>OZ038381.1:178092097-178607097 GCA_964036045.1 Eutreptiella sp. 'Long Island Sound 2002'
CCCGTCCCTTGGGAGACACCCCCCCCCCGGACCCAACACCCAAATAGGGTGAAAAACACGTAAATACGGCCTAAAACATGCTTTACATAGCTTGGATGGTCATTTTAGGTGGTCACAATATCAAAAAAAACAAGTTTCGAAAACTTCGATTTTTGAGCTGTCCGGGTTGAAAAACTGCATAAGCAGGTTGTGCACCCGTCCCTTGGGAGACACCCCCCCCCCCCTGGACCCAACACCCAAATAGGGTGAAAAACACGTAAATACGGCCTAAAATATGCTTTGCATAGCTTGAAATGTCATTTTGGGGTGGTCACAATATCAAAAAAAAAAAGTTTCAAAAACTTCGATTTTTGAGCTGTCCGGGTTGAAAAACTGCATAAGCAGGTTGTGCACCCGTCCCTTGGGAGACCCCCCCCCCCCGGACCTAACACCCAAATAGGGTGAAAAACACGCAAATACGGCCTAAAACATGCTTTGCATAGCTTGGATGGTCATTTTAAGTGGTCACAACATCAAAAAAACAAGTTTCGAAAACTTCGATTTTTGAGCTGCCCATAGTGAAAAAGTGCATAAGCAGGTTGTGTACCAATCCCTTGGAAACCCCCCCCCCGGACCTAATACCCAAATCGGGTGAAAAACACGTAAATACGGCCTAAAACATGCTTTACATAGCTTGGATGGTCATTTTAGGTGATCACGATGTCAAAAAAGTAAAGATAAGTTTCGGAAACTTCGATTTTTGAGCTGTCCAGGGTAAAAAACTGCACTAGCAGGTTGTGTACCAGCCCATTCACTAAGCCATTATTGGTGGAAAGAGCCATTTTGCGTTTTTGGCACGGGTTGTGAACGGCCCTAAGCAAAGCTAGAGACTGCAAAAAACGTCCTTCCGTATACTAGGAGGCCGATACTGTCACAACATCCCCACTCACACCCCTCAAAGTGGATACCACGGGGTCACCGAGGTCGCCCCAAAACCGCCAACATAGCAAAAATGACTGGAAAGTGCATAAACTGCATAAGCGCTCGTCCCACTCCGCCCCATACAAACCCTATGGAGTCGGGACCCCGGAAACACTTTTTCGGCTCAAAATCGAAAAAAACCAAAAGATTCATGATTTTCGACCCAAAAAATGGGGGGGTCATTTTTTGACCCCCCCCCCCCCACCCCCACCCCCCCCACCCTCCCTCAAAACCTCAAAAAAGTGGGTTTCAAGTGGGGGGGGGTCTGGGGGGGTCCGGACCAAAAACTCATTGGGGGATGCGTTTAATTGGACAAAATAATGATTTTACAAGGGGTTAAACCAACAATTCAACCCCTTGGGGTAGGGTACGCGAATAGGCCCAAAAAGGCCAAAATGGGGGGGGTATGTGGCGTTTTCCCCATATATACGCCTGCC
The DNA here is from genome assembly GCA_964036045.1 of Eutreptiella sp. 'Long Island Sound 2002'. NCBI lineage: Eukaryota > Euglenozoa > Euglenophyceae > Eutreptiales > Eutreptiaceae > Eutreptiella > Eutreptiella sp. 'Long Island Sound 2002'. Next base: position 178,093,495 of record OZ038381.1, read on the forward strand.
TGGCTTTGATCTAACAACCTCTGCGAGGTGATTCTATTGCCTTCGGCAAGTCCACCTCGCAGAGAATCTACCGCGAGCAACACACACCCCAAATAGGGTTGGAAACTACATAAATACCGGCTAAAACATGCTTTACATACCTTGGATGATCATTTTAGGTGATCACGGTATCAAAAAAACAAGTTTCAAAAACTTCGATTTTTGAGCTGCCCAGGGTGAAAAACTGCACTAGCAAGTTGTGTACCAATCCCTTGGGAGACCCCCCCCCCCACCCCCGGGACCTAATACCCAAATAGGGTGAAAAAGATGTACATACGGCCTAAAAAATGCTTTACATACCTTGGATGATCATTTTAGGTGGTCACAATATCAGAAAAACAAGTTTCAAAAACTTCCATTTTTGAGCTGTCCGGGGTGAAAAACTGCACAAGCAGGTTGTGTACCAATCCCTTGGGAGACCCCCCCCCCCCCCCCTGGACCTAATACCCAAATGGGGTGAAAAACACGTAAATACGGCCTAAAACATGCTTTACATACCTTGGATGGTCATTTTAGATGATCACAATATCACAAAAACAAGTTTCGAAAACTTCGATTTTTGAGCTGTCCGGGTTGAAAAACTGCATAAGCAGGTTGTGCACCGGTCCCTTGGGAGCCCCCCCCCCCCCCCCCCCCCCCCGACCTGATACCCAAATAGGGTGAAAAACACGTAAATACGGCCTAAAACATGCTTTGCATAGCTTGGATGGTCATTTTGGGTGGTCACAATATCAAAAAAAACAAGTTTCGAAAACTTCGATTTTTGAGCTGTCCGGGTTGAAAAGCTGCATAAGCAGGTTGTGCACCCGTCCCTTGGGAAGCCCCCCCCCCCCCCCCGACCCCCGACCTGATACCCAAATAGGGTGAAAAACACGTAAATACGGCCTAAAACATGCTTTACATAGCTTGGATGGTCATTTTGGGTGGTCACAATATCAAAAAAACAAGTTTCGAAAACTTCGATTTTTGAGCTGTCCGGGTTGAAAAACTGCATAAGCAGGTTGTGTACCAATCCCTTGGGAGACCCCCCCCCCACGGACCTAATACCCAAATAGGGTGAAAAACACGTAAATACGGCCTAAAACATGCTTTACATAGCTTGGATGGTCATATTGTGTGGTCACAATATCAAAAAAACAAGTTTCGGAAACTTGGATTTTTGAGCTGTCCGGGGTGAAAAGCTGCATAAGCAGGTTGTGTCCCGGCCCATTCACGAGGCCATTATTGTTTGAAACAGTCATTTCGCGTCTTTGGCACGGGTTGTGAACGGCCCTAAGCAAAGCTAGAGACTGCAAAAAACGTCCTTCCGTATCTTGGGAGGCATATACTGTCACAACATCCCCACTCACACCCCTCAGAGTGGGTACCACAGGGTCACCGAGGTCGCCAAAACCGCCAACATAGCAAAAAGGGCCAAAAAGTGCATAAACTGCATCAGCGCTCGTCCCACTCCGCCCCATACAAACCCTATGGAGTCGGGACCCGGAAACACTTTTTCGGCTCAAAATCGAAAAAAACCAAAAGATTCATGATTTTCGACCCAAAAAAAGGGGGGGTCATTTTTTGACCCCCCCCCCACCCCCCCCCCCTCCCTCAAAACCTCCAAAAAGTGGGTTTCAAGTGGGGGGGGTCTGGGGGGGTCCGGACCAAAAACTCATTGGGGGATGCGTTTATTGGGCAAAATAATGATTTTACAAGGGGTTAAACTAACAATTCAACCCCTTGGGGTAGGGTACGCGAATAGGCCTAAAAAGGCCAAAATGGGGGGGTATGTGGTGTTTTCCCCATATACACGCCTGCCTGGCTTTGATCTAACAACCTCTGCGAGGTGACTTCCATTTTTGAGCTGTCCGGGTTGAAAAACTGCATAAGCAGGTTGTGTACCAGTCCCTTGGGAGACCCCCCCCCCCCGGACCTAATACCCAAATAGGGTGAAAAACACGTAAATACGGCCTAAAACATGCTTTACATAGCTTGGGTGGTCATTTTAGGTGGTCACAACATCAAAAAAACAAGTTTTGAAAACTTCCATTTTTGAGCTGTCCAGAGTGAAAAACTGCATAAGCAGGTTGTGTACCAATCCCCTAGGACGCCCCCCCCCCCCCCCCGGACCGGATACCCAAATAGGGTGAAAAACATGTAAATACAGCCTAAAACATGCTTTACATAGCTTGGATGGTCATTTTGGGTGGTCACAATATCAAAAAAACAAGTTTCGAAAACTTCGATTTTTGAGCTGTCCAGTGTGAAAAACTGCACAAGCAGCTCGTGTACCAATCCCTTGGGAGACCCCCCCCCCCCGGACCTAATACCCAAATAGAATGAAAAACACGTAAATACGGCCTAAAACATGCTTTACATACCTTGGATGGTCATTTTAGTCGTTCACAATATCATAAAAACAGGTTTCAAAAACTTCGATTTTTGAGCTGTCCAGTGTGAAAAACTGCACCAGCAGGTTGTGTACCGACCGGCCCATTCACTAGGCCATTATTGGTGGAAACAGTCATTTCGCGTCTTTGGCACGGGTTGTGAACGGCCCTAAGCAAGGCTAGAGACTGCAAAAAAACGTCCTTCCGTATCCTAGTAGGCATATACTGTCACAACATCCCCACTCACACCCCTCAAAGTGGATACCACGGGGTCACCGGGGTTGCCAAAATCGCCAACATACCAAAAACATACCGAAAAAGGCAAAAAATGCATAAACTGCATGAGCGCTCGTCCCACTCCACCCCATACAAACCCTATGGAGTCGGGACCCGGAAACACTTTTTCGGCTCAAAATCGAAAAAAACCAAAAGATTCATGATTTTCGAGCCAAAAAAAGGGGGGGTCATTTTTTGACCCCCCCCCCCACCCCCCCCCCTCCCTCAAAACCTCAAAAAAGTGGGTTGCAAGTGGGGGGGGTCTGGGGGGGTCCGGACCAAAAACTCATTGGGGGATGCGTTTATTGGACAAAATAATGATTTTACAAGGGGTTAAACTAACAATTCAATCCCTTGGGGTAGGGTACGTGAAGAGCCCCAAAAAAGCCAAAATGGGGGGGTTATGTGGCGTTTTCCCCATATATACGCCTGCCTGGCTTTGATCTAACAACCTCTGCAAGGTGATTTTCCATTTTTGACTTGTAGAGGCTGGAAAACTGCTTAAGCAGTTTGTGCTCACACCAAATGCCATTGAACCACCTACAAACAACAATTTTGAAGCTTTAAGTCCTCACTAGCAAGGGCCCATAGGGGGGGCGCGACCGGGGGTACCTGGAGTTCGGACCCGGGACCCCCGCCATGGGTTAGGGGGTCCATGTACGAGAAAAAAGTTGCCCGGGACCTGGGTCCAAATCCCCACACAGCACCCAGAATACGCAAAGAAGTTTTGACCCCCCCCCCCCGACACCCCCCCCCACCCCCACCCCCCCAAAAAGGGGTACCCGGGTACGGGGGGCTCAAGGGGTCAAAAACGAAAAATTCATTGGGGGATCATTTTCTCTCCTAAAATGATGATTTTACAAGGGGTTGGACATCCGGTACCATACCTTGGGGTATCGTACGCGAATGACCCCCAAAAAGGGGGGTATATGGCGTACGCACCTGCGCTTGATCTAACAACCCTCTTCGAGGTGATTTTTTTTCGCTGTATGGAGGTATTGTTGAATTCTTGAATTCCTTGTTCCATTCAGAGCATTTTGAATATACACGAATCAGAGAGGTAACATTTCCTTTTACCATCCACCACAAATGGGGGAAATGGGGGGGGGATGGGGAAATGGGGAAATGGGGAAAGGGGGGGGGGGATTCTGTGCCCACAGAGGCCAAAAAAACAAAAAATCCGGGTGCCGGTGTCGGTTGTTCCTCGTTGTTTACTGTTGGTGTGGGTTGAGGGTCTAGAGGGGGGGTGGGTCCCCAGGTAGGTACTCCTTACTAAATCGACCTTTAACACATGTTGTAAAACACCCAAAGTTTGGGGATGACCAAGGAATGCAACGTGCCACACGACACAGGAGACCTATGCATGGGGTTGTGCACAGAGAACAGGCAGAAGTTGGCATGTGCACCTGTACTGATCCAACCTCCAAGGGGTGTTCGTGGGGTGACTTCGAATCCGGTAGAATGTAGAAGACCACCGTATCCCAACCACTGGCTCAGGGACCTCATCGTCCGGAATAGGAAGGCAGATGAATGAGCTGAGAAAAAGGTGAGATCTGAGGGGTGTAGGTGATCCTACAGGGTGCAGTGCATGAAGTGGCGGTGAGGGTGGTGGTGGTGCTGCGTGCTGCGTGCGCACTTACGGCTGTACACCTGATTGATAATTGAAAAACTTCTGGGTATATCACGGGGGGGCAACACAGTTTGACCCACAATTGGAAACCGAAATTTTTCCACATTGGTCAACAAGCAAAAAAAAAGTCCCGGTGAAAACCATTATGTTTTTGCGCGTCGTGACACACGCGCTCAAAGCGTGGGTCAGTTCCGGCCACTGGGCAGTATTTGGACCATTTGGTTCTATGTTGAGGAGAAGCACATTGATGTAGAACGCTGGGAGACGAAGCCGTACCTAGAGCCATGGCAGGAAACCCGCAGAAGCTCCAACACACTCGCAGCCACGCTTAAAAAAGAATGCCAGTAGCGAGGTTGTGTGTGCGACGATCCTGTGCATGCACACACCAATAGACTGCGCGCACATGGCAAACACCAAGTCCCCGACAGAAGGGGTGTTTTGAAGCCACTCACTTGATTCTGCTGGAGCCTTTGTGAATCGTTGTTGAATGAAAACCTTGGATGCAAAACAAGCTTCATCATTCTGCAAAGATAATACCATCATCTCACCAACAACAGCATCAATCACAATGGAAAGTTGTCTGTTCTGCAGATTGCTGGTTTTGCAGTTGCAGTAGGGTGAGGTGTGTGTATCTGATGGCGTTGGTGATATGATGATATTTTGCCAAGCAGAGTTCTGAGAAGTGATGTCTAAATCTTCTCCTGATGCTTCAGAGGGGTATCTGGGTGTGGTAGCAGTGTGGATACTGTGAAATAAAGCTCTGAACTGACACCAGTTTTTTTTCAGCGAGATCCGTGTATGTGCAAATGGGACAGTGGTCATCACATACACCGTCTGTGCCTATTGGACCTCATATCCAAATGCCATGAAACAACCCAATCAGTCATCAACATGGCCCTTCGTATTTTACAAGTATCAAACATCATGTCAAGGTAAATGCATATGTGACTGGCATGGACAAATGCACTGATCATGTGCATCATGCTGATGATGAGCGTCGGTCTGATTGTGGTGGCAAAATGCTCCAATGCATGTACCTTCGGACTGCTCGCCATAAGGCATCATGTAGCAGACAGCATTGGGCAAGTGCACGGAGCCCTAATGCAACTCCAACGTAACTGCAATGCTATCTACTGCGGCCCCATCCATGGGGTCCTATAGGCGTACACACATGTCCATCATCTGTGAATAATAGGATCAGTAGAAGGTGTGGACATCAAGCCTCAGTACTCTGCAAAGATAATACCATCATCTCACCAACAACAGCATCAATCACAACGAAAACCACCCACATACACGGATCTCGCTGAAAAAAAACTGGTGTCAGTTCAGAGCTTTATTCCACAGTATCCACACTGCTACCACACCCAGATACCCCTCTGAAGCATCAGGAGAAGATTTAGACATCACTTCTCAGAACTCTGCTTGGCAAAATATCATCATATCACCAATGCCATCAGATACACACACCTCACCCTACTGCAACTGCAAAACCAGCAATCTGCAGAACCCGCAACGCTCCATGCAAATGGGACAGTGGTCATCACGTACACCGTCTGTGGCTGTTGTACCTCATATCCGAATGCCATGAAACAACCCAATCAGTCATCAACATGGCCCTTCGTATTTTACAAGTATCAAACATCATGTCAAGGTAAATGCATATGTGACTGGCATGGGCAAATGCACTGATCATGTGCATCATGCTGATGATGAGCGTCGGTCTGATTGTGGTGGCAAAATGCTCCAATGCATGTACCTTCGGACTGCTCGCCATAAGGCATCATGTAGCAGACAGCATCACGCAAGTGTACAGAGCCCTAATGCAACTCCAACGTAACTGCAATGCTATCTACTGCGGCCCCATCCATGGGGTCCTGAAGGCGTACACACATGTCCATCATCTGTGAATAATAGGATCAGTAGAAGGTGTGGACATCAAGCCTCAGTACTCTGCAAAGATAACACCATCATTTCACCAACAACAGCATCAATCACAATGGAAATCACCCACATACACGGATCTCGCTGAAAAAAAACTGGTGTCAGTTCAGAGCTTTATTTCACAGTATCCACACTGCTACCACACCCAGATACCCCTCTGAAGCATCAGGAGAAGATTTAGACATCACTTCTCAGAACTCTGCTTGGCAAAATATCATCATATCACCAACGCCATCAGATACACACACCTCACCCTACTGCAACTGCAAAACCAGCAATCTGCAGAACCCGCAACGCTCCATGCAAATGGGACAGTGGTCATCACGTACACCGTCTGTGGCTGTTGTACCTCATATCCGAATGCCATGAAACAACCCAATCAGTCATCAACATGGCCCTTCGTATTTTACAAGTATCAAACATCATGTCAAGGTAAATGCATATGTGACTGGCATGGGCAAATGCACTGATCATGTGCAGCATGCTGATGATGAGTGTCGGTCTGATTGTGGTGGCAAAATGCTCCAATGCATGCACCTTCGGACTGCTCGCCATAAGGCATCATGTAGCAGACAGCATCGGGCAAGGGCACAAAGCCCTAATGCAACTCCAACGTAACTGCAATGCTATCTACTGCGGCCCCGTCCATGGGGTCCTATAGGCGTACACACATGTCCATCATCTGTGAATAATAGGATCAGTAGAAGGTGTGGACATCAAGCCTCAGTACTCTGCAAAGATAATACCATCATTTCACCAACAACAGCATCAATCACAATGGAAATCACCCACATACACGGATCTCGCTGAAAAAAAGCTGGTGTCAGTTCAGAGCTTTATTTCACAGTATCCACACTGCTACCACACCCAGATACCCCTCTGAAGCATCAGGAGAAGATTTAGACATCACTTCTCAGAACTCTGCTTGGCAAAATATCATCATATCACCAATGCCATCAGATACACACACCTCACCCTACTGCAACTGCAAAACCAGCAATCTGCAGAACGCAGAACGCTCCATGCAAATGGGACAGTGGTCATCACGTACACCGTCTGTGGCTGGTTGTACCTCATATGCGAATGCCATGAAACAACCCAATCAGTCATCAACATGGCCCTTCGTATTTTACAAGTATCAAACATCATGTCAAGGTAAATGCATATGTGACTGGCATGGGCAAATGCACTGATCATGTGCATCATGCTGATGATGAGCGTCGGTCTGATTGTGGTGGCAAAATGCTCCAATGCATGTACCTTCGGACTGCTCGCCATAAGGCATCATGTAGCAGACAGCATCGGGCAAGAACACAGAGCCCTGATGCAACTCCAACGTAACTGCAATGCTATCTACTGCAACCCCATCCATAGGGTCCTATAGGCGTACACACATGTCCATCATCTGTGAATAATAGGATCAGTAGAAGGTGTGGACATCAAGCCTCAGTACTCTGCAAAGATAATACCATCATTTCACCAACAACAGCATCAATCACAATGGAAATCACCCACATACACGGATCTCGCTGAAAAAAAACTGGTGTCAGTTCAGAGCTTTATTTCACAGTATCCACACTGCTACCACACCCAGATACCCCTCTGAAGCATCAGGAGAAGATTTAGACATCACTTCTCAGAACTCTGCTTGGCAAAATATCATCATATCACCAACGCCATCAGATACACACACCTCACCCTACTGCAACTGCAAAACCAGCAATCTGCAGAGCAGACAACGCACCATGCAAATGGGACAGTGGTCATCACGTACACCGTCTGTGGCTGGTTGTACCTCATATCCGAATGCCATGAAACAACCCAATCAGTCATCAACATGGCCCTTCGTATTTTACAAGTATCAAACATCATGTCAAGGTAAATGCATATGTGACTGGCATGGGCAAGTGCACTGATCATGTGCATCATGCTGATGATGAGCGTCGGTCTGATTGTGGTGGCAAAATGCTCCAATGCATGTACCTTCGGACTGCTCGCCATAAGGCATCATGTAGCAGACAGCATCGGGCAAGTGCACGAAGCCCTAATGCAACTCCAACATAACTGCAATGCTATCTACTGCGGCCCCATCCATGGGGTCCTATAGGCGTACACACATGTCCATCATCTGTGAATAATAGGATCAGTAGAAGGTGTGGACATCAAGCCTCAGTACTCTGCAAAGATAATACCATCATTTCACCAACAACAGCATCAATCACAATGGAAATCACCCACATACACGGATCTCGCTGAAAAAAAACTGGTGTCAGTTCAGAGCTGGATTTCACAATATCCACACTGCTACCACACCCAGATACCCCTCTGAAGCATCAGGAGAAGATTTAGACATCACTTCTCAGAACTCTGCTTGGCAAAATATCATCATATCACCAACGCCATCAGATACACACACCTCACCCTACTGCAACTGCAAAACCAGCAATCTGCAGAGCAGACAACGCACCATGCAAATGGGACAGTGGTCATCACGTACACCGTCTGTGGCTGGTTGTACCTCATATGCAAATGCCATGAAACAACCCAATCAGTCATCAACATGGCCCTTCGTATTTTACAAGTATCAAACATCATGTCAAGGTAAATGCATATGTGACTGGCATGGACAAAGGCACTGATCATGTGCATCATGCTGATGATGAGCGTCGGTCTGATTGTGGTGGCAAAATGCTCCAATGCATGTACCTTCGGACTGCTCGCCATAAGGCATCATGTAGCAGACAGCTTCAGGCAAGTGCACGAAGCCCTAATGCAACTCCAACGTAACTGCAATGCTATCTACTGCGGCCCCATCCATGGGGTCCTATAGGCGTACACACATGTCCATCATCTGTGAATAATAGGATCAGTAGAAGGTGTGGACATCAAGCCTCAGTACTCTGCAAAGATAATACCATCATTTCACCAACAACAGCATCAATCACAATGGAAATCACCCACATACACGGATCTCGCTGAAAAAAAACTGGTGTCAGTTCAGAGCTTTATTTCACAGTATCCACACTGCTACCACACCCAGATACCCCTCTGAAGCATCAGGAGAAGATTTAGACATCACTTCTCAGAACTCTGCTTGGCAAAATATCATCATATCACCAATGCCATCAGATACACACACCTCACCCTACTGCAACTGCAAAACCAGCAATCTGCAGAACCCACAACGCTCCATGCAAATGGGACAGTGGTCATCACGTACACCGTCTGTGGCTGGTTGTACCTCATATGCGAATGCCATGAAACAACCCAATCAGTCATCAACATGGCCCTTCGTATTTTACAAGTATCAAACATCATGTCAAGGTAAATGCATATGTGACTGGCATGGACAAAGGCACTGATCATGTGCATCATGCTGATGATGAGCGTCGGTCTGATTGTGGTGGCAAAATGCTCCAATGCATGTACCTTCGGACTGCTCGCCATAAGGCATCATGTAGCAGACAGCATCGGGCAAGTGCACGAAGCCCTAATGCAACTCCAACGTAACTGCAATGCTATCTACTGCGGCCCCATCCATGGGGTCCTATAGGCGTACACACATGTCCATCATCTGTGAATAATAGGATCAGTAGAAGGTGTGGACATCAAGCCTCAGTACTCTGCAAAGATAATACCATCATTTCATCAACAACAGCATCAATCACAATGGAAATCACCCACATACACGGATCTCGCTGAAAAAACACTGGTGTCAGTTCAGAGCTTTATTTCACAGTATCCACACTGCTACCACACCCAGATACCCCTCTGAAGCATCAGGAGAAGATTTAGACATCACTTCTCAGAACTCTGCTTGGCAAAATATCATCATATCACCAATGCCATCAGATACACACACCTCACCCTACTGCAACTGCAAAACCAGCAATCTGCAGAACAGACAACGCACCATGCAAATGGGACAGTGGTCATCACGTACACCGTCTGTGGCTGGTTGTACCTCATATCCGAATGCCATGAAACAACCCAATCAGTCATCAACATGGCCCTTCGTATTTTACAAGTATCAAACATCATGTCAAGGTAAATGCATATGTGACTGGCATGGGCAAATGCACTGATCATGTGCATCATGCTGATGATGAGCGTCGGTCTGATTGTGGTGGCAAAATGCTCCAATGCATGTACCTTCGGACTGCTCGCCATAAGGCATCATGTAGCAGACAGCATCGGGCAAGTGCACGAATCCCTGATGCAACTCCAACGTAACTGCAATGCTATCTACTGCGGCCCCATCCATGGGGTCCTATAGGCGTACACACATGTCCATCATCTGTGAATAATAGGATCAGTAGAAGGTGTGGACATCAAGCCTCAGTACTCTGCAAAGATAATACCATCATTTCACCAACAACAGCATCAATCACAATGGAAATCACCCACATACACGGATCTCGCTGAAAAAAAACTGGTGTCAGTTCAGAGCTTTATTTCACAGTATCCACACTGCTACCACACCCAGATACCCCTCTGAAGCATCAGGAGAAGATTTAGACATCACTTCTCAGAACTCTGCTTGGCAAAATATCATCATATCACCAATGCCATCAGATACACACACCTCACCCTACTGCAACTGCAAAACCAGCAATCTGCAGAACAGACAACGCTCCATGCAAATGGGACAGTGGTCATCACGTACACCGTCTGTGGCTGGTTGTACCTCATATCCGAATGCCATGAAACAACCCAATCAGTCATCAACATGGCCCTTCGTATTTTACAAGTATCAAACATCATGTCAAGGTAAATGCATATGTGACTGGCATGGACAAATGCACTGATCATGTGCATCATGCTGATGATGAGCGTCGGTCTGATTGTGGTGGCAAAATGCTCCAATGCATGTACCTTCGGACTGCTCGCCATAAGGCATCATGTAGCAGACAGCATCGGGCAAGTGCACGAAGCCCTGATGCAACTCCAACGTAACTGCAATGCTATCTACTGCGGCCCCATCCATGGGGTCCTATAGGCGTACACACATGTCCATCATCTGTGAATAATAGGATCAGTAGAAGGTGTGGACATCAAGCCTCAGTACTCTGCAAAGATAATACCATCATTTCACCAACAACAGCATCAATCACAATGGAAATCACCCACATACACGGATCTCGCTGAAAAAAAGCTGGTGTCAGTTCAGAGCTTTATTTCACAGTATCCACACTGCTACCACACCCAGATACCCCTCTGAAGCATCAGGAGAAGATTTAGACATCACTTCTCAGAACTCTGCTTGGCAAAATATCATCATATCACCAATGCCATCAGATACACACACCTCACCCTACTGCAACTGCAAAACCAGCAATCTGCAGAACAGACAACGCTCCATGCAAATGGGACAGTGGTCATCACGTACACCGTCTGTGGCTGGTTGTACCTCATATCCGAATGCCATGAAACAACCCAATCAGTCATCAACATGGCCCTTCGTATTTTACAAGTATCAAACATCATGTCAAGGTAAATGCATATGTGACTGGCATGGACAAATGCACTGATCATGTGCATCATGCTGATGATGAGCGTCGGTCTGATTGTGGTGGCAAAATGCTCCAATGCATGTACCTTCGGACTGCTCGCCATAAGGCATCATGTAGCAGACAGCATCGGGCAAGTGCACGAAGCCCTAATGCAACTCCAACGTAACTGCAATGCTATCTACTGCGGCCCCATCCATGGGGTCCTATAGGCGTACACACATGCCCTTCATCTGTGAATAATAGGATCAGTAGAAGGTGTGGACATCAAGCCTCAGTACTCTGCAAAGATAATACCATCATTTCACCAACAACAGCATCAATCACAATGGAAATCACCCACATACACGGATCTCGCTGAAAAAAAACTGGTGTCAGTTCAGAGCTTTATTTCACAGTATCCACACTGCTACCACACCCAGATACCCCTCTGAAGCATCAGGAGAAGATTTAGACATCACTTCTCAGAACTCTGCTTGGCAAAATATCATCATATCACCAACGCCATCAGATACACACACCTCACCCTACTGCAACTGCAAAACCAGCAATCTGCAGAACAGACAACGCACCATGCAAATGGGACAGTGGTCATCACGTACACCGTCTGTGGCTGGTTGTACCTCATATGCGAATGCCATGAAACAACCCAATCAGTCATCAACATGGCCCTTCGTATTTTACAAGTATCAGACATCATGTCAAGGTAAATGCATATGTGACTGGCATGGGCAAATGCACTGATCATGTGCATCATGCTGATGATGAGCGTCGGTCTGATTGTGGTGGCAAAATGCTCCAATGCATGTACCTTCGGACTGCTCGCCATAAGGCATCATGTAGCAGACAGCATCGGGCAAGTGCACGAAGCCCTAATGCAACTCCAACGTAACTGCAATGCTATCTACTGCGGCCCCATCCATGGGGTCCTATAGGCGTACACACATGCCCATCATCTGTGAATAATAGGATCAGTAGAAGGTGTGGACATCAAGCCTCAGTACTCTGCAAAGATAATACCATCATTTCACCAACAACAGCATCAATCACAATGGAAATCACCCACATACACGGATCTCGCTGAAAAAAAACTGGTGTCAGTTCAGAGCTTTATTTCACAGTATCCACACTGCTACCACACCCAGATACCCCTCTGAAGCATCAGGAGAAGATTTAGACATCACTTCTCAGAACTCTGCTTGGCAAAATATCATCATATCACCAACGCCATCAGATACACACACCTCACCCTACTGTAACTGCAAAACCAGCAATCTGCAGAACAGACAACGCTCCATGCAAATGGGACAGTGGTCATCACGTACACCGTCTGTGGCTGGTTGTACCTCATATCCGAATGCCATGAAACAACCCAATCAGTCATCAACATGGCCCTTCGTATTTTACAAGTATCAAACATCATGTCAAGGTAAATGCATATGTGACTGGCATGGACAAATGCACTGATCATGTGCATCATGCTGATGATGAGCGTCGGTCTGATTGTGGTGGCAAAATGCTCCAATGCATGTACCTTCGGACTGCTCGCCATAAGGCATCATGTAGCAGACAGCATCGGGCAAGTGCACGAAGCCCTGATGCAACTCCAACGTAACTGCAATGCTATCTACTGCGGCCCCATCCATGGGGTCCTATAGGCGTACACACATGCCCTTCATCTGTGAATAATAGGATCAGTAGAAGGTGTTGACATCAAGCCTCAGTACTCTGCAAAGATAATACCATCATTTCACCAACAACAGCATCAATCACAATGGAAATCACCCACATACACGGATCTCGCTGAAAAAAAACTGGTGTCAGTTCAGAGCTTTATTTCACAGTATCCACACTGCTACCACACCCAGATACCCCTCTGAAGCATCAGGAGAAGATTTAGACATCACTTCTCAGAACTCTGCTTGGCAAAATATCATCATATCACCAACGCCATCAGATACACACACCTCACCCTACTGCAACTGCAAAACCAGCAATCTGCAGAACAGACAACGCACCATGCAAATGGGACAGTGGTCATCACGTACACCGTCTGTGGCTGGTTGTACCTCATATGCGAATGCCATGAAACAACCCAATCAGTCATCAACATGGCCCTTCGTATTTTACAAGTATCAAACATCATGTCAAGGTAAATGCATATGTGACTGGCATGGGCAAATGCACTGATCATGTGCATCATGCTGATGATGAGCGTCGGTCTGATTGTGGTGGCAAAATGCTCCAATGCATGTACCTTCGGACTGCTCGCCATAAGGCATCATGTAGCAGACAGCATCGGGCAAGTGCACGAAGCCCTGATGCAACTCCAACGTAACTGCAATGCTATCTACTGCGGCCCCATCCATGGGGTCCTATAGGCGTACACACATGTCCATCATCTGTGAATAATAGGATCAGTAGAAGGTGTGGACATCAAGCCTCAGTACTCTGCAAAGATAATACCATCATTTCACCAACAACAGCATCAATCACAATGGAAATCACCCACATACACGGATCTCGCTGAAAAAAAACTGGTGTCAGTTCAGAGCTGGATTTCACAGCATCCACACTGCTACCACACCCAGATACCCCTCTGAAGCATCAGGAGCACTTCTCAGAACTCTGCTTGGCAAAATATCATCATATCACCAACGCCATCAGATACACACACCTCACCCTACTGCAACTGCAAAACCAGCAATCTGCAGAGCAGACAACGCACCATGCAAATGGGACAGTGGTCATCACGTACACCGTCTGTGGCTGGTTGTACCTCATATCCGAATGCCATGAAACAACCCAATCAGTCATCAACATGGCCCTTCGTATTTTACAAGTATCAAACATCATGTCAAGGTAAATGCATATGTGACTGGCATGGGCAAATGCACTGATCATGTGCATCATGCTGATGATGAGCGTCGGTCTGATTGTGGTGGCAAAATGCTCCAATGCATGTACCTTCGGACTGCTCGCCATAAGGCATCATGTAGCAGACAGCATCGGGCAAGTGCACGGAGCCCTAATGCAACTCCAACGTAACTGCAATGCTATCTACTGCGGCCCCATCCATGGGGTCCTATAGGCGTACACACATGTCCATCATCTGTGAATAATAGGATCAGTAGAAGGTGTGGACATCAAGCCTCAGTACTCTGCAAAGATAATACCATCATTTCACCAACAACAGCATCAATCACAATGGAAATCACCCACATACACGGATCTCGCTGAAAAAAAGCTGGTGTCAGTTCAGAGCTTTATTTCACAGTATCCACACTGCTACCACACCCAGATACCCCTCTGAAGCATCAGGAGAAGATTTAGACATCACTTCTCAGAACTCTGCTTGGCAAAATATCATCATATCACCAATGCCATCAGATACACACACCTCACCCTACTGCAACTGCAAAACCAGCAATCTGCAGAACAGACAACGCTCCATGCAAATGGGACAGTGGTCATCACGTACACCGTCTGTGGCTGGTTGTACCTCATATCCGAATGCCATGAAACAACCCAATCAGTCATCAACATGGCCCTTCGTATTTTACAAGTATCAAACATCATGTCAAGGTAAATGCATATGTGACTGGCATGGGCAAATGCACTGATCATGTGCATCATGCTGATGATGAGCGTCGGTCTGATTGTGGTGGCAAAATGCTCCAATGCATGTACCTTCGGACTGCTCGCCATAAGGCATCATGTAGCAGACAGCATCGGGCAAGTGCACGAAGCCCTGATGCAACTCCAACGTAACTGCAATGCTATCTACTGCGGCCCCATCCATGGGGTCCTATAGGCGTACACACATGCCCTTCATCTGTGAATAATAGGCTCAGTAGAAGGTGTGGACATCAAGCCTCAGTACTCTGCAAAGATAATACCATCATTTCACCAACAACAGCATCAATCACAATGGAAATCACCCACATACACGGATCTCGCTGAAAAAAAGCTGGTGTCAGTTCAGAGCTTTATTTCACAGTATCCACACTGCTACCACACCCAGATACCCCTCTGAAGCATCAGGAGAAGATTTAGACATCACTTCTCAGAACTCTGCTTGGCAAAATATCATCATATCACCAATGCCATCAGATACACACACCTCACCCTACTGCAACTGCAAAACCAGCAATCTGCAGAACAGACAACGCTCCATGCAAATGGGACAGTGGTCATCACGTACACCGTCTGTGGCTGGTTGTACCTCATATCCGAATGCCATGAAACAACCCAATCAGTCATCAACATGGCCCTTCGTATTTTACAAGTATCAAACATCATGTCAAGGTAAATGCATATGTGACTGGCATGGACAAATGCACTGATCATGTGCATCATGCTGATGATGAGCGTCGGTCTGATTGTGGTGGCAAAATGCTCCAATGCATGTACCTTCGGACTGCTCGCCATAAGGCATCATGTAGCAGACAGCATCGGGCAAGTGCACAGGGCCCTTATGCAACTCCAACGTAACTGCAATGCTATCTACTGCGGCCCCATCCATGGGGTCCTATAGGCGTACACACATGCCCTTCATCTGTGAATAATAGGATCAGTAGAAGGTGTGGACATCAAGCCTCAGTACTCTGCAAAGATAATACCATCATTTCACCAACAACAGCATCAATCACAATGGAAATCACCCACATACACGGATCTCGCTGAAAAAAAACTGGTGTCAGTTCAGAGCTTTATTTCACAGTATCCACACTGCTACCACACCCAGATACCCCTCTGAAGCATCAGGAGAAGATTTAGACATCACTTCTCAGAACTCTGCTTGGCAAAATATCATCATATCACCAATGCCATCAGATACACACACCTCACCCTACTGCAACTGCAAAACCAGCAATCTGCAGAACAGACAACGCTCCATGCAAATGGGACAGTGGTCATCACGTACACCGTCTGTGGCTGGTTGTACCTCATATCCGAATGCCATGAAACAACCCAATCAGTCATCAACATGGCCCTTCGTATTTTACAAGTATCAAACATCATGTCAAGGTAAATGCATATGTGACTGGCATGGGCAAATGCACTGATCATGTGCATCATGCTGATGATGAGCGTCGGTCTGATTGTGGTGGCAAAATGCTCCAATGCATGTACCTTCGGACTGCTCGCCATAAGGCATCATGTAGCAGACAGCATCGGGCAAGTGCACAGGGCCCTTATGCAACTCCAACGTAACTGCAATGCTATCTACTGCGGCCCCATCCATGGGGTCCTATAGGCGTACACACATGCCCTTCATCTGTGAATAATAGGATCAGTAGAAGGTGTGGACATCAAGCCTCAGTACTCTGCAAAGATAATACCATCATTTCACCAACAACAGCATCAATCACAATGGAAATCACCCACATACACGGATCTCGCTGAAAAAAAACTGGTGTCAGTTCAGAGCTTTATTTCACAGTATCCACACTGCTACCACACCCAGATACCCCTCTGAAGCATCAGGAGAAGATTTAGACATCACTTCTCAGAACTCTGCTTGGCAAAATATCATCATATCACCAATGCCATCAGATACACACACCTCACCCTACTGCAACTGCAAAACCAGCAATCTGCAGAACAGACAACGCTCCATGCAAATGGGACAGTGGTCATCACGTACACCGTCTGTGGCTGGTTGTACCTCATATCCGAATGCCATGAAACAACCCAATCAGTCATCAACATGGCCCTTCGTATTTTACAAGTATCAAACATCATGTCAAGGTAAATGCATATGTGACTGGCATGGGCAAATGCACTGATCATGTGCATCATGCTGATGATGAGCGTCGGTCTGATTGTGGTGGCAAAATGCTCCAATGCATGTACCTTCGGACTGCTCGCCATAAGGCATCATGTAGCAGACAGCATCGGGCAAGTGCACGAAGCCCTGATGCAACTCCAACGTAACTGCAATGCTATCTACTGCGGCCCCATCCATGGGGTCCTATAGGCGTACACACATGCCCATCATCTGTGAATAATAGGATCAGTAGAAGGTGTGGACATCAAGCCTCAGTACTCTGCAAAGATAATACCATCATTTCACCAACAACAGCATCAATCACAATGGAAATCACCCACATACACGGATCTCGCTGAAAAAAAACTGGTGTCAGTTCAGAGCTTTATTTCACAGTATCCACACTGCTACCACACCCAGATACCCCTCTGAAGCATCAGGAGAAGATTTAGACATCACTTCTCAGAACTCTGCTTGGCAAAATATCATCATATCACCAACGCCATCAGATACACACACCTCACCCTACTGCAACTGCAAAACCAGCAATCTGCAGAACAGACAACGCACCATGCAAATGGGACAGTGGTCATCACGTACACCGTCTGTGGCTGGTTGTACCTCATATGCGAATGCCATGAAACAACCCAATCAGTCATCAACATGGCCCTTCGTATTTTACAAGTATCAAACATCATGTCAAGGTAAATGCATATGTGACTGGCATGGGCAAATGCACTGATCATGTGCAGCATGCTGATGATGAGCGTCGGTCTGATTGTGGTGGCAAAATGCTCCAATGCATGTACCTTCGGACTGCTCGCCATAAGGCATCATGTAGCAGACAGCATCGGGCAAGTGCACGAAGCCTTTATGCAACTCCAACGTAACTGCAATGCTATCTACTGCGGCCCCATCCATGGGGTCCTATAGGCGTACACACATGTCCATCATCTGTGAATAATAGGATCAGTAGAAGGTGTGGACATCAAGCCTCAGTACTCTGCAAAGATAATACCATCATTTCACCAACAACAGCATCAATCACAATGGAAATCACCCACATACACGGATCTCGCTGAAAAAACACTGGTGTCAGTTCAGAGCTTTATTTCACAGTATCCACACTGCTACCACACCCAGATACCCCTCTGAAGCATCAGGAGAAGATTTGGACATCACTTCTCAGAACTCTGCTTGGCAAAATATCATCGTTACAGACAGCATCGGGCAAGTGCACGTAGCCCTTATGCAACTCCAACGTAACTGCAATGCTATCTACTGCAACCCCATCCATGGGGTCCTATAGGCGTACACACATGTCCATCATCTGTGAATAATAGGATCAGTAGAAGGTGTGGACATCAGGCCTCAGTACTCTGCAAAGATAATACCATCATTTCATCAACAACAGCATCAATCACAATGGAAATCACCCACATACACGTATCTCACTGGGAACAACTGGTGTCAGTTCAGAGCTTTATTTCACAATATCCACGCTGCTACCACACCCAGATACCCCTCTGAAGCATCAGGAGAAGATTTAGACAACACTTCTCCGTCCTCTGCTTGGCAAAATATCATCGTTACAGACAGCATCGGGCAAGTGCACAGGGCCCTTATGCAACTCCAGCGTAACTGCAATGCTATCTACTGCGGCCCCATCCATGGGGTCCTATAGGCGTACACACATGTCCATCATCTGTGAATAATAGGATCAGTAGAAGGTGTGGACATCAAGCCTCAGTACTCTGCAAAGATAATACCATCATTTCACCAACAACAGCATCAATCACAATGGAAATCACCCACATACACGGATCTCGCTGAAAAAAAACTGGTGTCAGTTCAGAGCTTTATTTCACAGCATCCACACTGCTACCACACCCAGATACCCCTCTGAAGCATCAGGAGAAGATTTAGACATCACTTCTCAGAACTCTGCTTGGCAAAATATCATCATATCACCAACGCCATCAGATACACACACCTCACCCTACTGCAACTGCAAAACCAGCAATCTGCAGAGCAGACAACGCACCATGCAAATGGGACAGTGGTCATCACGTACACCGTCTGTGGCTGGTTGTACCTCATATGCGAATGCCATGAAACAACCCAATCAGTCATCAACATGGCCCTTCGTATTTTACAAGTATCAAACATCATGTCAAGATAAATGCATATGTGACTGGCATGGGCAAATGCACTGATCATGTGCATCATGCTGATGATGAGCGTCGGTCTGATTGTGGTGGCAAAATGCTCCAATGCATGTACCTTCGGACTGCTCGCCATAAGGCATCATGTAGCAGACAGCATCGGGCAAGTGCACGGAGCCCTAATGCAACTCCAACGTAACTGCAATGCTATCTACTGCGGCCCCATCCATGGGGTCCTATAGGCGTACACACATGTCCATCATCTGTGAATGATAGGATCAGTAGAAGGTGTGGACATCAAGCCTCAGTACTCTGCAAAGATAATACCATCATTTCACCAACAACAGCATCAATCGCAATGGAAATCACCCACATACACGGATCTCGCTGAAAAAAAACTGGTGTCAGTTCAGAGCTTTATTTCACAGTATCCACACTGCTACCACACCCAGATACCCCTCTGAAGCATCAGGAGAAGATTTAGACATCACTTCTCAGAACTCTGCTTGGCAAAATATCATCATATCACCAACGCCATCAGATACACACACCTCACCCTACCGCAACTGCAAAACCAGCAATCTGCAGAACAGACAACGCACCATGCAAATGGGACAGTGGTCATCACGTACACCGTCTGTGGCTGGTTGTACCTCACATCCGAATGCCATGAAACAACCCAATCAGTCATCAACATGGCCCTTCGTATTTTACAAGTATCAAACATCATGTCAAGGTAAATGCATATGTGACTGGCATGGGCAAATGCACTGATCATGTGCATCATGCTGATGATGAGCGTCGGTCTGATTGTGGTGGCAAAATGCTCCAATGCATGTACCTTCGGACTGCTCGCCATAAGGCATCATGTAGCAGACAGCATCGGGCAAGTGCACGAAGCCCTAATGCAACTCCAACGTAACTGCAATGCTATCTACTGCGGCCCCATCCATGGGGTCCTATAGGCGTACACACATGTCCATCATCTGTGAATAATAGGATCAGTAGAAGGTGTGGACATCAAGCCTCAGTACTCTGCAAAGATAATACCATCATTTCACCAACAACAGCATCAATCACAATGGAAATCACCCACATACACGGATCTCGCTGAAAAGAAGCTGGTGTCAGTTCAGAGCTTTATTTCACAGTATCCACACTGCTACCACACCCAGATACCCCTCTGAAGCATCAGGAGAAGATTTAGACATCACTTCTCAGAACTCTGCTTGGCAAAATATCATCATATCACCAACGCCATCAGATACACACACCTCACCCTACTGTAACTGCAAAACCAGCAATCTGCAGAACAGACAACGCACCATGCAAATGGGACAGTGGTCATCACGTACACCGTCTGTGGCTGGTTGTACCTCATATCCGAATGCCATGAAACAACCCAATCAGTCATCAACATGGCCCTTCGTATTTTACAAGTATCAAACATCATGTCAAGGTAAATGCATATGTGACTGGCATGGGCAAATGCACTGATCATGTGCATCATGCTGATGATGAGCGTCGGTCTGATTGTGGTGGCAAAATGCTCCAATGCATGTACCTTCGGACTGCTCGCCATAAGGCATCATGTAGCAGACAGCATCGGGCAAGTGCACGAAGCCCTAATGCAACTCCAACGTAACTGCAATGCTATCTACTGCGGCCCCATCCATGGGGTCCTATAGGCGTACACACATGTCCATCATCTGTGAATAATAGGATCAGTAGAAGGTGTGGACATCAAGCCTCAGTACTCTGCAAAGATAATACCATCATTTCATCAACAACAGCATCAATCACAATGGAAATCACCCACATACACGTATCTCACTGGGAACAACTGGTGTCAGTTCAGACCTGGATTTCACAATATCCACGCTGCTACCACACCCAGATACCCCTCTGAAGCATCAGGAGAAGATTTAGACATCACTTCTCCGTCCTCTGCTTGGCAAAATATCATCGTTACAGACAGCATCGGGCAAGTGCACAGGGCCCTTATGCAACTCCAACGTAACTGCAATGCTATCTACTGCGGCCCCATCCATGGGGTCCTATAGGCGTACACACATGTCCATCATCTGTGAATAATAGGATCAGTAGAAGGTGTGGACATCAAGCCTCAGTACTCTGCAAAGATAATACCATCATTTCACCAACAACAGCATCAATCACAATGGAAATCACCCACATACACGGATCTCGCTGAAAAAAAACTGGTGTCAGTTCAGAGCTTTATTTCACAGTATCCACACTGCTACCACACCCAGATACCCCTCTGAAGCATCAGGAGAAGATTTAAATATCACTTCTCCGTCCTCTGCTTGGCAAAATATCATCGTTACAGACAGCATCGGGCAAGTGCACGAAGCCTTTATGCAACTCCAACGTAACTGCAATGCTATCTACTGCGGCCCCATCCATGGGGTCCTATAGGCGTACACACATGCCCTTCATCTGTGAATAATAGGATCAGTAGAAGGTGTGGACATCAAGCCTCAGTACTCTGCAAAGATAATACCATCATTTCATCAACAACAGCATCAATCACAATGGAAATCACCCACATACACGTATGTCACTGGGAACAACTGGTGTCAGTTCAGACCTGGATTTCACAATATCCACGCTGCTACCACACCCAGATACCCCTCTGAAGCATCAGGAGAAGATTTAAACATCACTTCTCCGTCCTCTGCTTGGCAAAATATCATCGTTACAGACAGCATCGGGCAAGTGCACGAAGCCCTGATGCAACTCCAACGTAACTGCAATGCTATCTACTGCGGCCCCATCCATGGGGTCCTATAGGCGTACACACATGTCCATCATCTGTGAATAATAGGATCAGTAGAAGGTGTGGACATCAAGCCTCAGTACTCTGCAAAGATAATACCATCATTTCACCAACAACAGCATCAATCACAATGGAAATCACCCACATACACGGATCTCGCTGGGAACAACTGGTGTCAGTTCAGAGCTGGATTTCACAATATCCACGCTGCTACCACACCCAGATACCCCTCTGAAGCATCAGGAGAAGATTTAGACATCACTTCTCCGTCCTCTGCTTGGCAAAATATCATCGTTACAGACAGCATCGGGCAAGTGCACGAAGCCCTGATGCAACTCCAACGTAACTGCAATGCTATCTACTGCAACCCCATCCATGGGGTCCTATAGGCGCACACACATGTCCATCATCTGTGAATAATAGGATCAGTAGAAGGTGTGGACATCAAGCCTCAGTACTCTGCAAAGATAATACCATCATTTCACCAACAACAGCATCAATCACAATGGAAATCACCCACATACACGGATCTCGCTGAAAAAACACTGGTGTCAGTTCAGAGCTTTATTTCACAGTATCCACACTGCTACCACACCCAGATACCCCTCTGAAGCATCAGGAGAAGATTTAGACATCACTTCTCCGTCCTCTGCTTGGCAAAATATCATCATATCACCAACGCCATCAGATACACACACCTTACCCTACTGCAACTGCAAAACCAGCAATCTGCAGAACAGACAACGCACCATGCAAATGGGACAGTGGTCATCACGTACACCGTCTGTGGCTGGTTGTACCTCATATGCGAATGCCATGAAACAACCCAATCAGTCATCAACATGGCCCTTCGTATTTTACAAGTATCAAACATCATGTCAAGGTAAATGCATATGTGACTGGCATGGGCAAATGCACTGATCATGTGCATCATGCTGATGATGAGCGTCGGTCTGATTGTGGTGGCAAAATGCTCCAATGCATGTACCTTCGGACTGCTCGCCATAAGGCATCATGTAGCAGACAGCATCGGGCAAGTGCACGAAGCCTTTCTGCAACTCCAACGTAACTGCAATGCTATCTACTGCGGCCCCATCCATGGGGTCATATAGGCGTACACACATGTCCATCATCTGTGAATAATAGGATCAGTAGAAGGTGTGGACATCAAGCCTCAGTACTCTGCAAAGATAATACCATCATTTCATCAACAACAGCATCAATCACAATGGAAATCACCCACATACACGTATCTCACTGGGAACAACTGGTGTCAGTTCAGAGCTTTATTTCACAGTATCCACACTGCTACCACACCCAGATACCCCTCTGAAGCATCAGGAGAAGATTTAGACATCACTTCTCCGTCCTGTACTTGGCAAAATATCATCGTTACAGACAGCATCGGGCAAGTGCACAGGGCCCTTATGCAACTCCAACGTAACTGCAATGCTATCTACTGCAACCCCATCCATGGGGTCCTATAGGCGTACACACATGTCCATCATCTGTGAATAATAGGATCAGTAGAAGGTGTGGACATCAAGCCTCAGTACTCTGCAAAGATAATACCATCATTTCACCAACAACAGCATCAATCACAATGGAAATCACCCACATACACGGATCTCGCTCAAAAAAAGCTGGTGTCAGTTCAGAGCTTTATTTCACAGTATCCACACTGCTACCACACCCAGATACCCCTCTGAGGCATCAGGAGAAGATTTAAACATCACTTCTCCGTCCTCTGCTTGGCAAAATATCATCGTTACAGACAGCATCGGGCAAGTGCACGAAGCCCTGATGCAACTCCAACGTAACTGCAATGCTATCTACTGCAACCCCATCCATGGGGTCCTATAGGCGTACACACATGTCCATCATCTGTGAATTATAGGCGTACACACATGTCCATCATCTGTGAATAATAGGATCAGTAGAAGGTGTGGACATCAAGCCTCAGTACTCTGCAAAGATAATACCATCATTTCACCAACAACAGCATCAATCACAATGGAAATCACCCACATACACGTATCTCGCTGAAAAAAAACTGGTGTCAGTTCAGAGCTTTATTTCACAGTATCCACACTGCTACCACACCCAGATACCCCTCTGAGGCATCAGGAGAAGATTTAAACATCACTTCTCCGTCCTCTGCTTGGCAAAATATCATCGTTACAGACAGCATCGGGCAAGTGCACGAAGCCCTGATGCAACTCCAACGTAACTGCAATGCTATCTACTGCAACCCCATCCATGGGGTCCTATAGGCGTACACACATGTCCATCATCTGTGAGTAATAGGATCAGTAGAAGGTGTGGACATCAAGCCTCAGTACTCTGCAAAGATAATACCATCATTTCATCAACAACAGCATCAATCACAATGGAAATCACCCACATACACGTATCTCACTGGGAACAACTGGTGTCAGTTCAGAGCTGGATTTCACAATATCCACGCTGCTACCACACCCAGATACCCCTCTGAAGCATCAGGAGAAGATTTAGACATCACTTCTCCGTCCTCTGCTTGGCAAAATATCATCGTTACAGACAGCATCGGGCAAGTGCACGAAGCCCTGATGCAACTCCAACGTAACTGCAATGCTATCTACTGCAACCCCATCCATGGGGTCCTATAGGCGTACACACATGTCCATCATCTGTGAATAATAGGATCAGTAGAAGGTGTGGACATCAAGCCTCAGTACTCTGCAAAGATAATACCATCATTTCACCAACAACAGCATCAATCACAATGGAAATCACCCACATACACGGATCTCGCTGAAAAAACACTGGTGTCAGTTCAGAGCTTTATTTCACAGTATCCACACTGCTACCACACCCAGATACCCCTCTGAAGCATCAGGAGAAGATTTAGACATCACTTCTCAGAACTCTGCTTGGCAAAATATCATCATATCACCAACGCCATCAGATACACACACCTTACCCTACTGCAACTGCAAAACCAGCAATCTGCAGAACAGACAACGCACCATGCAAATGGGACAGTGGTCATCACGTACACCGTCTGTGGCTGGTTGTACCTCATATGCGAATGCCATGAAACAACCCAATCAGTCATCAACATGGCCCTTCGTATTTTACAAGTATCAAACATCATGTCAAGGTAAATGCATATGTGACTGGCATGGGCAAATGCACTGATCATGTGCATCATGCTGATGATGAGCGTCGGTCTGATTGTGGTGGCAAAATGCTCCAATGCATGTACCTTCGGACTGCTCGCCATAAGGCATCATGTAGCAGACAGCATCGGGCAAGTGCACAGGGCCCTTATGCAACTCCAACGTAACTGCAATGCTATCTACTGCGGCCCCATCCATGGGGTCATATAGGCGTACACACATGTCCATCATCTGTGAATAATAGGATCAGTAGAAGGTGTGGACATCAAGCCTCAGTACTCTGCAAAGATAATACCATCATTTCACCAACAACAGCATCAATCACAATGGAAATCACCCACATACACGGATCTCGCTGAAAAAAAACTGGTGTCAGTTCAGAGCTGGATTTCACAGTATCCACACTGCTACCACACCCAGATACCCCTCTGAAGCGTCAGGAGAAGATTTAAACATCACTTCTCCGTCCTCTGCTTGGCAAAATATCATCGTTACAGACAGCATCGGGCAAGTGCACGAAGCCCTGATGCAACTCCAACGTAACTGCAATGCTATCTACTGCAACCCCATCCATGGGGTCCTATAGGCGTACACACATGTCCATCATCTGTGAATAATAGGATCAGTAGAAGGTGTGGACATCAAGCCTCAGTAATCTGCAAAGATAATACCATCATTTCATCAACAACAGCATCAATCACAATGGAAATCACCCACATACACGGATCTCACTGGGAACAACTGGTGTCAGTTCAGAGCTGGATTTCACAATATCCACGCTGCTACCACACCCAGATACCCCTCTGAAGCGTCAGGAGAAGATTTAAACATCACTTCTCCGTCCTCTGCTTGGCAAAATATCATCGTTACAGACAGCATCGGGCAAGTGCACGAAGCCCTGATGCAACTCCAACGTAACTGCAATGCTATCTACTGCAACCCCATCCATGGGGTCCTATAGGCGTACACACATGTCCATCATCTGTGAGTAATAGGATCAGTAGAAGGTGTGGACATCAAGCCTCAGTACTCTGCAAAGATAATACCATCATTTCATCAACAACAGCATCAATCACAATGGAAATCACCCACATACACGTATCTCACTGGGAACAACTGGTGTCAGTTCAGAGCTGGATTTCACAATATCCACGCTGCTACCACACCCAGATACCCCTCTGAAGCATCAGGAGAAGATTTAGACATCACTTCTCCGTCCTCTGCTTGGCAAAATATCATCGTTACAGACAGCATCGGGCAAGTGCACGAAGCCCTGATGCAACTCCAACGTAACTGCAATGCTATCTACTGCAACCCCATCCATGGGGTCCTATAGGCGTACACACATGTCCATCATCTGTGAATAATAGGATCAGTAGAAGGTGTGGACATCAAGCCTCAGTACTCTGCAAAGATAATACCATCATTTCACCAACAACAGCATCAATCACAATGGAAATCACCCACATACACGGATCTCGCTGAAAAAAAACTGGTGTCAGTTCAGAGCTGGATTTCACAGTATCCACACTGCTACCACACCCAGATACCCCTCTGAAGCGTCAGGAGAAGATTTAAACATCACTTCTCCGTCCTCTGCTTGGCAAAATATCATCGTTACAGACAGCATCGGGCAAGTGCACGAAGCCCTGATGCAACTCCAACGTAACTGCAATGCTATCTACTGCAACCCCATCCATGGGGTCCTATAGGCGTACACACATGTCCATCATCTGTGAATAATAGGATCAGTAGAAGGTGTGGACATCAAGCCTCAGTAATCTGCAAAGATAATACCATCATTTCATCAACAACAGCATCAATCACAATGGAAATCACCCACATACACGGATCTCACTGGGAACAACTGGTGTCAGTTCAGAGCTGGATTTCACAATATCCACGCTGCTACCACACCCAGATACCCCTCTGAAGCATCAGGAGAAGATTTAAACATCACTTCTCCGTCCTCTGCTTGGCAAAATATCATCGTTACAGACAGCATCGGGCAAGTGCACGAAGCCCTGATGCAACTCCAACGTAACTGCAATGCTATCTACTGCAACCCCATCCATGGGGTCCTATAGGCGTACACACATGTCCATCATCTGTGAGTAATAGGATCAGTAGAAGGTGTGGACATCAAGCCTCAGTACTCTGCAAAGATAATACCATCATTTCATCAACAACAGCATCAATCACAATGGAAATCACCCACATACACGTATCTCACTGGGAACAACTGGTGTCAGTTCAGAGCTTTATTTCACAGTATCCACACTGCTACCACACCCAGATACCCCTCTGAAGCATCAGGAGAAGATTTAGACATCACTTCTCCGTCCTCTGCTTGGCAAAATATCATCGTTACAGACAGCATCGGGCAAGTGCACGAAGCCCTGATGCAACTCCAACGTAACTGCAATGCTATCTACTGCAACCCCATCCATGGGGTCCTATAGGCGTACACACATGTCCATCATCTGTGAATAATAGGATCAGTAGAAGGTGTGGACATCAAGCCTCAGTACTCTGCAAAGATAATACCATCATTTCACCAACAACAGCATCAATCACAATGGAAATCACCCACATACACGGATCTCGCTGAAAAAACACTGGTGTCAGTTCAGAGCTTTATTTCACAGTATCCACACTGCTACCACACCCAGATACCCCTCTGAAGCATCAGGAGAAGATTTAGACATCACTTCTCAGAACTCTGCTTGGCAAAATATCATCATATCACCAACGCCATCAGATACACACACCTTACCCTACTGCAACTGCAAAAACAGCAATCTGCAGAACAGACAACGCACCATGCAAATGGGACAGTGGTCATCACGTACACCGTCTGTGGCTGGTTGTACCTCATATGCGAATGCCATGAAACAACCCAATCAGTCATCAACATGGCCCTTCGTATTTTACAAGTATCAAACATCATGTCAAGGTAAATGCATATGTGACTGGCATGGGCAAATGCACTGATCATGTGCATCATGCTGATGATGAGCGTCGGTCTGATTGTGGTGGCAAAATGCTCCAATGCATGTACCTTCGGACTGCTCGCCATAAGGCATCATGTAGCAGACAGCATCGGGCAAGTGCACGAAGCCCTAATGCAACTCCAACGTAACTGCAATGCTATCTACTGCGGCCCCATCCATGGGGTCATATAGGCGTACACACATGTCCATCATCTGTGAATAATAGGATCAGTAGAAGGTGTGGACATCAAGCCTCAGTACTCTGCAAAGATAATACCATCATTTCACCAACAACAGCATCAATCACAATGGAAATCACCCACATACACGGATCTCGCTGAAAAAAAACTGGTGTCAGTTCAGAGCTGGATTTCACAGTATCCACACTGCTACCACACCCAGATACCCCTCTGAAGCGTCAGGAGAAGATTTAAACATCACTTCTCCGTCCTCTGCTTGGCAAAATATCATCGTTACAGACAGCATCGGGCAAGTGCACGAAGCCCTGATGCAACTCCAACGTAACTGCAATGCTATCTACTGCAACCCCATCCATGGGGTCCTATAGGCGTACACACATGTCCATCATCTGTGAATAATAGGATCAGTAGAAGGTGTGGACATCAAGCCTCAGTACTCTGCAAAGATAATACCATCATTTCATCAACAACAGCATCAATCACAATGGAAATCACCCACATACACGGATCTCACTGGGAACAACTGGTGTCAGTTCAGAGCTGGATTTCACAATATCCACGCTGCTACCACACCCAGATACCCCTCTGAAGCATCAGGAGAAGATTTAGACATCACTTCTCCGTCCTCTGCTTGGCAAAATATCATCGTTACAGACAGCATCGGGCAAGTGCACAGGGCCCTTATGCAACTCCAACGTAACTGCAATGCTATCTACTGCAACCCCATCCATGGGGTCCTATAGGCGTACACACATGTCCATCATCTGTGAATAATAGGATCAGTAGAAGGTGTGGACATCAAGCCTCAGTACTCTGCAAAGATAATACCATCATTTCACCAACAACAGCATCAATCACAATGGAAATCACCCACATACACGGATCTCGCTGAAAAAAAGCTGGTGTCAGTTCAGAGCTTTATTTCACAGTATCCACACTGCTACCACACCCAGATACCCCTCTGAAGCATCAGGAGAAGATTTAGACATCACTTCTCAGAACTCTGCTTGGCAAAATATCATCATATCACCAACGCCATCAGATACACACACCTTACCCTACTGCAACTGCAAAACCAGCAATCTGCAGAACAGACAACGCACCATGCAAATGGGACAGTGGTCATCACGTACACCGTCTGTGGCTGTTGTACCTCATTTGCGAATGCCATGAAACAACCCAATCAGTCATCAACATGGCCCTTCGTATTTTACAAGTATCAAACATCATGTCAAGGTAAATGCATATGTGACGGGCATGGGCAAATGCACTGATCATGTGCATCATGCTGATGATGAGCGTCGGTCTGATTGTGGTGGCAAAATGCTCCAATGCATGTACCTTCGGACTGCTCGCCATAAGGCATCATGTAGCAGACAGCATCGGGCAAGTGCACGAAGCCCTAATGCAACTCCAACGTAACTGCAATGCTATCTACTGCAACCCCATCCATGGGGTCCTATAGGCGTACACACATGTCCATCATCTGTGAATAATAGGATCAGTAGAAGGTGTGGACATCAAGCCTCAGTACTCTGCAAAGATAATACCATCATTTCATCAACAACAGCATCAATCACAATGGAAATCACCCACATACACGTATCTCACTGGGAACAACTGGTGTCAGTTCAGAGCTGGATTTCACAATATCCACGCTGCTACCACACCCAGATACCCCTCTGAAGCATCAGGAGAAGATTTAGACATCACTTCTCCGTCCTCTGCTTGGCAGAATATCATCGTTACAGACAGCATCGGGCAAGTGCACAGGGCCCTTATGCAACTCCAACGTAACTGCAATGCTATCTACTGCAACCCCATCCATGGGGTCCTATAGGCGTACACACATGTCCATCATCTGTGAATAATAGGATCAGTAGAAGGTGTGGACATCAAGCCTCAGTACTCTGCAAAGATAATACCATCATTTCACCAACAACAGCATCAATCACAATGGAAATCACCCACATACACCGATCTCGCTGAAAAAACACTGGTGTCAGTTCAGAGCTTTATTTCACAGTATCCACACTGCTACCACACCCAGATACCCCTCTGAAGCATCAGGAGAAGATTTAGACATCACTTCTCAGAACTCTGCTTGGCAAAATATCATCATATCACCAACGCCATCAGATACACACACCTCACCCTACTGCAACTGCAAAACCAGCAATCTGCAGAACAGACAACGCACCATGCAAATGGGACAGTGGTCATCACGTACACCGTCAGTGGCTGTTGTACCTCATATCCGAATGCCATGAAACAACCCAATCAGTCATCAACATGGCCCTTCGTATTTTACAAGTATCAAACATCATGTCAAGGTAAATGCATATGTGACTGGCATGGGCAAATGCACTGATCATGTGCATCATGCTGATGATGAGCGTCGGTCTGATTGTGGTGGCAAAATGCTCCAATGCATGTACCTTCGGACTGCTCGCCATAAGGCATCATGTAGCAGACAGCATCGGGCAAGTGCACGAAGCCCTAATGCAACTCCAACGTAACTGCAATGCTATCTACTGCGGCCCCATCCATGGGGTCCTATAGGCGTACACACGTCCATCATCTGTGAATAATAGGATCAGTAGAAGGTGTGGACATCAAGCCTCAGTACTCTGCAAAGATAATACCATCATTTCACCAACAACAGCATCAATCACAATGGAAATCACCCACATACACGGATCTCGCTGAAAAAAAACTGGTGTCAGTTCAGAGCTGGATTTCACAGTATCCACACTGCTACCACACCCAGATACCCCTCTGAAGCATCAGGAGAAGATTTAAACATCACTTCTCCGTCCTCTGCTTGGCAAAATATCATCGTTACAGACAGCATCGGGCAAGTGCACGAAGCCCTAATGCAACTCCAACGTAACTGCAATGCTATCTACTGCGGCCCCATCCATGGGGTCCTATAGGCGTACACACATGTCCATCATCTGTGAATAATAGGATCAGTAGAAGGTGTGGACATCAAGCCTCAGTACTCTGCAAAGATAATACCATCATTTCATCAACAACAGCATCAATCACAATGGAAATCACCCACATACACGGATCTCGCTGAAAAAAAACTGGTGTCAGTTCAGAGCTTTATTTCACAGTATCCACGCTGCTACCACACCCAGATACCCCTCTGAAGCATCAGGAGAAGATTTAAACATCACTTCTCCGTCCTGTGCTTGGCAAAATATCATCGTTACAGACAGCATCGGGCAAGTGCACGAAGCCCTGATGCAACTCCAACGTAACTGCAATGCTATCTACTGCGGCCCCATCCATGGGGTCCTATAGGCGTACACACATGTCCATCATCTGTGAATAATAGGATCAGTAGAAGGTGTGGACATCAAGCCTCAGTACTCTGCAAAGATAATACCATCATTTCATCAACAACAGCATCAATCACAATGGAAATCACCCACATACACGGATCTCGCTGAAAAAAAACTGGTGTCAGTTCAGAGCTTTATTTCACAGTATCCACACTGCTACCACACCCAGATACCCCTCTGAAGCATCAGGAGAAGATTTAAACATCACTTCTCCGTCCTCTGCTTGGCAAAATATCATCGTTACAGACAGCATCGGGCAAGTGCACGAAGCCCTGATGCAACTCCAACGTAACTGCAATGCTATCTACTGCAACCCCATCCATGGGGTCCTATAGGCGTACACACATGTCCATCATCTGTGAATAATAGGATCAGTAGAAGGTGTGGACATCAAGCCTCAGTACTCTGCAAAGATAATACCATCATTTCACCAACAACAGCATCAATCACAATGGAAATCACCCACATACACGGATCTCGCTGAAAAAAAACTGGTGTCAGTTCAGAGCTTTATTTCACAGTATCCACACTGCTACCACACCTAGATACCCCTCTGAAGCATCAGGAGAAGATTTAAACATCACTTCTCTGTCCTCTGCTTGGCAAAATATCATCGTTACAGACAGCATCGGGCAAGTGCACGAAGCCCTGATGCAACTCCAACGTAACTGCAATGCTATCTACTGCGGCCCCATCCATGGGGTCCTATAGGCGTACACACATGTCCATCATCTGTGAATAATAGGATCAGTAGAAGGTGTGGACATCAAGCCTCAGTACTCTGCAAAGATAATACCATCATTTCACCAACAACAGCATCAATCACAATGGAAATCACCCACATACACGGATCTCGCTGAAAAAAAACTGGTGTCAGTTCAGAGCTTTATTTCACAGTATCCACACTGCTACCACACCCAGATACCCCTCTGAAGCATCAGGAGAAGATTTAAACATCACTTCTCCGTCCTCTGCTTGGCAAAATATCATCGTTACAGACAGCATCGGGCAAGTGCACGAAGCCCTGATGCAACTCCAACGTAACTGCAATGCTATCTACTGCAACCCCATCCATGGGGTCCTATAGGCGTACACACATGTCCATCATCCGTGAATAATAGGATCAGTAGAAGGTGTGGACATCAAGCCTCAGTACTCTGCAAAGATAATACCATCATTTCATCAACAACAGCATCAATCACAATGGAAATCACCCACATACACGGATCTCGCTGAAAAAAAGCTGGTGTCAGTTCAGAGCTTTATTTCACAGTATCCACACTGCTACCACACCCAGATACCCCTCTGAAGCATCAGGAGAAGATGTAGACATCACTTCTCAGAACTCTGCTTGGCAAAATATCATCATATCACCAACGCCATCAGATACACACACCTTACCCTACTGCAACTGCAAAACCAGCAATCTGCAGAACAGACAACGCTCCATGCAAATGGGACAGTGGTCATCACGTACACCGTCTGTGGCTGTTGTACCTCATATCCGAATGCCATGAAACAACCCAATCAGTCATCAACATGGCCCTTCGTATTTTACAAGTATCAAACATCATGTCAAGGTAAATGCATATGTGACTGGCATGGGCAAATGCACTGATCATGTGCATCATGCTGATGATGAGCGTCGGTCTGATTGTGGTGGCAAAATGCTCCAATGCATGTACCTTCGGACTGCTCGCCATAAGGCATCATGTAGCAGACAGCATCGGGCAAGTGCACGAAGCCCTAATGCAACTCCAACGTAACTGCAATGCTATCTACTGCAACCCCATCCATGGGGTCCTATAGGCGTACACACGTCCATCATCTGTGAATAATAGGATCAGTAGAAGGTGTGGACATCAAGCCTCAGTACTCTGCAAAGATAATACCATCATTTCACCAACAACAGCATCAATCACAATGGAAATCACCCACATACACGGATCTCGCTGAAAAAAAACTGGTGTCAGTTCAGAGCTGGATTTCACAGTATCCACGCTGCTACCACACCCAGATACCCCTCTGAAGCATCAGGAGAAGATTTAAACATCACTTCTCCGTCCTCTGCTTGGCAAAATATCATCGTTACAGACAGCATCGGGCAAGTGCACGAAGCCCTGATGCAACTCCAACGTAACTGCAATGCTATCTACTGCAACCCCATCCATGGGGTCCTATAGGCGTACACACATGTCCATCATCTGTGAATAATAGGATCAGTAGAAGGTGTGGACATCAAGCCTCAGTACTCTGCAAAGATAATACCATCATTTCATCAACAAGAGGATCAATCACAATGGAAATCACCCACATACACGGATCTCGCTGAAAAAAAACTGGTGTCAGTTCAGAGCTTTATTTCACAGTATCCACGCTGCTACCACACCCAGATACCCCTCTGAAGCATCAGGAGAAGATTTAAACATCACTTCTCCGTCCTGTGCTTGGCAAAATATCATCGTTACAGACAGCATCGGGCAAGTGCACGAAGCCCTGATGCAACTCCAACGTAACTGCAATGCTATCTACTGCGGCCCCATCCATGGGGTCCTATAGGCGTACACACATGTCCATCATCTGTGAATAATAGGATCAGTAGAAGGTGTGGACATCAAGCCTCAGTACTCTGCAAAGATAATACCATCATTTCATCAACAACAGCATCAATCACAATGGAAATCACCCACATACACGGATCTCGCTGAAAAAAAACTAGTGTCAGTTCAGAGCTGGATTTCACAGTATCCACGCTGCTACCACACCCAGATACCCCTCTGAAGCATCAGGAGAAGATTTAGACATCACTTCTCCGTCCTCTGCTTGGCAAAATATCATCGTTACAGACAGCATCGGGCAAGTGCACGAAGCCTTTCTGCAACTCCAACGTAACTGCAATGCTATCTACTGCGGCCCCATCCATGGGGTCCTATAGGCGTACACACATGTCCATCATCTGTGAATAATAGGATCAGTAGAAGGTGTGGACATCAAGCCTCAGTACTCTGCAAAGATAATACCATCATTTCATCAACAACAGCATCAATCACAATGGAAATCACCCACATACACGGATCTCGCTGAAAAAAAACTGGTGTCAGTTCAGAGCTTTATTTCACAGTATCCACGCTGCTACCACACCCAGATACCCCTCTGAAGCATCAGGAGAAGATTTAAACATCACTTCTCCGTCCTGTGCTTGGCAAAATATCATCGTTACAGACAGCATCGGGCAAGTGCACGAAGCCCTGATGCAACTCCAACGTAACTGCAATGCTATCTACTGCGGCCCCATCCATGGGGTCCTATAGGCGTACACACATGTCCATCATCTGTGAATAATAGGATCAGTAGAAGGTGTGGACATCAAGCCTCAGTACTCTGCAAAGATAATACCATCATTTCATCAACAACAGCATCAATCACAATGGAAATCACCCACATACACGGATCTCGCTGAAAAAAAACTAGTGTCAGTTCAGAGCTGGATTTCACAGTATCCACGCTGCTACCACACCCAGATACCCCTCTGAAGCATCAGGAGAAGATTTAGACATCACTTCTCCGTCCTCTGCTTGGCAAAATATCATCGTTACAGACAGCATCGGGCAAGTGCACGAAGCCCTGATGCAACTCCAACGTAACTGCAATGCTATCTACTGCGGCCCCATCCATGGGGTCCTATAGGCGTACACACATGTCCATCATCTGTGAATAATAGGATCAGTAGAAGGTGTGGACATCAAGCCTCAGTACTCTGCAAAGATAATACCATCATTTCATCAACAACAGCATCAATCACAATGGAAATCACCCACATACACGGATCTCGCTGAAAAAAAACTGGTGTCAGTTCAGAGCTGGATTTCACAGTATCCACGCTGCTACCACACCCAGATACCCCTCTGAAGCATCAGGAGAAGATTTAGACATCACTTCTCCGTCCTCTGCTTGGCAAAATATCATCGTTACAGACAGCATCGGGCAAGTGCACGAAGCCCTAATGCAACTCCAACGTAACTGCAATGCTATCTACTGCAACCCCATCCATGGGGTCCTATAGGCGTACACACATGTCCATCATCTGTGAATAATAGGATCAGTAGAAGGTGTGGACATCAAGCCTCAGTACTCTGCAAAGATAATACCATCATTTCATCAACAACAGCATCAATCACAATGGAAATCACCCACATACACGGATCTCGCTGAAAAAAAACTGGTGTCAGTTCAGAGCTGGATTTCACAGTATCCACACTGCTACCACACCCAGATACCCCTCTGAAGCATCAGGAGAAGATTTAAACATCACTTCTCCGTCCTCTGCTTGGCAAAATATCATCGTTACAGACAGCATCGGGCAAGTGCACGAAGCCCTGATGCAACTCCAACGTAACTGCAATGCTATCTACTGCAACCCCATCCATGGGGTCCTATAGGCGTACACACATGTCCATCATCTGTGAATAATAGGATCAGTAGAAGGTGTGGACATCAAGCCTCAGTACTCTGCAAAGATAATACCATCATTTCACCAACAACAGCATCAATCACAATGGAAATCACCCACATACACGGATCTCGCTGAAAAAAAACTAGTGTCAGTTCAGAGCTTTATTTCACAGTATCCACACTGCTACCACACCTAGATACCCCTCTGAAGCATCAGGAGAAGATTTAAACATCACTTCTCTGTCCTCTGCTTGGCAAAATATCATCGTTACAGACAGCATCGGGCAAGTGCACGAAGCCCTGATGCAACTCCAACGTAACTGCAATGCTATCTACTGCAACCCCATCCATGGG
The DNA here is from genome assembly GCA_964036045.1 of Eutreptiella sp. 'Long Island Sound 2002'. NCBI lineage: Eukaryota > Euglenozoa > Euglenophyceae > Eutreptiales > Eutreptiaceae > Eutreptiella > Eutreptiella sp. 'Long Island Sound 2002'. The sequence continues at coordinate 178,130,517 of OZ038381.1, forward strand.
GTCCTATAGGCGTACACACATGTCCATCATCTGTGAATAATAGGATCAGTAGAAGGTGTGGACATCAAGCCTCAGTACTCTGCAAAGATAATACCATCATTTCACCAACAACAGCATCAATCACAATGGAAATCACCCACATACACGGATCTCGCTGAAAAAAAACTGGTGTCAGTTCAGAGCTTTATTTCACAGTATCCACACTGCTACCACACCCAGATACCCCTCTGAAGCATCAGGAGAAGATTTAAACATCACTTCTCCGTCCTCTGCTTGGCAAAATATCATCGTTACAGACAGCATCGGGCAAGTGCACGAAGCCCTAATGCAACTCCAACGTAACTGCAATGCTATCTACTGCAACCCCATCCATGGGGTCCTATAGGCGTACACACATGTCCATCATCTGTGAATAATAGGATCAGTAGAAGGTGTGGACATCAAGCCTCAGTACTCTGCAAAGATAATACCATCATTTCATCAACAACAGCATCAATCACAATGGAAATCACCCACATACACGGATCTCGCTGAAAAAAAGCTGGTGTCAGTTCAGAGCTTTATTTCACAGTATCCACACTGCTACCACACCCAGATACCCCTCTGAAGCATCAGGAGAAGATTTAGACATCACTTCTCAGAACTCTGCTTGGCAAAATATCATCATATCACCAACGCCATCAGATACACACACCTTACCCTACTGCAACTGCAAAACCAGCAATCTGCAGAACAGACAACGCTCCATGCAAATGGGACAGTGGTCATCACGTACACCGTCTGTGGCTGGTTGTACCTCATATGCGAATGCCATGAAACAACCCAATCAGTCATCAACATGGCCCTTCTTCGTATCTTACAAGTATCAAACATCATGTCAAGGTAAATGCATATGTGACTGGCATGGGCAAATGCACTGATCATGTGCATCATGCTGATGATGAGCGTCGGTCTGATTGTGGTGGCAAAATGCTCCAATGCATGTACCTTCGGACTGCTCGCCATAAGGCATCATGTAGCAGACAGCATCGGGCAAGTGCACAAAGCCCTAATGCAACTCCAACGTAACTGCAATGCTATCTACTGCGGCCCCATCCATGGGGTCCTATAGGCGTACACACACATATATCGCACGAAGTCGCCCCCCCCTACCTTGGAGGTAGGGGGGGGGGTTGGGGGGGGGTAGGGGGGGGGGTAGGGGGGGGGTAGGGGGGGGAGGTAGGGGGGGGAGGTAGGGGGGGGAGGTAGGGGGGGGTAGGGGGGGGGGTAGGGGGGGGAGGTAGGGGGGGGTCGAGAAGGTAGGGGGGGGTGCACACAAGGCGGAACACACAAAAGGCGGCCTGTGGCCACCGCAGGAGTCTTGTTATTTAAGGGGCCACAGGCAAGGCGGTGCACACAGAAGGCGGTGCACACACAAGGCGGAACACACAAAAGGCGGCCTGTGGCCACCGCAGGCGTCTTGTTATTTAAGGGGCCACAGGCAAGGCGGTACACACAGAAGGCGGTGCACACACAAGGCGGAACACACAAAAGGCGGAACACACAAAAGGCGGACTGTAGCCACCGCAGGAGTCTTGTTATTTAAGGGGCCACAGGAAAGGCGGTACACACAGAAGGCGGTGCACACACAAGGCGGAACACACAAAAGGCGGCCTGTAGCCACCGCAGGAGTCTTGTTATTTAAGGGGCCACTGGCAAGGCGGTACACACAAAAGGCGGTGCACACACAAGGCGGTCTGTGGCCACCGCAGGAGTCATGTTATTTAAGGGGGGTGCGGGGGCTGGCCCCCGCGTCGAGCGAAGCAAGCCGTCTGTCGAGCGAAGCGAGCCGAAGGTAGGGGGGGGAGGTAGGGGGGGGGAGGTAGGGGGGGGAGGTAGGGGGGGGAGGTAGGGGGGGGGGGGGGTTGGGGGGGGGGTAGGGAGGGGGGTAGGGGGGTGGGTAGGGGGGGGGTAGGGGGGGGGTAGGGGGGGGGTAGGGGGGGGGTAGGTAGGGGGGGGAGGTAGGGGGGGGCGACTTCGTGCATACTATCACACACATGTCCATCATCTGTGAATAATAGGGTCAGTAGAAGGTGTGGACATCAAGCCTCAGTACTCTGCAAAGATAATACCATCATTTCATCAACAACAGCATCAATCACAATGGAAATCACCCACATACACGTATCTCACTGGGAACAACTGGTGTCAGTTCAGAGCTGGATTTCACAATATCCACGCTGCTACCACACCCAGATACCCCTCTGAAGCATCAGGAGAAGATTTAGACATCACTTCTCAGAACTCTGCTTGGCAAAATATCATCATATCACCAACGCCATCAGATACACACACCTTACCCTACTGCAACTGCAAACCCAGCAATCTGCAGAACAGACAACGCACCATGCAAATGGGACAGTGGTCATCACGTACACCGTCTGTGGCTGGTTGTACCTCATATGCGAATGCCATGAAACAACCCAATCAGTCATCAACATAGCCCTTCGTATTTTACAAGTATCAAACATCACGTCAAGGTAAATGCATATCTCTCGGGGACATTCAGAATATGCCAACGCGCCGCAAATTCGTGTATTTTCAGGGTTTTCTCCATTTTTCGTCCAGAGCACCAAAATTTCATTCTGTAGGGGGGGGTATGTGTATACTTTTTGAAATCTGTGAGAAAAGGCCATTTCAGAAATGTATGGGTTAGGGGGGGGTAGGTGACCATATTTTTGAGTGCCGAGGCCGAACTTTTCGGCGTTTCAGGGTTTTTGGGCCTCAGCCTGCTCCGCTCACGCGTGGGGGACACCAACTCACAGGTTTTCCCCTGGGTGCTCCGACATATTGTGGAGTTGGAGCAAAGTGAAAGGAGGTAAATGGATGCATTTTGACGTGCTGAATCCAAATATTGTGGTCTCATGTCCCAACTTGACAGCCTGTTTGAGAAATTCTGCCATCTTTGATTTCTTGCACTCTGGTGAGCTTGATGCTGCAAGTTGCACCAGGCATCACCCGGGTGTCCAAGGTAGTTATTGGTCAAACTCTTCAACATATTGGGGTCTTGAGGGGACCCATGTTGCACATGTCTTCTACTCATCAAATGCAACAAATCCACCTGAATGACTTGACCCTCATATGCCCATATGTTGGAATAATGGGGGTAGGGGTGCGGTGCAGTCTGTCTGAAACCGGACTAGAACAGGCAAAAAAAACCCAACCTGTCAACGGTAACGGCCAATTTTTGAAAAAATATGGTTCCGGACCCCCCCCTAACCCATACATCTCCGAAAAGCCCTTTTCAAGGGCTTTCCGAAAATACCCCACATACCCCTACCTCCGGGACACTCAGCGGGCACAAATGAGGCAACAAAGGCACCGACCCCCGAAAACGCTGCGTGTTGGCATGAAACGTAACGTCCCAGAGAGATATGTGACTGGCATGGACAAAGGCACTGATCATGTGCATCATGCTGATGATGAGCGTTGGTCTGATTGTGGTGGCAAAATCACGGGGGGGCGACTACAACCGGTCCTGATGCGACATACCCCCCAGCTATCTGTCAAAACTCGGGGGGGGGGGGGGGGGGGGGGGGGGGGGGGGGGGGCTGGGGGTGGATCTGGGGGGGGGTCGGCTGGGGGGTGTAGGGGGGGGATTTCGGCTGGGGGGGGGGTTCCCAAGGTGGGGGGGCTTGCGCACGACCCACTACTACCACATGCATACCTCCTGGGGGGTTGTGTGTCTGGGGGTTGGGGGGTACGGAGGTATGTATGCGATAATAGCGCTTTCTCGTCCTTGCCGAGAAGAAAGTCTTAAGGGTCGCCGTGTTGCCCCCCGCCCCCCTCCCCCCGACCCCCTCCCCCTCCCCCCTTCCCTCTCCCCTCTTGTTCCCCCGTGCCCCCCGGTTAGTTTATGAGAAAAATTCCTGAGGCTTGGTTAGAGTTGGGGGTTAAAAGAAAGAATGGATGGACTTCTGGTTAGAGGTCCTTGAAAAGCTCCCCCTCTGAGGAGGAGGAGGAGGAGTCTTGGCGGGCGCGCTTCGGTTGAAGCTCTCGTTGGGCTTCGTCCCGCCTCTTCTTATTGCGCTTCCCGACGCTTTTAAGGGGACGGGATCGCTCCGCCCCAGAGGTCGTTGCCTCGGACTCACTTGGGAGCGGGGGGGCAGGAGGCTTTGACTGGGGCAAAGGCAGGGGAGGCAAGCTTGACGACGATGAAGCAACGTCGCCGGGTGCAGACAAGGCCGCTGCATCAAACGGGGCATCATCAGCCTCTGCAGGTGCATTGCCCCGATTTTTTTTCTTGCCCTTGTGAGGCACCCAATTCAGCACCGCCTCTTGCTCTGCCTCTGCAATGTGCATCAAATCGGGGTGCCGTGCAGTGTCATGCACATCTGCATAGTGCTGTGCCATGCAGTATGACCACACTGTCTTTGTGCACAGCGGACACCGCACAGGATGATTCGTGCACGGGCTGCTTGCAGATTTTTTTGCCAACGTGTTCCAGCGCAGCTTAGCTGGTTGACTGGGGCAGTCAGAGATCATGAGGGTGACCAAGGCGTGTGTCCGCTTGTTGCGCATCACAACCTGCGTGGAGCAAGTGACACGATCGCCACAAAACCAAAACGACGAAACGCAACGTACTATCAATACCCTATTCAGCGTTGCGCGGACCAACATGGTGCCTACTACCGTCGCTCTGCGGCGAATGCTGTCCTGGGTGCCTACTCCCATCGCTCTGCGGCGACTGCATTTGTTGTGGTTTAGGTTTCGGCACACACAGGTTTGGGTTTGGGCACCATGCTGGCCTTTGACAGATTTTGCAAGGGGAAACGCCCCATGGAGCACTTGCCTAAAAAAACGCGGAAAAACGTCGCATGAGTCCCTAACCCACGGGGTTGTGAAACAAACAAACAAGTGGAACACCCCACATTTCACATTGTGGGTGGCAGCATCCCGCGCCAGGGGCCCCTTGTCCGCGGGCTGACGTTTGCAGTTAACATGTCTGGGTCAAACAAACCAGTGGAACACCCCACATTTCACATTGTGGGTGGCAGCATCCCGCGCCAGGGGCCCCTTGTCCGCGGGCTGACGTTTGCAGTTAACATGTCTGGGTCAAACAAACAAGTGGAACACCCCACATTTCACATTGTGGGTGGCAGCATCCCGCGCCAGGGGCCCCTTGTCCGCGGGCTGACGTTTGCAGTTAACATGTCTGGGTCAAACAAACAAGTGGAACACCCCACATTTCACATTGTGGGTGGCAGCATCCCGCGCCAGGGGCCCCTTGTCCGCGGGCTGACGTTTGCAGTTAACATGTCTGGGTCAAACAAACAAGTGGAACACCCCACATTTCACATTGTGGGTGGCAGCATCCCGCGCCAAGGGCCCCTTGTCCGCGGGCTGACGTTTGCAGTTAACATGTCTGGGTCAAACAAACCAGTGGAACACCCCACATTTCACATTGTGGGTGGCAGCATCCCGCGCCAGGGGCCCCTTGTCCGCGGGCTGACGTTTGCAGTTAACATGTCTGGGCAACAAACGACATTTGTATAGCGCCTCGTCTTGCGAAATCTGGCGCTCACACTAGAAAAGGGGGCGCCGTTGGCGCCAGGCGGAAAAAAGGGGGGCGCCGTTGGCGCCATGTCCCCAGCCCACTATCTGTCAAAACCCGGGGGGGGGGGGGGGGGGGGGGGGGGGGGGGGGCTGGGGGGTGTCGCATACAAGGACCGGGCCCGGCCGCCCCCCCGTGGGCAAAATGCTCCAATGCATGTACCTTCGGACTGCTCGCCATAAGGCATCATGTAGCAGACAGCATCGGGCAAGGGCACAAAGCCCTAATGCAACTCCAACGTAACTGCAATGCTATCTACTGCGGCCCCATCCATGGGGTCCTATAGGCGTACACACATGTCCATCATCTGTGAATAATAGGATCAGTAGAAGGTGTGGATATCAAGCCTCAGTACTCTGCAAAGATAATACCATCATCTCACCAACAACAGCATCAATCACAATGGAAATCACCCACATACACGGATCTCGCTGAAAAAAAACTGGTGTCAGTTCAGAGCTTTATTTCACAGTATCCACACTGCTACCACACCCAGATACCCCTCTGAAGCATCAGGAGAAGATTTAGACATCACTTCTCAGAACTCTGCTTGGCAAAATATCATCATATCACCAACGCCATCAGATACACACACCTCACCCTACTGCAACTGCAAAACCAGCAATCTGCAGAACAGACAACGCACCATGCAAATGGGACAGTGGTCATCACGTACACCGTCTGTGGCTGGTTGTACCTCATATGCGAATGCCATGAAACAACCCAATCAGTCATCAACATGGCCCTTCATATCTTACAAGTATCAAACATCATGTCAAGGTAAATGCATATGTGACTGGCATGGGCAAATGCACTGATCATGTGCATCATGCTGATGATGAGCGTCGGTCTGATTGTGGTGGCAAAATGCTCCAATGCATGTACCTTCGGACTGCTCGCCATAAGGCATCATGTAGCAGACAGCATCGGGCAAGTGCACGAAGCCCTAATGCAACTCCAACGTAACTGCAATGCTATCTACTGCGGCCCCATCCATGGGGTCCTATAGGCGTACACACATGTCCATCATCTGTGAATAATAGGATCAGTAGAAGGTGTGGACATCAAGCCTCAGTACTCTGCAAAGATAATACCATCATTTCACCAACAACAGCATCAATCACAATGGAAATCACCCACATACACGGATCTCGCTGAAAAAAAGCTGGTGTCAGTTCAGAGCTTTATTTCACAGTATCCACACTGCTACCACACCCAGATACCCCTCTGAAGCATCAGGAGAAGATTTAGACATCACTTCTCAGAACTCTGCTTGGCAAAATATCATCATATCACCAACGCCATCAGATACACACACCTTACCCTACTGCAACTGCAAAACCAGCAATCTGCAGAACAGACAACGCACCATGCAAATGGGACAGTGGTCATCACGTACACCGTCTGTGGCTGGTTGTACCTCATATCCGAATGCCATGAAACAACCCAATCAGTCATCAACATGGCCCTTCGTATTTTACAAGTATCAAACATCATGTCAAGGTAAATGCATATGTGACTGGCATGGGCAAAGGCACTGATCATGTGCATCATGCTGATGATGAGCGTCGGTCTGATTGTGGTGGCAAAATGCTCCAATGCATGTACCTTCGGACTGCTCGCCATAAGGCATCATGTAGCAGACAGCATCGGGCAAGTGCACGAAGCCCTAATGCAACTCCAACGTAACTGCAATGCTATCTACTGCGGCCCCATCCATGGGGTCCTATAGGCGTACACACATGTCCATCATCTGTGAATAATAGGATCAGTAGAAGGTGTGGACATCAAGCCTCAGTACTCTGCAAAGATAATACCATCATTTCACCAACAACAGCATCAATCACAATGGAAATCACCCACATACACGGATCTCGCTGAAAAAAAGCTGGTGTCAGTTCAGAGCTTTATTTCACAGTATCCACACTGCTACCACACCCAGATACCCCTCTGAAGCATCAGGAGAAGATTTAGACATCACTTCTCAGAACTCTGCTTGGCAAAATATCATCATATCACCAACGCCATCAGATACACACACCTCACCCTACTGCAACTGCAAAACCAGCAATCTGCAGAACAGACAACGCACCATGCAAATGGGACAGTGGTCATCACGTACACCGTCTGTGGCTGGTTGTACCTCATATGCGAATGCCATGAAACAACCCAATCAGTCATCAACATGGCCCTTCGTATTTTACAAGTATCAAACATCATGTCAAGGTAAATGCATATGTGACTGGCATGGGCAAATGCACTGATCATGTGCATCATGCTGATGATGAGCGTCGGTCTGATTGTGGTGGCAAAATGCTCCAATGCATGTACCTTCGGACTGCTCGCCATAAGGCATCATGTAGCAGACAGCATCGGGCAAGTGCACGAAGCCCTAATGCAACTCCAACGTAACTGCAATGCTATCTACTGCGGCCCCATCCATGGGGTCCTATAGGCGTACACACATGTCCATCATCTGTGAATAATAGGATCAGTAGAAGGTGTGGACATCAAGCCTCAGTACTCTGCAAAGATAATACCATCATTTCACCAACAACAGCATCAATCACAATGGAAATCACCCACATACACGGATCTCGCTGAAAAAAAGCTGGTGTCAGTTCAGAGCTTTATTTCACAGTATCCACACTGCTACCACACCCAGATACCCCTCTGAAGCATCAGGAGAAGATTTAGACATCACTTCTCAGAACTCTGCTTGGCAAAATATCATCATATCACCAACGCCATCAGATACACACACCTCACCCTACTGCAACTGCAAAACCAGCAATCTGCAGAACAGACAACGCACCATGCAAATGGGACAGTGGTCATCACGTACACCGTCTGTGGCTGGTTGTACCTCATATGCGAATGCCATGAAACAACCCAATCAGTCATCAACATGGCCCTTCGTATTTTACAAGTATCAAACATCATGTCAAGGTAAATGCATATGTGACTGGCATGGGCAAATGCACTGATCATGTGCATCATGCTGATGATGAGCGTCGGTCTGATTGTGGTGGCAAAATGCTCCAATGCATGTACCTTCGGACTGCTCGCCATAAGGCATCATGTAGCAGACAGCATCGGGCAAGTGCACGAAGCCCTAATGCAACTCCAACGTAACTGCAATGCTATCTACTGCGGCCCCATCCATGGGGTCCTATAGGCGTACACACATGTCCATCATCTGTGAATAATAGGATCAGTAGAAGGTGTGGACATCAAGCCTCAGTACTCTGCAAAGATAATACCATCATTTCACCAACAACAGCATCAATCACAATGGAAATCACCCACATACACGGATCTCGCTGAAAAAAAGCTGGTGTCAGTTCAGAGCTTTATTTCACAGTATCCACACTGCTACCACACCCAGATACCCCTCTGAAGCATCAGGAGAAGATTTAGACATCACTTCTCAGAACTCTGCTTGGCAAAATATCATCATATCACCAACGCCATCAGATACACACACCTCACCCTACTGCAACTGCAAAACCAGCAATCTGCAGAACAGACAACGCACCATGCAAATGGGACAGTGGTCATCACGCGGACCGTCTGTGGCTGGTTGTACCTCATATCCGAATGCCATGAAACAACCCAATCAGTCATCAACATGGCCCTTCATATCTTACAAGTATCAAACATCATGTCAAGGCAAATGCATATGTGACTGGCATGGGCAAATGCACTGATCATGTGCATCATGCTGATGATAAGCGTCGGTCTGATTGTGGTGGCAAAATGCTCCAATGCATGTACCTTCGGACTGCTCGCCATAAGGCATCATGTAGCAGACAGCATCGGGCAAGTGCACAGGGCCCTTATGCAACTCCAACGTAACTGCAATGCTATCTACTGCGGCCCCATCCATGGGGTCCTATAGGCGTACACACATGTCCATCATCTGTGAATAATAGGATCAGTAGAAGGTGTGGACATCAAGCCTCAGTACTCTGCAAAGATAATACCATCATTTCACCAACAACAGCATCAATCACAATGGAAATCACCCACATACACGGATCTCGCTGAAAAAAAGCTGGTGTCAGTTCAGAGCTTTATTTCACAGTATCCACACTGCTACCACACCCAGATACCCCTCTGAAGCATCAGGAGAAGATTTAGACATCACTTCTCAGAACTCTGCTTGGCAAAATATCATCATATCACCAACGCCATCAGATACACACACCTCACCCTACTGCAACTGCAAAACCAGCAATCTGCAGAACAGACAACGCACCATGCAAATGGGACAGTGGTCATCACGTACACCGTCTGTGGCTGGTTGTACCTCATATGCGAATGCCATGAAACAACCCAATCAGTCATCAACATGGCCCTTCGTATTTTACAAGTATCAAACATCATGTCAAGGTAAATGCATATGTGACTGGCATGGGCAAATGCACTGATCATGTGCATCATGCTGATGATGAGCGTCGGTCTGATTGTGGTGGCAAAATGCTCCAATGCATGTACCTTCGGACTGCTCGCCATAAGGCATCATGTAGCAGACAGCATCGGGCAAGTGCACGAAGCCCTAATGCAACTCCAACGTAACTGCAATGCTATCTACTGCGGCCCCATCCATGGGGTCCTATAGGCGTACACACATGTCCATCATCTGTGAATAATAGGATCAGTAGAAGGTGTGGACATCAAGCCTCAGTACTCTGCAAAGATAATACCATCATTTCACCAACAACAGCATCAATCACAATGGAAATCACCCACATACACGGATCTCGCTGAAAAAAAGCTGGTGTCAGTTCAGAGCTTTATTTCACAGTATCCACACTGCTACCACACCCAGATACCCCTCTGAAGCATCAGGAGAAGATTTAGACATCACTTCTCAGAACTCTGCTTGGCAAAATATCATCATATCACCAACGCCATCAGATACACACACCTCACCCTACTGCAACTGCAAAACCAGCAATCTGCAGAACAGACAACGCACCATGCAAATGGGACAGTGGTCATCACGCGGACCGTCTGTGGCTGGTTGTACCTCATATCCGAATGCCATGAAACAACCCAATCAGTCATCAACATGGCCCTTCGTATCTTACAAGTATCAAACATCATGTCAAGGTAAATGCATATGTGACTGGCATGGGCAAATGCACTGATCATGTGCATCATGCTGATGATGAGCGTCGGTCTGATTGTGGTGGCAAAATGCTCCAATGCATGTACCTTCGGACTGCTCGCCATAAGGCATCATGTAGCAGACAGCATCGGGCAAGTGCACGAAGCCCTAGTGCAACTCCAACGTAACTGCAATGCTATCTACTGCGGCCCCATCCATGGGGTCCTATAGGCGTACACACATGTCCATCATCTGTGAATAATAGGATCAGTAGAAGGTGTGGACATCAAGCCTCAGTACTCTGCAAAGATAATACCATCATTTCACCAACAACAGCATCAATCACAATGGAAATCACCCACATACACGGATCTCGCTGAAAAAAAGCTGGTGTCAGTTCAGAGCTTTATTTCACAGTATCCACACTGCTACCACACCCAGATACCCCTCTGAAGCATCAGGAGAAGATTTAGACATCACTTCTCAGAACTCTGCTTGGCAAAATATCATCATATCACCAACGCCATCAGATACACACACCTCACCCTACTGCAACTGCAAAACCAGCAATCTGCAGAACCGACAACGCACCATGCAAATGGGACAGTGGTCATCACGTACACCGTCTGTGGCTGGTTGTACCTCATATGCGAATGCCATGAAACAACCCAATCAGTCATCAACATGGCCCTTCATATCTTACAAGTATCAAACATCATGTCAAGGCAAATGCATATGTGACTGGCATGGGCAAATGCACTGATCATGTGCATCATGCTGATGATAAGCGTCGGTCTGATTGTGGTGGCAAAATGCTCCAATGCATGTACCTTCGGACTGCTCGCCATAAGGCATCATGTAGCAGACAGCATCGGGCAAGTGCACGAAGCCCTAATGCAACTCCAACGTAACTGCAATGCTATCTACTGCGGCCCCATCCATGGGGTCCTATAGGCGTACACACATGTCCATCATCTGTGAATAATAGGATCAGTAGAAGGTGTGGACATCAAGCCTCAGTACTCTGCAAAGATAATACCATCATTTCACCAACAACAGCATCAATCACAATGGAAATCACCCACATACACGGATCTCGCTGAAAAAACACTGGTGTCAGTTCAGAGCTTTATTTCACAGTATCCACACTGCTACCACACCCAGATACCCCTCTGAAGCATCAGGAGAAGATTTAGACATCACTTCTCAGAACTCTGCTTGGCAAAATATCATCATATCACCAACGCCATCAGATACACACACCTCACCCTACTGCAACTGCAAAACCAGCAATCTGCAGGACAGACAACGCACCATGCAAATGGGACAGTGGTCATCACGCGGACCGTCTGTGGCTGGTTGTACCTCATATGCGAATGCCATGAAACAACCCAATCAGTCATCAACATGGCCCTTCATATCTTACAAGTATCAAACATCATGTCAAGGTAAATGCATATGTGACTGGCATGGGCAAATGCACTGATCATGTGCATCATGCTGATGATGAGCGTCGGTCTGATTGTGGTGGCAAAATGCTCCAATGCATGTACCTTCGGACTGCTCGCCATAAGGCATCATGTAGCAGACAGCATCGGGCAAGTGCACGAAGCCCTAGTGCAACTCCAACGTAACTGCAATGCTATCTACTGCGGCCCCATCCATGGGGTCCTATAGGCGTACACACATGTCCATCATCTGTGAATAATAGGATCAGTAGAAGGTGTGGACATCAAGCCTCAGTACTCTGCAAAGATAATACCATCATTTCATCAACAACAGCATCAATCACAATGGAAATCACCCACATACACGTATCTCACTGGGAACAACTGGTGTCAGTTCAGACCTGGATTTCACAATATCCACACTGCTACCACACCCAGATACCCCTCTGAAGCATCAGGAGAAGATTTAGACATCACTTCTCCGTCCTCTGCTTGGCAAAATATCATCGTTACAGACAGCATCGGGCAAGTGCACAGGGCCCTTATGCAACTCCAACGTAACTGCAATGCTATCTACTGCGGCCCCATCCATGGGGTCCTATAGGCGTACACACATGTCCATCATCTGTGAATAATAGGATCAGTAGAAGGTGTGGACATCAAGCCTCAGTACTCTGCAAAGATAATACCATCATTTCACCAACAACAGCATCAATCACAATGGAAATCACCCACATACACGGATCTCGCTGAAAAAAAGCTGGTGTCAGTTCAGAGCTTTATTTCACAGTATCCACACTGCTACCACACCCAGATACCCCTCTGAAGCATCAGGAGAAGATTTAGACATCACTTCTCAGAACTCTGCTTGGCAAAATATCATCATATCACCAACGCCATCAGATACACACACCTCACCCTACTGCAACTGCAAAACCAGCAATCTGCAGAACAGACAACGCACCATGCAAATGGGACAGTGGTCATCACGTACACCGTCTGTGGCTGGTTGTACCTCATATCCGAATGCCATGAAACAACCCAATCAGTCATCAACATGGCCCTTCGTATTTCACAAGTATCAAACATCATGTCAAGGTAAATGCATATGTGACTGGCATGGGCAAATGCACTGATCATGTGCATCATGCTGATGATGAGCGTCGGTCTGATTGTGGTGGCAAAATGCTCCAATGCATGTACCTTCGGACTGCTCGCCATAAGGCATCATGTAGCAGACAGCATCGGGCAAGTGCACGAAGCCCTAATGCAACTCCAACGTAACTGCAATGCTATCTACTGCGGCCCCATCCATGGGGTCCTATAGGCGTACACACATGTCCATCATCTGTGAATAATAGGATCAGTAGAAGGTGTGGACATCAAGCCTCAGTACTCTGCAAAGATAATACCATCATTTCACCAACAACAGCATCAATCACAATGGAAATCACCCACATACACGGATCTCGCTGAAAAAAAGCTGGTGTCAGTTCAGAGCTTTATTTCACAGTATCCACACTGCTACCACACCCAGATACCCCTCTGAAGCATCAGGAGAAGATTTAGACATCACTTCTCCGTCCTCTGCTTGGCAAAATATCATCATATCACCAACGCCATCAGATACACACACCTCACCCTACTGCAACTGCAAAACCAGCAATCTGCAGAACCGACAACGCACCATGCAAATGGGACAGTGGTCATCACGTACACCGTCTGTGGCTGGTTGTACCTCATATGCGAATGCCATGAAACAACCCAATCAGTCATCAACATGGCCCTTCATATCTTACAAGTATCAAACATCATGTCAAGGTAAATGCATATGTGACTGGCATGGGCAAATGCACTGATCATGTGCATCATGCTGATGATAAGCGTCGGTCTGATTGTGGTGGCAAAATGCTCCAATGCATGTACCTTCGGACTGCTCGCCATAAGGCATCATGTAGCAGACAGCATCGGGCAAGTGCACGAAGCCCTAATGCAACTCCAACGTAACTGCAATGCTATCTACTGCGGCCCCATCCATGGGGTCCTATAGGCGTACACACATGTCCATCATCTGTGAATAATAGGATCAGTAGAAGGTGTGGACATCAAGCCTCAGTACTCTGCAAAGATAATACCATCATTTCACCAACAACAGCATCAATCACAATGGAAATCACCCACATACACGGATCTCGCTGAAAAAACACTGGTGTCAGTTCAGAGCTTTATTTCACAGTATCCACACTGCTACCACACCCAGATACCCCTCTGAAGCATCAGGAGAAGATTTAGACATCACTTCTCAGAACTCTGCTTGGCAAAATATCATCATATCACCAACGCCATCAGATACACACACCTCACCCTACTGCAACTGCAAAACCAGCAATCTGCAGAACAGACAACGCACCATGCAAATGGGACAGTGGTCATCACGCGGACCGTCTGTGGCTGGTTGTACCTCATATGCGAATGCCATGAAACAACCCAATCAGTCATCAACATGGCCCTTCATATCTTACAAGTATCAAACATCATGTCAAGGTAAATGCATATGTGACTGGCATGGGCAAATGCACTGATCATGTGCATCATGCTGATGATGAGCGTCGGTCTGATTGTGGTGGCAAAATGCTCCAATGCATGTACCTTCGGACTGCTCGCCATGAGGCATCATGTAGCAGACAGCATCGGGCAAGTGCACGAAGCCCTAATGCAACTCCAACGTAACTGCAATGCTATCTACTGCGGCCCCATCCATGGGGTCCTATAGGCGTACACACATGTCCATCATCTGTGAATAATAGGATCAGTAGAAGGTGTGGACATCAAGCCTCAGTACTCTGCAAAGATAATACCATCATTTCATCAACAACAGCATCAATCACAATGGAAATCACCCACATACACGTATCTCACTGGGAACAACTGGTGTCAGTTCAGACCTGGATTTCACAATATCCACACTGCTACCACACCCAGATACCCCTCTGAAGCATCAGGAGAAGATTTAGACATCACTTCTCCGTCCTCTGCTTGGCAAAATATCATCGTTACAGACAGCATCGGGCAAGTGCACAGGGCCCTTATGCAACTCCAACGTAACTGCAATGCTATCTACTGCGGCCCCATCCATGGGGTCCTATAGGCGTACACACATGTCCATCATCTGTGAATAATAGGATCAGTAGAAGGTGTGGACATCAAGCCTCAGTACTCTGCAAAGATAATACCATCATTTCACCAACAACAGCATCAATCACAATGGAAATCACCCACATACACGGATCTCGCTGAAAAAAAGCTGGTGTCAGTTCAGAGCTTTATTTCACAGTATCCACACTGCTACCACACCCAGATACCCCTCTGAAGCATCAGGAGAAGATTTAGACATCACTTCTCAGAACTCTGCTTGGCAAAATATCATCATATCACCAATGCCATCAGATACACACACCTTACCCTACTGCAACTGCAAAACCAGCAATCTGCAGAACAGACAACGCACCATGCAAATGGGACAGTGGTCATCACGTACACCGTCTGTGGCTGGTTGTACCTCATATCCGAATGCCATGAAACAACCCAATCAGTCATCAACATGGCCCTTCGTATTTCACAAGTATCAAACATCATGTCAAGGTAAATGCATATGTGACTGGCATGGGCAAATGCACTGATCATGTGCATCATGCTGATGATGAGCGTCGGTCTGATTGTGGTAGCAAAATGCTCCAATGCATGTACCTTCGGACTGCTCGCCATAAGGCATCATGTAGCAGACAGCATCGGGCAAGTGCACGAAGCCCTAATGCAACTCCAACGTAACTGCAATGCTATCTACTGCGGCCCCATCCATGGGGTCCTATAGGCGTACACACATGTCCATCATCTGTGAATAATAGGATCAGTAGAAGGTGTGGACATCAAGCCTCAGTACTCTGCAAAGATAATACCATCATTTCACCAACAACAGCATCAATCACAATGGAAATCACCCACATACACGGATCTCGCTGAAAAAACACTGGTGTCAGTTTAGAGCTTTATTTCACAGTATCCACACTGCTACCACACCCAGATACCCCTCTGAAGCATCAGGAGAAGATTTAGACATCACTTCTCAGAACTCTGCTTGGCAAAATATCATCATATCACCAATGCCATCAGATACACACACCTCACCCTACTGCAACTGCAAAACCAGCAATCTGCAGAACAGACAACGCACCATGCAAATGGGACAGTGGTCATCACGTACACCGTCTGTGGCTGGTTGTACCTCATATGCGAATGCCATGAAACAACCCAATCAGTCATCAACATGGCCCTTCTTCGTATTTTACAAGTATCAAACATCATGTCAAGGTAAATGCATATGTGACTGGCATGGACAAATGCACTGATCATGTGCATCACGTGGATGATGAGTGTCGGTCTGATTGTGGTGGCGGAATGCTCCAATGCATGTACCTTCGGACTGCTCGCCATAAGGCATCATGTAGCAGACAGCATCGGGCAAGTGTACGGAGGCCTGATGCAACTCCAACGTAACTGCAATGCTACCTACTGCAACCCCATCTATCCATCAATCTGCAGAACCGACAACGCACGATACAAATGGGACAGTGGACCCAGGCCCACACCCCACACCAACGATCTGATCACGTTCCTCTCTATTTCCAGTTGTCCCACATTTTGCGAGTGCCATAAAATATCTGCATCATTCATTAACGTGGCCACTTAACACCATGAAGAATCTTATCAAGGTAAAATGCATATGCCTCTGGCATGGTGTCTGGCGAGCAAAAGCGGGGGGAGACCCAACTGTACGGGGGGATTTCTGCAGCAATTTATTGTTGAGGGACAAAATTCTGTACTAATTCTGAAAGAAACGGCGAACACAATCTGCCCGGCAGCCACATTTTTGCCATGATAAACAACGTAGTTTTGAGGCCTTACAGGCTGTATTGTCGCCACATTGCTGGTCGGAAAAATGTGATTGTACTTCTGAAAAGGTCAAAGTACCTGTTGCATTGCGTTTCGGCCTATGTGGTGGTGAACTGGAGAAAGTGCAAATGGATGCCACCAAATCCTCAAAGACAGCAAGTTCTGTTCAAAACTTTCGTACAGCATTTGTTCAAAAGAATTTCCCCCTTCGGAAAAATGCGCATCTTTCACTGCAAGCCCTGGGTCGTGTGTTGTGCGGCAGTCTGCGTCATAACATACCTTCCCCAGCCACCTCGGAGGAAAACATGCGCGCAATTGATGACGTCGTCCTTTGTGGCGTCCTTTACAGCGTCTCCCATGGCGTCCTCGTTCTCTTTGACCCCATCCTCTACCCCGTTGGCCATGTCGCCCTTCTCCTTCGGCCCCCTGAGGGTCTCCTCCTTGCGCTGCCCTGCAAGTGGTGGTGGACCCAGCAAATGATGCAACATCTCCCCATGGCTCTCAACATACCTCGTTGGCCCCCTGCCAGCGACGTGCTTTTGCCACGGGAGGAGGGGGGGGGGGGGGCTGTCTGGGGCCCTTTGAGTTTCCAAAACCGACACAAATATCGCACAGGGGGCCATGGGCTGAACTTGGGTCCTTAGGGGATCATTAAGGGATCGCCAGGGGGCTCTTGGGGGTCATCAGCTCTCACACTCCCTCCCCCTTTGCGCAACAATCAGCAATATATCACCGCTTGACCACAGCTGGATCCACAGCCATGAATACAAAGCACTGGAAAAACAAAAGTGGTCATTGTGCAGGGCAGGTCCTGCAAGGGGGGAGCGGGAATGACTTTCAGTCTTCCCAAGAGCAATCTTTATGCGGGTCTGGCTGGGGTATGTGGTTTGGCCTGGGTCGGTGGGCAAATAGTCCTCCTGCATCGCAGGATGCCTCGGACTCCAACCCCCCACAGATCTCGGCATGTGGACGATATAAAAAGCACGAGGAGGTGACGGCGAGCTTTGATTGCCTGTGCTGCCGCAGCTTCTAGCAAAGCGGAGCCCGAGAGGCACCGCCGATGGCGGATTTCAACTCCATGGCACACATCAGCTGCCTCCATTGCACACACCAACTGGGCTGCAGAACTGCTCACGACCACCCCCTGGTCAGACGGCTCTTTTTGCCCTGAAAACACTGTCCCCTGCTGGTTATGAAAACCCGGGGGGGGTCGGGGGCCTCGGGGGGGGGGGTCACATACAAGGACCGGGCCTGGCCAACCCCCCGTATCTCAGCCCATACAGGTCTGCTGCTCCAGGAGGGGGGAGGGGGCGATTGGCACAAACAGACAGAACAATAGCGTGGTACTTTTTGGTTGCTGGAATGTTCTGCCGGAACGGCTAATGGGGGGTTGCACAGCTGGGGGCTAAAGCTCACAGAGGGGCGACATGTCGACAGCAACCACAAGGGAAGGCGGAATGCTCCAATGCATGGACCAACGCACTGCTCGCCATAAGGCATCATGTAGCAGACAGCATCAGGCAAGTGTACAGAACCCTGATGCAACTCCAACGTAACTGCAATGCTATCTACTGCAACCCCATCCATGGGGTCCTATAGGCGTACACACATGTCCATCATCTGTGAATAATAGGATCAGTAGAAGGTGTGGACATCAAGCCTCAGTTGTTTCCCTCCATTTCTTTCCGCACGGCAACCCCTGACGGCGCATGGTGATTTTTTTTTGGTGTAGGTATGCTGTATTCCCACTACCCCCAGTGCTATCCTCCCCGAGTGGGATGGATACCCTACGGAGGGTGGGGGGGGGGTGGAGCTGCCTGCCGTTTGGCCGGGGAGTTCGGAATTAAGCCAGACTAAACTAAACTTTCTGAATGATGCCGAACACCAAGTGAAATTTTGTGCCCCCCCCCCGTTCCTGTTTTTTAATTAGGTCACCCCCCCCCCCAGTCCTGTAGACCAAGCACTGTGCACATTCCTGCCCCATTCAATGCTCTACAACCCACATTGACCCCTCAACAGCCCTCTCCAACTCTCCAACCCCCCGCTCCGCGCACTCCGCCTGCTCTGCCAAAAGATGTTGCAGCGCGTTATGGAGAGGTCCATTGGGCTCGTCCTGGGGACAAAGCAACTGTGGCACAAGGGCTGGAGCAACGGTAACCCCTAACCCGAACCCTAACCCTATCTGCGTGCCATGCGGAAGCGACCTCCAGCAACCTGCGGCAACCTCCAGCAACCTCCACCTGTCAGGCAAAGCCCCGAGCAGGCACGACAGCTGGGAGCATACCGCACACGGTGACCAGAAAAAGGCCATCAGGAGACCAGTTGAGCCGCCGGAAGAAGCTGCACAATGCAAACGGCCGCATGGGGCATGGGAATACAAACGCCGTGTCACGGCCGAGGCCCTCGACATGCATCGCCTCGGAGGCGAAATGGCTCCCGTGGCACCAGATGCGGGCCGAATGCCCCCTGGGGTTGGGGTGCAGGGGTGCCATAAAAGCTGAGTGTGCCGGTTGGCGCTTCCGGGTGCAGCAATCGCTTGGGGTTTCCAAGAGGAAATTGTTTACGTTGATTGTATGAAGCCACTGGGGAAAAGCATTTTACGGAAGTGAGAGTGGGACAGTCGTCCCTCTGCTGTCAAGCGCTGCTCCTGCCCCTTGGCGTCCCTCCCACGCCAGCGCCGGCATTGCTTCACATTCAGTCAGTCCCATGAGCATCTTGCTTCAGCCAATTTCTTTCTCACCCCAAGTTTACCTCAAATGTGACGATCTTTTCGGGGGATAATTGCCGCCCCCCACCCACCCCCCACAAGGCCTGGACATGCTGCTCTGATGGGTGACATTTGGTCCGGAACTTCCTGTGTTACATCACCCATATCAGATGTGGCGGTGAGCACCTTCCAAACTTCACACGTAAACCCATGGCTCCACGCACAGACCCTCAGCCGGAGCGCAAACTACCCGGCCTGTAGCATATGGAGCACACTGCAATAGCAACACTGATGGCAAAATGCTTGGACAGTGCACCACTGATGTAAATTTTTGTGATCTGGAACAGGCCATTGCTTAAGAACCCCCCCCCCCGGGGGGGGGTGTCCTGGCAAACCCCAGCCGACCGACCTACTCACCAACATCAGGAAACTTTTCCTTAGGAAAAAATGAAGTTAATGAAAGGGGCCCAAAATTGGAGGTACCCAAACTTGTTTTCGGCCTCTGACCACCCTCCCCTCCCCTGGGGTCGGAGCTTTTTTTCCGGTGCCAAACCACCCCTGCTTTTCTTCAAATGCAGCGAACCGCTGATATGTAACACTTGGTGATCCGGAACCCCGTGGTCTTACAATTTCCCACATCACCAATGGTGGAGAGTAACCTCCAAATCTGCACGGTCTGACTGAAAGTGAATGCTGTGGAGTGCACGCTGCGGCAGCGGAGTGGACGTCATGGGGGCAGAAGCAGCACTTGCAAGCACAAGGATGTACTAGGAATACTCTTACGTTTGGGGTTTGGGGTTTCACTCAAACATTTGGGGTGTGGGAACAAATTTTGTGCAGGATTTCCTCTCCAACACTTGAAGAATTGTGCACATCCGCAGGCGCCGATTTCTTGCCTCGACACCAGCTGCATGGCCGCGTTGTCACACATGCACACGTTGTGTCCCACAATGGTTTGGAGCCCCACGTTTGACCAGGAGAATCTCCATCTCACTCCCCGAGTCAGAGCAGGTAAGGCGGGGGTCGTCTTGCCCCAGAGCATCTTGGAGTTTGTTCCAACTCCGCACCAGCCGTTGTTGATGAGATCTCAGGCTTGAATGAACGATCACATCTGCCTCCTTACGGTGCCTCCGGACAGCCACTCTGCCTCTGCAGAGCCCTGCCTGTGCCCTGTGGGATTCCCGAAATCCCCGACAGGAAGCAGGAAGGCATACGTGCTCGCAGTCTCGTCTCTGAAATATCGTCCCTCAGTCGCATCCTCCTGCAGTGAATAGTCGTAGGTTGAGGACAGCGGCAGGCGCCCTCTAGTATGTGCCCTCCAAATTCCCCCTGTGTGCCTCTATGCCCCCTGTGTGCCCCCTGTGTGCCCCCTGTGTGCCCCCTGTGTGCCCTCTATATGCCCCCTGTGTGCCCTCTATATGCCCGCTGTGTGCCCCCTGTGTGCCCTTTACATGCCCCCAGTGCGCACTCTTTGTGCCCCCTGTGTGCCCCCAATGTGCCCCGCTGTGTGCCCTCTACGCAAAACGACGCAACACGCGAACCTCATCACGTGCAATGGCGGCGTCCAGCTCAAACCGGCCATCCCTCTTCTTGGCTGGGGGCTTCCCATTCTGTTGCAGCAACTTCTTGTTTCCATCAAGATACAGATTTACCTGCCGGTCTGAACTTTGGGAGGCAAAATAAACGTTGAGTGGGTCCCATGCCAACCCTGCGATGAAAGGATGCATTCTGAGGAACAGGGGCGCCTGTACCATCCCTCCAAGTGCAGCCACAAAGCAGGGATGGATATAACCGGGGGAAGAGCCCCCTCCACCACCAACTGTCCCATTCTCACCAACCCCAAATATTGTTCCCCACCGCCTGTGGACATGCAATCTGTGCAATTCCTGAAAATCTAAACCAGTGCATACACCCGGAAGTTCCTAACCGGCACACTGACTCAGCCTTTATCCCCCACCAGCCCGGCGACTCTGATTACGATTACGACACCGCCCCGCTGCAATGCCGCGTGCAATATCCTGTTTAGACCCTGAACCATAATATCACCAACCTAAATCGGTTTGGCACAGCGCCCATGTGGGGTTCAGTTCTAGACACCGACCCCCGCGGCGTGGCCGGGGGGGTCCGGGAGGGGGGGGGGGGGGGGCAGTCGAAAAATTTTCTCCATTTTGGGGGCATTTTTGAATTCCCCATTTCATTCTGAGCATTTTGAATATACACAAGTGGGGTGAAATTTGGTTTTACCACTCACAACAAATGAAAAACAGTACCATATTCCAACAGATGTACCTGTGAATCAGCAAAGGCTTCCCGGCCAGCAGAAGAAGACATGTGGCACGGCATTCCCTAACTCATTGTGAGCATTTTGAATGTAAACAAGTGGGGGGAACTCAAGTGTTTTGCAAATTTTCAGGCTCAAAAAATTTTCCGGGCGCCACTAGCGCCCAAATTGCCAGTTCTAACAAGGTGCTGACTAGTATGGGTTGGGGGGTCCAGAGGGGGGGGGGGGGGGTAGGGGGGGGGGAAGGGTTGGTGTCAGGCCTCACAGGTAAGCGCCCCTCATGACAGCGGCGCCACAGTGTTTGTCCGTCGGTGTGCCATCGGGCTGCCGCCCCCCCGCACACCACCCAGATAATTTCGTCGATCTTGCGTCTATCCCTGCGACAGTTTGCAAACAGGGCCTTCAAATCGGCTCGAAACCTCCTGCAAATTCGGGCGTAGCCAGACGGTTGACCACAAAGCAACATTCAAAATCTTTAGGCATCTACCACAACTTTTGGACCAACATGACAAGAAAACAGAGAACAGGGGCCTGCAATGGAAGCAAAGGCAAAACACCAAAACAACTTTGATACTTGATGAGGTTTTTGGTGCAAAATGTCAACGGGTGTGCTATTTTTTGGGGGTGCTGTTTTTTTGGGTACGTTTCGTTTGGACTCTTGGGCTTGTTGGGCCCTGTGGCATGCCCATTCCTTTTGGCTGGGTACTTTTGTCCTTTGCCGCATCGTTCTCCTTTTATGAAACAGCAACCGCGTTGCCCACCCTCTGCATTCGAGTGTTGGGTCCTTGAGGGGGACAGATCGCTGGGGATAAGGCAGGGCTTGACCCCGTGTCAGGCAGCATCCAGGGCTGAGGAGGGAAACATGCGCCCCGCGCGCCCTTCTTCGTTGCTGCTTTAAACATCTTTGGCAGATTTTCATGGTGGCAGGGACGTCACGGGGAAGCATACAACACCGGAAGCCTCCACTCCACACCCATCTTCGTTCGCAAAGGTCTTTGGGTGTGCCTCGCCAAAAGAGGTGGGTAATCGCAAATTTTCAATTGCGCGCCCTCCCACAAACTCTGAAACCGCGCGCACTGCGCATATCAGCGCGCATACCACGCGACCCTTTCCCCCCAGCAAATGCAATAATTGGCCGAATAAAAACCAACCCCTTTAGTAAACACGCCCCGTATCCGCTGAGGGGCAAACTGACCGAAACCCTAACCCCAACCCGAAAGCGGTTGGTGGCGGTTGGCAAAACTGACTCGCCGGCGAGGGCGTCCGTGGAAAGCATGATAAGTAGCAGTGCTGTGCACGAACGCCTGCTGCATGGGTTGAGACACGTCACTTCAGTCCTTCTGGTTGAGCAGTGTATGTTCCGCGTTTTGAGAACGTCCTCCGTGACTACAGAAGTGTCCCGGTGCCTCAAAAGCGTACCCCAGCTGTGCGTTCTCGGATATTGATGTAAACCAGGGAACGAAACACGTAGACATGCACTTGGAAGAGCTTCAGACCTTGTACGTAATGTGCATGATCGTCCAGTTTCTGGTGTAGTTTACCTGTGGGGGGATAGTGCATGGCATCAACACGACAGTGCCAAGCGTGGCGTCAATCGCAGAAATGTCGTCAGGGCCTTCGACGGCGAGTCAAAAGCATGTGCTTTGTGCAATTATCTCCTCAAATTCGGACAAAGCTTGAATCACCTCACTGGGGGCTAAACTGTAACCAACTCACCGCCAACAACACTACAGCACCAGCCGCAACATGAACACCAACAGCGACACCATGAGGAACAATACGACAGCAACGGCAATCGCAATAGCCATAGCTCCGGCAACACCAACAACATCAACCCGAACAAACGAATAATCTTTTCTGCGACATCCTGCAATCATTGGCAGCCTTTCAACGGGAGTGAGGGCTCCCCACACTGCAACCACCACATGCCGTTCGGGCGATCTACTACCGATGTGAACCCTACAACACCGCGGTATCCCATATCGCCACTTTGCAAGGACCGCGGAAACGGGAAGCCGCGGCGGCGCCCCGAGCCCCGGCTCTAACGTGTATGCCGCTTTGCATGCAAAACCTGTGGCCAATTCCCACACAATAATGTTGGCATCGATGGATCCGGAAACACCGAATTTCATGTCCGGACTCAAAGCCAGACTGTACACATCCTCCGAGTGGCCCCTAAAAAACGAAAAAACGAAAGGAGGGGCACAGCACACTGGACAGTTTGTGCCGCCTTCACGTGAGCCGCCCAAGGGACACCATGGAGATGCACCGATGCCAGGCCGTGCTCACTCAACTGCGATTTCTGCAACACCGCAGGCCATAGAGACCTCATGATTCTCAAGACGTTCCATGTCTCCTGATTGTGTTTTTGATCTGGATGAAATGTCTCAAAGTTGGTAGTAGGAGGCGTGTGGCGCTCCGACTTCCTCCACAATATCACGAGTCCACCGTCGTGTCCCGATAGCAACATGTCACCTAGCAGCACAAGGATCCGCAAAAGGCACGGCGGAGGTGCAAAATGCATTGCGTCCCCCGTTTTTCACAATCCCGTCTCGAGACATATGCTTGCCTCCGACACACACACAAGAGAGCACAAAGACACAAACGGACGCGACGTGGACGTGGTGCACAGGCACGAAGAGATGCAAGGCAAAAGCCACACAGCATGCACCGAGGATGAAAAGAACAGAAAACAGATGACGCAAGACCGAAAACCAGCACAAACAACCACGGAGCTTACCCATGTCACAACACGTGTCGCGGCACACCCGATGACCCCCCCCCCCCCCTCCGTGTCATGGTGGCACAGCCGGCACAGGTGACAGAGGTGACGCAAGTGCTACTCATCCTAGTACACGAACCTTTGCGCACCGTGCCACGACACAGCCTAGGTGGCGGCCCAATGACACGACACAGCCCCCCCCCCCCCCTTCCATGACCCAAAACACTTTTTGCAACTTCCCTAAACATGCCCAACGATACCCCCTAAACATGCCCAACGATACCACGTTTGCCCTTAAACCCTTTTCTTTCGTTTGCTTTGCACGATTGAAATCCCCGTCTTGGAGCGCCTCTTCCCTCATTCCGAGACGGCGCAACTGATGCATACAGTAGTGTCTTGAACAATAGAAATAAAAACAAAGGCGCGAGGTGATTGTGTTGTTTGCGAGAACACAATATAATACCGAGCTTGCACGTTCATGCGAGCCCGAAGGCATATGCAATAATTTGGTTTGTTCCTTCCGAATGATATATAACAATACACACAAACCTACCTTGGTTTTTCGCTTTGTCTTTGCTGATGTGTGCCAACAATCACCCGTTGGAAAAATTGACTTCGATTCACGTGTATTCCTCGATTGTCACTATGTGACACATCCAACGCCGTTTGTCCCGTGCGCGATGCGTGCCCAACCGACGGCTAATCGGGTACATGCTACGTGACCGTAAAGCTCTTGCACCCGTAGTAGGTTTTTTTGGTTGTTCACTTGTCAAAGTGCATGGTGTCCTTTACCCATAACCACTAGATATTGCATACCCCACATAGGATTGATAAATTACGGTAATTTAAGGTTTTTAAATTACGGGCCGTAACTTACGCCGTAACTTACGCCGTAACTTACAAAAATTACGTAATTTATGGTCGGGACCAAGGTTTTACGCCAAAAGCATGTAATTTTGCCAAAAATTGTACTTTTCCCGCTTTTGTAGGGGGGGTGAGGGGAGGGGGAGTTGTTGGCAACTTTTGTGGGGCCCCCATGGGCGAGCCACAACCTTCCACCTTCCCAAGTGTGCAAGAGGGGAGACAAATCGCAATCTGAATTCATTGGTTGTGGGTTTCACCTACCGCTTCGAAAGAGCGCGGTGGTTGTAGCGGATGAACGTGTCACGGGCAAGCTGTGTGTGTGAAAAGAGGGTTATGGAGAAGGGGTGGCGAAAAATTTCGGTCGGGGCGTAACTTACGGCCCGTAATTTATGATCGCCGTAACTTACGTAATTTACGGCCGTAACTTACGTCGTAACTTACGTTTGTAACTTACGTTACAATCCTAACCCCACACATCACACCGTGTCACTTTGCCTAAAGTAAACTAACACAAATGGCACGCAAATGTCCAATTAGTTCTCCACTAATTGGAATCTTGAGTGTCACTTGTGGATTACATTATGGAATGTGGTGGAATCCACAAGGAGATTTTGTAAGCGCAATTGATTGTGATTTTCTTCTTCGCGCCCAAGGTTGTAGTGACATCAAAACCTGAAACGGATGGTGGTTGTTTGCGCTGCGATCTTCCGTTCCTGTTGGTTTGGTTTGCATGGCGTGGTTAGTGTTGGTTGACCACCCCGTCTCTTGAAAATACTGTGTGGTGCGCGTGGTCGGTGGCCATGCACACCACTCTACCACGCAACGCACACGAAGCACGCGCACCACGCACGGCAAACCATGCCAACCATGCACACCATACGAACTATTAAGTACTTAGCCATGCAATGCAAAGCAAAATGCAAAGCAGAGAGAAACTTGTCAGAGAACCTCGGTATGCAAACAACAACCACGCACACTAACTACGAGATGCAAAGCGAAAAACGGCAAAGTGCATATCAAGGGCCTACTGTACAACATGGTGCAAATAAAAAATGCGAAAACACAATTGCAAGTCTCTTGCCACACCGCATGTTGCACCAACCACACGACGCATTAGGTGCATGGTGTTGACAAGTCGCCAAGTGGGTAGATGGATGGTAAAGTTGACCACTCGAAAAAGGAGGACGAGCAACATTCAAAGGCAAACCTCGAGGCAAAAATCGCACGGCATTCACAGGTTGAGTCTCGCGACACAAACAAGACTGGAAGTCGAATGTGTAGAACCCGTCTTCAGCAGGGGAATAGTCCCATATCTGAAATGGTACCGATGTGGGTGAGACGACACGGTTCGGCAGGAAGCAAATGGATGATTCAAAACCGAATGCGACGAAGAATTACACACGAGGAATCTACATGTGTCTTTCCCGATGTGTTGCGCCCTCTCCGCAACCACAAGTAGCATGTGGCCTACCATCCTACGACATAACGCAACACGACATTCCTTCCATTCAATGACCATGGTCCCGTGTTCGTGTTGGCTATGATGCGGGTAGGTGTTAATGCGGGGGGGAGCAAATAACATGGGGGGGGGGGGGTTAATTGCAAGTTGCCCGTAACACGGGTGTGAATTGCCTCCTCGATAGTTGGGTCACATTGATTTCATTATTGCGTTGTGGCTTTCCTTTCGATATTTCTTTCATCTCGTTTTGCTTCCCAAGCAACTTCTTTTGTGATCATTGTCTTGCCGGTTCTTCCATGAGGATGCCAACCGACATTGCCGAGGGAGTATCGCAACCATGTGTAAAGCATAGCTACATACACGCACAACCAACGCCAAAAAAAAATAGATCACGGATGTCAGTGCACTTGTATCTGGCATCGCGTTTCCGAGTACCCATATTTTGTGGAAAACCGTTCACCGTCCTCTACCCCTTCCCATCAATTTGGGTCTTGCCTGCTTGTGCCTTTTTGTTTGCCTCTCACGTAATCTTTTGTTGTAGCTTGTTGTTTGTCTTGTATGCATTTGCCTTGCTTTCTCGTGACCTATCGACTTCTTCATGCTCTTTTTTGTTACTCTCCCTTTTGTCGTTCCCCATCTCGACGCAAAAGCCTTGCCTTGCACAGCACAAAGGGACACGTCTTTTGCCCGAAAACAACCCTTCCATCGGTAGAGCGATGGTTTCAGGTGGGACACAACACAACACTTAGCACGACGAACACGAAACATACACAACACAATGCACCACCACAAACGCAGCACTCCACAATGCAACATGAACAAAGGAGTGGGGTGGAGAGCAAGTGCTAACGGGGGGGTTACTTTGTGATAATAACACTGACCGGACACAACGTCGATGACCTTTGCAACCCAATAGTTCAAAGCGCCATCATGTGTCCACTACGTGAGAGCGATAATGGGGAATGAACACAAGCCAAGGCAACTCAACCGAGAAGTGAAAATGTCACACCGAAGGCGTGTTTGCATTGTGGGCATCTTGTAAGAAAGCCCCCCCCTAACACACACGGTGTTGTCTGGTGTGTTGTACCATGTTTTGTTTGTGTTGTCTTATGCGTCTCTCAATGTGCCGTTTTTTTTGCCTATTTCCTTGGTTTTGTTCGGTCCTACACCTCGGTACACGTAGCTCCAACCACCGTTCACGCACGAAAGGGCCACCGCGGTGCAACAAACCCTTCGAAATGAACTATCAAGCAATGGCACATGCCAAGATTTGGAAGGTTGCATACTTTAATGGCATTGTCGCACCCGGCAGTAACAATCCGGTTCAGAGAGGGATGATGATCGATGGAAAGCACAGGTTCGGAGAGATCTTTCCAATGCCACCGGATTTCAATTGGCTTCGCTTTCATTCTACCCGACCCGGAAATGCAAACCCCAAAACGTCGACCTCGGCCGCCAACTGTAAAATGAGCCAACAACTAGACTAACGAGAGTCCAATTGAGACCTATCTCTTCTCCGTGACCGACAAGCAAGAATCACGCGCACGAATCTTGGCTGTTGGCCATTTGGATTTTATTGTGCTCCTTTGTCGAACGTTGATTGTACTCGACACACTTACATGCTCGGTCCTCCTTCGGGACAAGGAATATGCGCCCACCCCTTCCGGTTATTCCATATCCATCCTATTTCGCGATAAGAAGCGTCACAGGAGTTCCTTCGTCATCTATTCAATAAAAATCACGGCATATGATGCCAAGAGACATTCCGGCAGCCCAAGTTCCGCGCGACTACTAAAATAGTGCAGGCGGCGTCCATCTTTCTGTGGCACTGACGCCACTAGGTGGGGATTTGTCGACCTAATGTCGACCTAAGTCGATCGACATTAGGTCGACATCAGGTCGACATTAGGTCGCAATAAGGGCTGCGGTAACAGACAAAAAATGATGAAAAAAAGACGATCAGAAATGTTCTGTTGAATTATGGAATGCATTTGTCGCATCCGCAGTTAATGAATTAATTATTTGATGAATCGCAATACAGTCAGGTTGATTTTTTGGTTCCAGTTTTGTTGTGCTGCAGAAATTGCATTGAAGGAAAGGTTCGTGAAAGCTTGACTTTGACTTGTGATAAGGTTGCCTTTCTGGTTTGCATTTGTGGTAGGATGGTGTAGATAAGGCAGATAAGCAACGCTAAGGAACCTAAGCAACGATCGAGGTTCAGATTTCCAAAAGTTGGTTGATGCTAGACGCGTTTCGGGATCGTGGTTGGGGATGATACTCTCAATTCAAGCCCCGATTTGCCTCTGGGTGGCAGTGCGTTTTACTGGGGAACGCACGTGAGTATGGTTCCGTTTACCTTTTGAGCTATACTCCATTTTAGAGGTACGCTCAGCGGAACCATACTCCCACCTGAACTGCCTTACTGTATTTACACGTATATAGGTTACCCAATCATGTATGTATTGTATGCAACGGAGCACCATGGTTTGGCATCGGCGACGAACGCCAGTTGGACGTCATGCGCAAGGCATATGGCGAACGGGCTGTGAATATACCGTGGCAAGAGGTGCAGCGTTATGTACAGTTTGATGTTTTTCACAATGATTGCCTGGTTTTGGGTACGCGCGTGTTACGACAAAAGAGAGGTGTGCCGATTGGGGGGATGTTGTCCGCTCAGTTGGCATGCCTATACTGTATGTTACATGAACATTACTGGATCTCCCAGGCTGGCCCGGCAGTGCCCTGGGGACCAGAGGTTTGGCAGTCACCAAGAACACAGTGTGTTCGAGGATATTCAGGGTTGTGGGCCCCCCCTTTCCGATTCCGTGACAATTTGGTTGGCGTGTTCGTGGGACCACGCAATCTGGAGGCGCTACGGCGTCGATTCGAAGATATCCTGGGACTGGACCTACAGGTGGAAGGGTTCGGTCCAGATTGGGTTTCGTTAGAGGCGCATATGTCTTTTCACCCTCACACAGCCCAGATTGGGATGCGCCTGAAAGACAAACTCAACCTGCGACCACAGCCGGGAAACTTGCAGTCCTCAGCGCCAGATGCGGCCCCCCCTCCCTCTCTCCAGCTCCCCCCACCACCCATCCCACCCCATAAACGCATCGTACGGTTTCCGGACGCACACTCACCGAATGTCCAGAGTGTGCTGGCCTCCTTGGTCCCCTCATTGGTTCGGAAGTCGATATTGTATGCTTTTTGTGTAGACGACGCGGTCAGCAACCTTTCACTGATGGTATGCGAACTGAAACTGAAAGGTTACAAACAGTCCTGGTGGCGTCCTCTGGCCAAGAAGGTGCTGAATGCACCGCACCTTGGCGGCTGGGCGCCTTTGTGGGCAGTGTTAGCGAGGCGGTCACTGACCACTTGCCTATGAATTTCCATAGGGACGTGAGTGAAGGGTTTTTTCTTCTTGAAGAACTATGATCACACGTGCATACTTTGTGCAACACCGAGCTGTCGCACTTTGCTTTGTTTGCGGATGCCGAAAGCACCACTCCTCAACCCATGTTCGACCAAGGGTACTGATTTGCACACTCGATTTCGGTCAATTATGATGCATGTTGGTACAGCGGACGTACATATTTGTTGCACAGTGTGTTATTGGCAATGCCCCTTATGCATGCTCCGCCGTGCCCGTAAGCCCAATTGACAAGTGCTTCGCAAACAAGTGACAGTTTAAATTTGCATGCAAAAGTTCAACCACATAGAGATAAGCAACGCTAAGGAACCTAAGCAACGATCGAGGTTCAGATTTCCAAAAGTTGGTTGATGCTAGACGCGTTTCGGGATCGTGGTTGGGGTTGATACTCTCAATTCAAGCCCCGATTTGCCTCTGGGTGGCAGTGCGTTTTACCGGGGAACGCACGTGAGTATGGTTCCGTTTACCTTTTGAGCTACACTCCATTTTAGAGGTACGCTCAGCGGAACCATACTCCCACCTGAACTGCCTTACTGTATTTACACGTATATAGGTTACCCAATCATGTATGTATTGTACGCAAGCGGGATTCAATCCCGTGCCCGCCCGGGGCATACGGACCACACATACTGTTGTGGTCCGTATGCCCCGGGCGGGCATGGGAATTGAATGTGGCTTGCGGCATTGGAGAATGATGAAAATCGTTGAAATTACTTTTGTGACACACAAATTGTAACACCGAACATTCCCAATTGCACCTCAGATTTGTGATTCACGACCCCGATTCTCTCCCAATCTGTCCTTTGTAGGACATGAAGTTCTATCAACGCATACTGTTGTTGTTGCTTTTGGTGACCACCGTTTCGGCTGGTCCCAAGAAGGGGAAGAAGAAGTGCCCCGATCTGGAGGGCGACTTGAAGAAGTATTGGCATGCAACGCGCAAGCAATATGCCGATCATCCCCCGCAACCGATCTACCCCACCATACCACGGAATCCCCCACGGACACTGGAATTGTTTTGGGGTCCACGTTTGTCTTTTTCCACCCGCAGCAGCAAATAGAAAGCGTTCTGCGGTGTACGGAATGTGACAAGCCCATGGTGCCAAACTCCGAAAGGAGTTGGTCAACAGACACCCGCCGCATCTTTGATGTGGCTGTAAGGGGCGAGCTCAAGTACAAAAACTCCTCAGACAAACACGGCCATGCCCATGAGGCTAGTGGATCGGGTTCTGTTGCTCAACTCTTATTGGTATGACTGTGAGAATGGGCACGAGAGTCTGTCAGGTATGGCAAAGTTGGATCGTAAGGCTAGCCAGTATTTTAATTTTTTGTTAACACACGAAGTTGGCTTTACTATTGAATTAATGCAAGAGGTGTCATGGTTGGTCATGTTGTTGGTGGCGAATCCCTTCTTGGCATTGGCCACCGCCTTGCAGACAGATACACATCTCGTCTCCGAAAATTGGAGAACCAATGCGGTACCGCGAGGCACCGTGTTCTGGACCCATGGGTTCCCACCCCGGGTTATACAGATTGGTTGCGTACCGCTTGGCCGTCCCACGATCTATGCGAAAGCATGTTCAAAAAATATTTTCACATGCATAGTCGGTATGTATCGAATTGTATGGCGTCCATCGGCTGCGCCGTGTTGCGCATTGATCACACTTTTAAATCAGTCTGTAATATTGGGTGGTCACGTGCGCGGACATGTGAGGAAGTCGCACAAAAAAAGAGTGACTGGTGCACGCAATACTCTTCATTATTTTCCGTTCTCAACGAACATGGGCTTGTTGTGGCATGGCAGTTTTGTGCCAACAATAAGCACCAAACCATAAAAAATCTTCTGTCTGCATTGAAAGGCCGCCGGTCACATGTGCGAACCGTTTTCACGGATCAGTGTTGCAATGACCGGAAAAGTGAACATTTTTGGCCGGGATGTAAGGGTGTACTTAGATACTTTTCATTTCAAACAACGCCTGCGGCGCGCACTCCCCAAACACCCCCAGAAACTGTTCGTTTCCGGCCAACTAAAAAAATTTTTGACCGGCGATCGTCATTGGACGCGGGAAGAAATTTTGGAGGCGTTGGATGTGTGGCACAATCTTGCCATACAGGAGGGTTTGGGCACCCGCACCTTGGCACAAGCCGTTGAGAATGCTAAGGGGCATGTGCGGAAAGGATGCTTAGACGAAAACAAGGTTGGAACACAACCTTGCGAAACCTTGCACAAGGATCTTAACCGCATCATGCAAGCTGCCTGGCATGGTGTCGAGTATGCCCATGCCAAGCTTGCACTTTTTTTGCATCACCGCAATTGGCGTATAATGCAAAGAAAGCTGGGCGAACCGGATTTTTTCCTCTGGCCCCATGAGTGTGAAAACCCTGACCACATGGACACCACAAACGAGATATTTGGTGTGCCCGCAGATCATTGCGATGAACCCGTGGACTTTGACGAAGAAATCCTGGTGGAGGTTTGGGACGCTATATGCCAGGCGGATGCCTGCGTACGGGATGACATGAATGACCTTTTTCTTAAACATCCTAACATGCGCGTCCTAGATGGTTTTGGAAAGGATGCATGGACCGTGAAACGCATTCGCGTGCCTGGTGATGGCTTTTGCTTGTACCGTGCATTGCAGGTTGCCTTGCACCGCGACGGTACCATTGATGAGTTGACTTGGGAAGATGTGCGTGTTGCTGTTTTGAGGGAATATTGTATGAGTGACTTCACTACATGGGGATGAATAACACAATTTTTACATCCATTGGGACATCCCAAATCTGCCCATCCATGAATTTCTATTTGTCCAATGACATCCCACATCGATGTAATTTGTAGGATTTCCCCATCCAAATCGATGTAATTTGTAGGATTTCCCCATCCAAATCCCTTCCCCAAGTCGCATTTGACATCCCGCATCCATTAAATTTATAGGATTTTCCCATCCAAATCCCTTCCCCACATTGGATTTCACCCTCTCCATGCATCCCAAATCCTTCTAATTTATAGATCCAAATCTTCCTTTTTATCCTCCAAAATCTTCCTTTTTTTAGGCATTTTTCTTCCCCAGTCAGCATTATCCCCGTCTAGTGAAGTTACTGCCCTTTCTGTTGTAAAATATTTTTTACACAGTGTGCGATTTCTGACGTGATATTGTATCATTACATCGCTGAATCATCAATCAAGAGGATTCTGATTGGCGGGATCTTCTCAAAATTAGGTTCCCGTTGCTTGTTTGTCAACTCTACCGCATTACGAAGGCAGTCGCCCGGAGCAACAATTTAATTTTCTTTTGGTCGTCACCGTCGTTCTCCAAAGCATTTGCTTGCCTCCCTCAAGCGGTTCGCAATTGCCCTCTTTCAGCCCATCGGAAACGCTTCCACAACCGGAGTCCCCCCGCCCCCCCCTAGCCAGTTCCACCCCATAAACTTCCGTGCCGCACACTCGCCTGATGTGTAGACAGTTACAGTACAGCATGCAGACAGAATGGTGAAACAAGGACTGCAACCCGTGTCATACACACCTGACGTTTAAAACCTATGTGTGCCGGTGCATCAGCCCTGACATGCTTGTGGGTGCATCCCTGAGATGCGTTTGCCCAGCCCAGCAAGGTGGCAATTGTGCCCTGATATGATGTCTTTAATTCGAACTTGGGCCCTACAAAGGGCCCATAGTGGGATGGAGCATAGAAAGCATTATGTGCACAACACG
The DNA here is from genome assembly GCA_964036045.1 of Eutreptiella sp. 'Long Island Sound 2002'. NCBI lineage: Eukaryota > Euglenozoa > Euglenophyceae > Eutreptiales > Eutreptiaceae > Eutreptiella > Eutreptiella sp. 'Long Island Sound 2002'. Next base: position 178,164,802 of record OZ038381.1, read on the forward strand.
AGACATAGTGCGAACAATCACGATCACGTCATGTTTTGTTTGTTTAAGCTTGCATATGACTTTCTTTGCCTGTTGAAGTGCTCCGTCTTTCGAATTTGCTCGCCATCGAGAGCGTACCGGCATCCCTCGAGACCTTCCTCAGTACACAAGTCGGTACTCTATGCCTTTTGCACCGCCGATGCCATTCAAAATTTGTCCCTCATGGTGTGTGAACTGAAATTGACAGGTTACCAGCGGTCCTAGTGGCGTCCCTTGGCCAAAAAGGTGCTCAATGCACCTCATTTTGGCGGGTGGGCCTCTGGTGCCCCTCCATAACCCTCCTTTGCATCAAGTACCATTGTTCTTTGACTTGGGTTGCATGCGGTGCCAAAGACTAAATTGTTGTACTTTGAGAAACTACAACCACCATGAGGTAAGATTTCAAAGGCATTACCAATTTGCTATGCCTAAGCTCGGTAAGTCGTTCCGTTGTCCCAATTGTTTGCTGGTAAGCCGTCTTGGCATAGAGTGAATCTTACCCATAGCATTGCGGCTTCGTCGCTTCACCACCGCTTTCCTTCTTACGTGGGATGACACTCCCCGCGCCTCCCCATTGATGAATCCTTTGAAGGGGGGTATACTTGTGTGCAATGCAACGAGCATTGCATTCACCTCCGTTTTCTCCCACGTGCCTCGTATGCGTTGGGTGCACGCAAGCCCCCTTTGGTACTAATATCTAAGGGAAGCCCATAGAAGCATGAAACATCCCCTTAAAAGGGGTACCATGCATGCACAACATGTTGCATGGGTTGCAATGGGATGGGTGGTGAGACATGGCACGAACAAGCACCCTTGTGTGCATGCAAAGGGTACAGCAAACGAAACTCATGGTGTTTTTTGTACATTTTTGTAGATTTAGGCAAGAAGTGCTGCATGCGCGTAAATTGGGTGGCGCGAATGCATTGGGGAAGAAGCGCGACCTAGCGCGCATGCATTGGAGAAGAAGCGCTTACCCGGCGCTTATGCATCGGAAAAGAAGTGTGTATGTGGCGTGTATGCAATGAGGAAGAGGCGCCTGCATTGAGGAAGACCACATTGCATCCAACCAAGGTCAAATTGGCAAAAGGAAACAACATCCATCAGCTGTAGGTTAGATTTGCAAAAGGATAGTCATTATACATGAACTGGGTGCATCACCGGAATTCGGCCCGAATCCGGGTATGATACCCCGGATTCTTCGGGACAATACCCGGATTCAGACCAAATCCCGGTTGTGGCACTAGGTTTCTAAATCCAGGTGTTACAAAACCCGGGGATTCATGCAATAAACCAGGTATCATACCACGGGCAACCTTAGTGTTTTCTTGCTCCCATCTTCCCTAGACATGCAACAATAGTGGCCCTTTGGATTGCAACCACTAAGACATGCACAACCGGGCCATAGGTATCTTATTCTTTGGAAACATGGTGTGTTGCTCCAATGGCAAACTCCTCAGACAGCAACCCATGCATGGGGCATCATCTCATATATTGCAATTGAGGGCTTAGGGTTGTTCAGCCTTGATGCAACCCTCGCATGCCCCCACCCATTGCAAGGGTGTTTGGGAAATTGCATGGGCCAAAATGGGTTGTAGCATTTGTTCCGGAGCGAAAGCGACCACGGGTGGGGGAGGGGGGGGGGGTCTCCTCGTATTGTTGATCCTCTGGCCGGCTGGTGTAGGCCTTAAGTCTTGCTTTCAATTGACAAACAGCTGCACCGAAACTTTGGTATATGCCGTCATCTTGATGATGCTAAATGGCTAAAGAATATCATTTTCGGTTCACGTTTCTCTATCTGGGGCTGGGCACATTCTGTGACTGAAGCTAAAATTGTTGCTATGCAGCATATCCTCCATAAGGCCCTTGACAAGGGGATTATTGATGACGCCAAAGGCCTTAGGAAAATCCCTAAGCATCTGCACACGGTATCCGACATGCAGCAGTGGTTCTTGCAATTACTGGGGAGTGAAGATCTTCCAGATATTCCTGACATAGCTGTGGTGGAAGACACTGGGGTTGCTGTTGGTGATGCGTGCGAGTCCCACCTGTACCCGGATACGACACAGCCACAAACCCCCAGTGTACCCCCGCTCTTCACGCCGTCTATTTTCTCGATTTTGAAATGGAAAACAGATGAGCTGACCACAGCGGCGCTCCGGTTTCGAGACATAGTGTCCTTCAAAGGGCACCCCCTGCAGAGCTACAGCCGTGTGATGTCACGTTGCCTGCAGCTCCTAGTGAATGCCTTGATTGAGCAGTCTGAGGGTTTTGGTTTTGCATGCATGCCTGGTGTGAGAGATCAGCTGGTTGCAGCCTGTCGGTTAGGTGCGATCCCGGAACACACCCATTTGGTTGAAAAGGATATGGCAGACATGTTCTGGGAGATTCCCCTGGAGCAAGTTGTGCTATCGTTAGAATGGGCACTTGCTAGTCTAGCTAAGAAGCGTCGTTCCACTTCACTGACCTTTGCGGTATCGAAGGCCGATAAGCACCCGGACCACATTGGCTCAGCTGCTTCCAATGCTTTCCTGAATGTCACCCAGGACCTGGTGACACGGTTCGTCAGGTTTGATACCTATGATAACGTTTTGTTCGTTGCGGGCCCTGTCATTTTGCGGCAAGGCCTTCGCGGTGTCCCTATTGGAGGCTTTATCTCAGCACAGTTAGCTGAGATTTGGGCTATTTGGAGAGAAGTGACAGTTTTGCACGGTGAACAGGTGCCACAGACGATACAGGACATTCACTCAGCTATTCGTCAGCCACCCCGAGATTTTGTTGATTCCCCGAAACCGGCTGACCTGCCTCTTGAGGTCCGGTGTACTTTTTCAGACAATTCGGATTTTACCATGGCCCCCCGCAATGCAGCCTGCATGATACCGTCTGGTAAGATCATGACAGCGCCCTCCTGCCCTGCGATGACTATTGACAGCCTGCGAGAGGTGGGGTGCTATCAATGGTGGGCCCCACTTGACAGCATGTTTGGATCTGTCCAGGTGGGCAGTGAAACTGTGTGGTTGATCAAAGCGACCCCATGGGATGGGGCAGCCAATGGCAGGATTTCCACTGTGTTGCAGCACGTCCAGAAAAAGCAGCGCGGGAGAGTTGCGAATTTTCTGAAGGCTTTTCATCCTTTACTGGCTGTTCGGGGCGAAATTCTGAACCCCATGTGTTGGCCAGACTCCCAGCAGCTGAGTGCAGCCTCCTTCCCCTTCGTGCTGTTTAGCCGGTATAGGGATAACATTTACCTGATCTGTGCAAATATGGGTGCGAGACTGTTGGAGCATATTAAATTTGTTGTTTCTGTGATCCTTCGAATTGTCTATGGAATCCCCTTGAAATGGGAAGCGCATGGGAGCGACGTCGTCTGGGGTGAAGCTGTCATCACGCATGGGTCCCACCCCTCCGTCCTGCGTTTGCGTCGTAAAGGGGTCTGCCTCGATCTGCGTGACACAGTGAATGCTGAATGGCATAAATGGGTCCACCCTAAGGCGCCCAATGCACGTGTGGTGTGGCGGTCACTCGTGAGTGCCCTGATTTGCAAATCGATGTGGTATGCATGGTCACGAGACGACCTTGTCTGCAACGTGCGCTCCATCATCTGGGGCCTGACTATTCGAGGTTACCCCTCTCGGTGGTGGAAAGGTCGGGTCTTTAGAACGTGTCAGCGGTTTGCCCTGGATGCCTTCTTTACCAAAACCGATATTCTGGTTTGGATTGAAGAAGCCAAGCGCTTTGTGTGCGATTCTGAAAGCGCTGGGCCGAGTTCTGGATCTGTCTTGTGATCTTTTGTTGTTATTTGTTACTATTTGAGTGCAGGAGCCAGCGCACGAAAAGCGGGGCTGAGCTGGCATTTGCACTCGGATTGCGGGTCAGGGAGGGATGTCGTGTTCTTTTGATTCTGCAAGTGTTTTGACTGTGCTCTTTCATGACAGTGAAGGTTTTTGTGGGCTGGCTGTAGTGAGACGCGAGCCTGATGCTTTGGTCTGTCTACCACTTGGGGCTGATTTTTTGAGCCCGTGGTTCAGAGCAGCGTGAACAGTATCTTTGATTGCAGTGTGCCGCATGGCCTTCATGTTTGTTTGGCATAAGCTTGTGTACATTGAAATGCCTGATATCCCGTCCACCATATTGCCCTGCTTTTCGACTGTCATCTGCACTTAGCTTCCCATGTTCAATTGATTTTTTGGCTGAGGAGTTGTGCTGGTGTTGAGAGTGCTCTTGTGAGTTGGTCTTGCTTTGTGTTTGTATGCCACCTAGCACCTAGCACATAACAAATGATATGCTACTGGAACAATTCTTTTTGAACACCATATGTTGGAAATTGTTTGTCGCATTTACTTGCAATGCTTGTGCTGCCATAATTTTAGACAATGGTGACCATGGCATTACGCAATGGTAGGTTAAGTAATTACGCGTTGTGTTTCTTTCAATTCAATTCACTTCCTCAACTAGTTGCTCAATTGATGATTTCTTCCAGATGTCTGATGTGCCTACTTCCAAGTGGGAGGCAAAATTGCATGGCGGTTATTTTTGGATATAAAGTTGCGGTGGCCATTCAAAGGGTCAAAAACACCGGCCTGAACATTTGGATGTTGGAACTTTTGTTTGACAAGTATTGTGCGCCTTTTGACATTTCGAGGGTTACGTTGTTCTACACCCTTGTGTGGTTGAAAAACTACCCATATGATGCTTTGCTGCCACAGTATCAACCCTTGCATTTGCCAAAGATTGGGATTTTTGCAGCGAAGCATCATATTAAGCGGGGTTTGCGACATTTAAGCTCCGTCATGGCTGAAGTGTCTATGAAACACCTTCGGCATAAAAACAATAGTGTGCCTCACTCTCCATTTAGCATTGGTAGTTGGGACACATTCCCAGTTGTCGTTATGCACGGTCACGGTCGTAGCCGTTTCCAGCCAAAGTACAAAAACAACAATGCGGACAATGGGAGAACTCCTTAACATGTGAGACACACCCACCCTCATAATTACGCTCTGTGTTATTACAGTGCAAACTCCACCCCTCTCGGCTTTTGCAAAGCCATTTGCAATTTGTTTTCCGTATTTCAAACGATGGGTTGCCTCTTGAACCATTAACTCACACTTTCATCGGAATTTCCAATTATCCAACATGGGAGGATGCAAACTCCACCCCCCTCAGCCTTTGCACCACCATTTGAATTTTTTTCAACTAATGTGCCATTTGCAATTTGTTTTCCGTATTTCGAACAGTGGGTTGCCTCTTGAACCATTGACTCACACTTTCATTCCAACATGTGGCCGCTGTCTTGGGCTATCACAATGGGATATGGTGAGAATTGGTGGTCTATTTGCCTTTGTCATTGCACCTCTTCTGCATGCATGTCCAATTGCATTGTGTTCCATGCGATTGAGTTGCTTGACATCCCTAGGAGCGCCCTACGGTAAGCGTTTGTTCCACATTTTTTGTCCACACGGGGCCTCCGTGCAATTCTCCCCCAGCCGCGGCTAGCCGCGTCTAGAGGGGGGGGGGGTGGTCTCTCCCTATTATCTACCCACTAGCCGCTCCAGCCATGGCTAGTTTCGCTCCTCCGCAAAAGTTTGCAAATTTTGGACAACGGAAGGTCACACGTGACCTTAACATACCCTTTACCCACTGAAGATTTGGTGCTCTAAGGCTTTATGCGTGTAGTTGCCGAGCACGTGCGCCTTGTACACTGGTGGTGCCAATTGGGCATTGAAGGGTTTTGGTAGCGAGAAAATGGCTCACAAATGATCACCTTCATCATTATTTATCACCACAAGGCAATCCATGGCAGTCAAACAATAGACCCCCATGGCTTGCACCACACAGCCCCCAGGCGACAGTGCAATCCGCAAGAATGTGTGATGAGGCTAATGAGCAGATGATGAGCTTGATCTTGGGCAGTAACTGTGTGTGAGCCGATGCAGATCAAAACTGATCAGACAAGTATCCAGCTAACGAAGTGGTACAGCACAATACAACAGGACATCGCAAATGACCCTACACCATAGAAAGGTGCAAGGTGAAAGCAAGTGCCCCGCTTCTATACTGTCCCACAGACTCTGATGCATCACTGGCAACGCTGCTTTTTGTTTGCTGCAGTTGAGTGTTGCACGCCTCCTGCTTCTTTGAGCCACTGAAGCACAAGAAGGTGGAACTCAAAAAAGAATGCACAAAGGGTGTTTTTCAAGGCGGAGACAATATTATTATTTTCATGGTGGATATACCCCCCTGCTGCATGATATTGTCCACACAACCATCCAGTCCCTCACCAACCATGCATATGGAGTCCCCATCAAATGGGAACCCAATGAAGACGTGGTCACCTGGGATGAAGGGCTGATACACTCCCATTCACATGCAAGTTCACTCAAAAGGAAAGGTGCCATTGATGACCAGTAGTTGTGGAAGAATGGACACTATGTGGGTGAATGGGACACGTGGGTAGATCTTGAATCACTGCATGCACGCACAGCCGAGGGAGCGACCCAGCTTGGACACGTACCACTATGAGTCTCTTGATCATGCTCACTTGATAAAGGTGGTGTAGGTTGTTGCATGCTTAGCTCACTAAGCTACCGCCACCCTGTGTTACTGCCAGTTGCTATCAGAATGTTCTTCTGTTTGAGGTTTGACTGGTTTTGGGTACGTCGCTTGTTGTTCATGCACAATGGGCACCACCAACCTGTGGTACCATCAGTTTCTCTGACTTTGGCAGTGCCTAAACATAAACCGTGAACCGTACAACTGCAAACCAGTTGGGCGGCCGGGAGGAGGGGGATGCCATGTTGACAAAACAGCAAGGTTCATTCCAATGCAAACCATTTTGACATGTACAGTGACAATTGTCAAGAGAACCCCCTCACGCTAAGTGCTGGTGGCGACCCAAGCTCTTCTCTCTGTGGAGCAAGTACTGGTTGCATCGGTGCTTTTCCATGCATCAAGTAGACCAGTGGGCAGCTGAAGGTGCTGCCATTTCAATGTGAGGTCCAGGTCCCACAAAGAGATGAGGAACACTTTGAGTACTAACTTGGGTTGGGCATGCAATGTGTGTTGTATCTGCATTCGCTCACACATTTTTTCTGCATCTCACTTTTTCCACCGAATTTTTCAATTTTTTCCGCTTTTGCTTGCGTTGTTCTTGCAGAACTGCCCTCCCCTGTTAGCTACATGGTCCACCACATGAAGTCTCTTCTTTGGGCATTCTTGCTCTTGCTGCTGGCAACTCCTGCAGCAGCCACTGTATTTGACGGCACCATCAAAGTGGGTGTTCCTCTGGCCGGCGGCAAATGGGCCAGGTTCTCCAAGGAGTTCATGACCGCGTTCCACATGGTGAATGCACATGTGCGGGAAACTGGTGGCATCCCCATCGGTGGCAAGCGATACGAGTTTGAGTTCATTACCTATGATTTGGGGGAGGAGGTTTGCATCCAGCGTGAAGTTGTGTAGTCCGGACGATGTGCACCCATGCTGTTGCCCACAGTTTGCATGCCTCAGAATTATGTGCAACAAGTCTCCGCTAGTCACAATGTGCCACAATCGAGGCCCATCAAACGGGTGCAGACATTGAGATCTTCCTTGATGGCTCTGCGCTCTGCACTTACAAACGCAGTTATCAGGAGAGTGCAGTTTCACAGGTGCAGATACATTTCACAAAGTAGACCGCATGCGGACACAGTTCATGAAGCGGACCACAAATTGAAATTGTGGTCTTTGCTGCCGAGCCCCTGGGATAAAGCCTGCCTAAGCTGGGAGCGCTCTGCACATTCATTCTCCAGACTCATGTCCACTTGCATAGACGGCAAGCAAGTCAAAGCAGGCTTATACTCCACCTAGTCGCCACAATGGGGTAGCACCAGAACTCTAATTTCCATGCTATTGCATTGTGGCCCAACATCATCAAAGCCTTGGACAAGGAACATGATGACAACCACTTCTTGCAGAGGTCAAGCAGGAAACTAAGCTTGACGAAACGAACATCATTCCATCGGCATTTTCAGTGCCCCTGAGTTGAATGTCATTTTGCTTTTGCATTGTGTACACATAGGTTTGCCACCCTATCTTGGCAGCGCTCTGCATGAGCACTAACACGAATACGCCAGTCTACAGATGGGTATGGCATTCTGCAGTTAGGAGCGGAGGTAGGCCTGCTTAGTGTAGCCAGGGGAGGGTGCACCAAAGGCTATGGGAGGTGGACACGGGAGGCCATGGTGGGGTTTCCTCCCTGCCTGGCCATCTTACATTTAAATTGCCCAAAATGACATCCAGGAGGGGGTGTGCCTATGGCAACACGCCGATTGACATGACGAAAGTGTCCAAGAGGTTGGCTATCAGGGGTCGGCTATCAACCAATTTTATTCAGCTTTAGCTGGTAGAATGCGTGAGCACTCGGAGCCTCAGTGCATAAGCCCCTGGGTGATGCCCCCTGAATGCCTAATGCCTCCATCCCTCCAATCCATCTCTGCCTGGTTTTCATCTCACAGCATATTTGAGATGATTTTTTGGGCACAAAAATTCAATCCAATCGGCACATCGCAAAATGATCACTGCGATGGGGCGACCATTGGTGTATGGGTTGTGAACCCTGCCCACCCTACCCCCACGTTGGATGCCTGCGCCCCCCCCCCCGCGGCCACGAGGATGAATGCGTGTGGGCTCTCTGGATGCCCCACACACAAAGGGGGGTGGTGCGGGGCGCACCGGCGGGCCCTTCTCCCCTTTTGGAGGTTGACCAGATAGCTGACCAGGGTCCCTCTCACGCGCCGTGCCGCAACCGGGGCGGGGGGGGGATGAGCATACGAACGGGATTGGAGGTGTTCGATGTAAAACCCCCACCCTAGCCGACCTGGCATAAGAGCGTGCCCTCCCGCGAGGGAACCATCACCTGCAGATTCTCCTGGGCATCAGTAATGAGGAAGATGGTCGTGCTGTGAGGCTGTTTTGAATTGGCTGCCAAGTGCCGTCCCTTGCCTCAGGTGAGTGACATGAAAAAGGAAGCTCCAAAGGCCATGCAGTGGTTCATCAACCAGAGCATTGATTTCTATATGGGCCCGTATTCCACTGACCTGACCGGCATCACCGCGGCATACCTGCAACAGGGCAACAGGACCCGCCTAATGTTTGCCAACGCTGGGTCCACATACTGGCTGTATCAGTGTGTGCAGAACCCACTGCCCGCAGACTGCAAGAAGTACGGCGACCGGCGCAACCCCGGCCTCTATGGCACCATGACCGCCAGCAATGAGCAGTGGTGGGCGGTGATAGACCACGCAGTTGGCCTGGCAGGGGCCAAGAGCATTGCGGTCATCACGCAGAAGGATTTGAAGTTCACTGCAGCCTGTCAGGTTTCGCCACCATCGAAATCATACTTTTTTGTGCCATGAAATCACCAACCAAAAATGGGGGCATTTTTGCATTGAAATTTGATTTTACCATTGCCCTTGGGCATCCAGTGCTGGCAAGCTTCACAGTCAGTCATTCTCAGACTGTGCTCCCACCACCGCAACGGATGTGGGAATTGCAGCGGGTTTGCAGAGCACCTATGGTTACACATCAGTGCGTTTCCAGGCATTTTGCCCGTGATATTGCGAGTAGAGTGTGCTCACTGTGCCCGAAACAAGGTGGTCCATGCCAATTCTGCACTTGGGGGTGTGTGGACCCCAGAGCCCGACGAGGCAGCAGGCCCCAATGATCATCACTCTCCAAAGCCAAACAGGCCTCTGAAAACTGGGGCAGCAGCACTCTTGAAGCCACGTAGTACATCCTGCACCATCCCTGGCAGTCTCCCTCCTGCTGCCTAGGGTGGTCCCAGTGACGGCATGTCCTGAGGGGGGGAAGTCAACCAAAAAAGGTGGAGTAGTTTGCTCATTGGAACTTCTGGTTCAATGCGCTTGGTTGTGTTGTGCAGAGGCATGCCTCCGGGCTGTGGACAGCGGATGCTTGGCGGTGCATTGTTTGTACTTCTCGCCTTATGGGTGGTGCGAGTGGGTGGCGTTGGGTTGGGCGTGCCGTGGGTGATAGTGGAGCGCTTGTCCCACAGCTCACCGCTGTGTGCTAGCATTCTCTTGGATGTGCAGGAATCGGATGAAGATTTCGTTTGATCTGCTGTATTTCTGGATGAGAGTGTCACAGCCAAGGAATCGGTGGCCGCCCCCAGCGCCGGGAGACAGTAATGTGGGGATGGCCTGTGACCCGGGCCGGTTTCAGAATTTGAGGCAACTTCCGCATCATCAGTACAAAGGTGGGGAATCCCAGGACTGAGAGAGGGCAAGGTAGGCGCCTCTGTGGCTGTTTCGGTGTGAGTACATGCCCTCTGTGGCTGTGTGCGTGTGACAACCAAGGAACTTGGGGTTCAGCTGCAACGCCTAAAAACACACCCCAAACTTTCTTCGGGCTTCGTGGGCAGGACCTGGAGCCCAGAGTCGACAATGAGAAGGTCTAGTGGCCTCCTGAGACCTCCACTCCTTCTCTGCTCAAGCCCCTGTTGGAGGGATAGGGCGCAGAGGAGTACGGTGGCACAAGGTCTGAATTTGCGGGAGGTTGCAGCAAAAAAATGAGGACATGAATCCTGCGCTAAATGTCCTCACTGGAGGCCCGCCCGTGTTCCGACTGAACACCCCGTGTACTCCACGGTAACCCACCCGCCTTCATGGAATACCCCTCCCCCTGGGCCATTACACGCCCAGGGGCAGAGTTCCATTGAACAACTCAGCACCAGTTGGGGGTGGGGGCCTGGGGCAGGGGGCAGGTCCCAGGGACCCCCCCCCCCCGCCTTGGATCCCCACCCAACCTCCACATCCGCCCTTTAATTGGGCACTTCCCATGTTGGTTATTGCGCTCGCACGGTTGGCAGTTTGTGTTTCGTTTGAACTGCCGAAAGCAGTCCTGGCATGCAAGTTGCACATTGCGCTACATGTTGTTCACGGGTGTTTCAGCGCATGTTGACTGGATTGCTCCCCGTTGACTGGGCAAAAATCCCCCCCCCCTTTAGGGGAATTTTTCGTCGTGTACTTGACAGCGTACGTGGCACTGCGGCGCGGTCGCTTACCCTAGGTGCGATGCCATTGCATGCCATGACTAAAGCTGCCGCCCTTTTGCCTTCCCAGCTTTTCGAACAAGGCTTCGAATCTCCTTTGTGCAACACCGCCCGTATGGCAGCAGGTGGTGCCTGGGTGCACGCATTTCTGGGCTGGCCCACTTTTCCCCAAAATTTTAGGACCACTGCGGGGAGGGGATGGGGGTGCCCCCCTGTGTCCCCCCCACCCCCTCGAGCCCCGCACATTGTCGCACGCATATCCGCACTTAGGGAGGCGTGAACCCTGGCCAGCCACCTGCCTGGGCCTGGTGGTGTGTGGTGCGCCCACGGCCTGACTCCCCAAAAGAGGCCAGACCACTGGTCCCTATGGCGTCGGTGGTTCGGGAGGAGAAGCCCCGCCCCCCTCAAACCCCCCACCCCAACCCATCCGAGGGCTTTGTCCCAAAATTCCCTGACCCCCACCCTATCACCCTCTGCACTTCGGGCTGTAGTCTGGTCCGCGCACCGCTTCGTGCCACTGCAACATGGAGCCCAAGTATGCGGCATCAGGGAGCGCGTCGACGGCAGCCGTCCCGATGCAAGTGGACACAGCCATGCCTGGCGGCAGGTACTCGGTCCGAGAGAGGTTGACCAGACGTGGGCACTTCTCGTGGTAAACGCACGCCATTACGAAGTCAGGGTTCGTTTTCGCGATCTCTGCGTAGCCACTCTCCAGGCCGTCTTGGCCGGCGGGGTCCGACGTGATGTTGGGCAATGCGGTGATCCTGAGTTTCAGCTTCTGGGCTTGGTTCCCGCAGACGCCCATTCGAACGTCCCCTTCGCCAGTGCAGTTCCTGGAGGAGTTCAAGTGTGTGCCAGGCCTGCGATGTGTTTCGCGTTGTACATCCCTTCCGTTTCTGCCACAGTTTTGTGCCACTGACGAGTCTGTCTTGCGGCACAGCTTTGCTAAACAGAGTCAGTGTTCCAGAATACTTGGCTGACAGCCGGACACGTCTATTGTGACCTGAAAATGTGCGCCGATTACTGTCGGGACAGCACGATCCTGACACACTCTTGACCCATAATTGATCCCAATTGCGCCCTTGTCCATAGCTGTGAGAGACTTCAGAGGGGCTGAAATAGGGTGAGACAAAAGGAGGTGATGCCTGATCGCATCACCTCCTCGCTTTCATTTTGGATCCACACGATGCGGTTCCGTGATATGGGACCCGAGCACTGGCACGTTTCGCAGGATCTTCAACAACGGCAACCGGGCGTCCTCCCAAGCCACCATCGCCTGCGTCGGGGCGGAGATGCTCTTCCGTGCCCTCGTAAGGGCCAACTCTTTGGAACCCAATCTGGTTGAGGCCCAGGTCAAGGCCATGAACGAAACGACATTCTTCGGTCGCATCAGCTTCACTCGGTACGGGCAACTGAACCGCCCCCCCAAAATCGTCCAGTACGACAAGAACAACCAACTGCAAATCGTGTACCCCAACGAGGCCAAGACCATGGATTACGTGTACCCTGTGCCCAACTTCGCCTACCGGGACTGCTTAGAGGTGTGTGTCATGTACGCTCACCGACGTGTCGGTGGATAGCCATGAGTCCCCATTTGCGCCTTCTTCGCCATTGGTGAGTGTTTGGAAGAGGGTTTTCAGGATAAGCCTGTAGACGACAGAATGGGAGCATGGGCACCTGGAAGAAAGGGGAAATGTGGACATTTTTCGACCATTGTCCTCCCATTTATTGCCGCCTATTTCATTTTTTCTATCCCTTCTCGTCATTTTTCAAGGCATGTTTGTGCTTACGTTTCCACTTTTTCCCATTCCTCAATTTCCCCAATTCCCCCCCGCCCTGTTGCACCCTCTTCCGTAGTTGATTGGATGCAACATTGGACCCCGGTTGGTTGCAAATCTCCAAGCAGTTTCTGTTGCTGGGGGGACAGTGCGGGTGGCATCCTCAGAACGGAAAGCGGAGGCCACCACAAAAAAATGATGCTTACACATTGAGCTCTGTAGCCAACAGGTATTGCTAGTGGTAATGCTAGTAGCAGTAAAAGATGAAAGGTTGATGTGGTACAAGCAATCACCTGTGTCAACCCCCCCCCCCCCCCAACACATCCCCCTGGGCACCTGGACCTGTGCAGTGCAGACACATGCTGGTTGATACGTCAAAGATTGTGTAGCCATTTGTCTCCTGCGCGCTTTGGGGAATCCGGGAGACGGCGAAGGGGAGGATGGGATCACGGATTCGGATTCGGACCGGGCACCCCCGTGGCGGGGTCTGATGTGGCTGCCAGCATTCCCACTATTGGAGCACCCATACAGACTCATGGCCTCGACCAAGTCTCTTGCCAGAACACTCGTATGCTCCATGTGCGTGTCATACACCCGCCCGTTTCGCCTTGTACATGATCTCCAAAATACCCAATTTTTGCAGGCCGGTTCCCGACTTGGGGATTTGTGTCCCCTCCGGAGAAGCACCCTCACAATTGCCAAATTTAGGATCTGTCTGCCCCTGGGTTCTCCCCAGGGGATCATTTTTCCCGATTAGGGAACCGCCTGTTTTTTTTGCAGCTTAAAGCTCTTGCATTCTTTACAGAAAGTGCAACAAATGTGTTCAAAATGACCACCTGACATTGCAGTGACGAAGCCCCCAATTGCGTCCTTTCACATGCATACCATAGGTATTCCTACCTGCAGCCTAGCCCTGCACCTTTGTGGGCACTTTTGCAGGATGCGGCCTGAACAAGCATGTTGCAAGCAATTGGCTGCTCTCTGTTTGCGTCCCTGGGTGGCCCGCTGGCTCCTTGGCAGACTTTTATGCGATGCGCTATGCTAACAGTGTTTCCCTTCGTGAAAGGCTGGCCCCAGGCTACCACTCTGCGCCCCCCTCCCCTTCGCAGTCCCCCAGCGTCCCAAAGCGGGTAGGAAGTGGGGGGGAGGATGCGACAGAACCCTTGCCGCATCGAAGAGCATGTGTCTGCACTGCACACTGCACACTGCACAGGTGCAGCTGTCTTAGGGGATGTGTTGGGAGATATGCGGGGGGGGGGGTTGGGGGGGGGAGAATGGGAGTGTGGAAAGAAAAAAGGGGGGGGTGGCACAGCTATTTGCTTGTACCACATCAATCTTTCACCTTTTACTCGGAGATGCTGTTGGCTACAGAGCACAATTTGTGAGCACCAATTTGTGGTGGTCTCTGCTTCCTGTCCTGATGATCACGCCCGCACTGTTACGCAGCAACAGAAACTGCTAAGAGTGTCTCTAAGTATGGTACAGGACCCATTGCTCTACTCTACATCCACAGACCAAGTTCTGCGGAGTGTTTGGGAGCTGCCGGCTTGAAGGAGGGTGCACATGCGACAATGGTACAGCGCAGCGGGCCCTGGACTTGCCTTGCGAAACCATAGTGGAAAGTGCTGTGCCCACTGGCGCTATCATCGGCATCAGCGTGGGGGCAGTGCTTATCCTCGTCGCCGTCGCGGTGTACGTTATATTCTTTGGAGGGCGCAATGTGTCGTTGGCGCCGAAGGAGGCGCCGCTAGTCCTCATGTTCAGTGACATCCAGGACTCCACTACGCTATGGGCGGACTTGGAGGATAAGATGGACCTCATGATCATCCAGCACCACGCGATCATCCGAAAGCTCCTCCGCAAATACAAAGGCTACGAAGTCAAGGTTGCTTCCCCGAATGCACGTGTGCTGTGCGTTTTTTGTGTGTATGTGAGTGCGTAAGTGCCAGGCCGTGTTCACAAAGAATTATTTTTTCCGAGGGGGGTGTCTTTTTTCCCCCCATGAAAGGCGCCCATGATATGTCACTGAAGATCGCTGCTTCTTTCTGCCTTTTGCTTCGTACCCCCCTTCTTGTGCCCCGCACCTGTTTCCCGTAGCGGGTCTGGGTGGGTTTTCATGTCCGGGTTTGTGGGTGAAAAATGCCCAACAGCCCCCTGTTCTACCCCCCCGGTAACCTAACCCGAATCTCAGCCTGTATTGTGCAACCCCCCTTTGGTATGATTCAAGCTGAAATGCAGTAGGTTCTCACTATAACAGTGCGTTTTTGCAGTGCGTTTTTCACATTGACATTCCCTCCCACTCCTCTTTGAAGTTATGCGCTTTTGAGTGGTTGCAATCCAGTAGCTCTTCGTAGGTGGCTGTGTTGAACAGGGTAAGAAGTCCACAGGTTCCACCTACACCTTTGCTTAGCTCACCTCAATTAGGTTTTACCCCCCTGTTATGGTTCAGTCCTGGGTTGGGGGTGGGTGGGTCTGGAACCCCCAGCCCTTGCTTGCCACTGCCACTTGTGCCCATCACAATTGGTGAGCTAGCCTGTGACAGTCCGCACATTGAGGGTTTCCAGAATTGTTTCCCTTGGCCCTCAGACCTCAGTCCTTTTGCCATCTCCTTTGTTCTGTCAACGGGACAGCAGCAGCAGCAGCTAGGACTACACTGGTCTGGATGTGGGGCCAATCATGAACCTGTTCCGTTGGGAGGATAAGAACAAGGACAGGCGGAGGGCCCGTTGTGCTTTCTGGGGACCCCGGTCGTGCAATCCAAACAGCCTCCCCCCCCCCCCCCTCTTTTGCGAAGTACGGTCTTGTCTAAGCACCGCTACTGTTGCTTTTGTGACCACCATTTTTGCGGTCACGAACGTATCGTGACGTGGTCGTGCACCGACTGTAGAGGGAAACACATGAATTGGTGGTTCATGGGAACAAGAACTGTTGTTGACAAGAAGTTGTTGTATTGTGTGATATGGTGCCCCCCCCACACACGGGCATGCGTCGGTTTTGGGGGTTGATGCGCAAGAACCGTGCGTTCTTTGTTCATTGAGTCTCGTGCAAGCACGGGCCTTGTCCGAGCAGCACCACCCCGTGCAACAGTCGGTTTTCTGCCTTTGACCGTGCTGGCGCAACGGGGGGGGGGGGCGCGCTCCCATATGCATTTGCTACAGTGCCTCAGAATGTAATCCTTTCCTTGGAGATGGTACTCACACACGTCGCCAATGTTCCAGAGTTCCAGACTCTCCCTCTGTATGCCAGCGTCAGTTGAGGGCCCGGTGGATCCAGGCGGTCCAGCGCC
Source organism: Eutreptiella sp. 'Long Island Sound 2002' (assembly GCA_964036045.1). Lineage (NCBI taxonomy): Eukaryota > Euglenozoa > Euglenophyceae > Eutreptiales > Eutreptiaceae > Eutreptiella > Eutreptiella sp. 'Long Island Sound 2002'. Next base: position 178,180,922 of record OZ038381.1, read on the forward strand.
CCAGCAGGGAGTTGCGCAGGTGGGCGAATGCAGTCAGGATGAGGCCGAGGCCAAGGAGGAGGAGGGCCTGCAGCAACGGCGGCGACGACAGACTGGGTGCACACAGGGGCCGTCCAGGGGGTTCTTGAGGGGGCGCACCAGGAGAACACAGTGCTCAAGGATATATCTCTCGGGGACATCCGGTTTATGCCAACACGGAGCGAATTCGCAATTTTTCGGGGGTTTTTCAAGTTTTGGTCCAATGCACCAAAATTTCGTTCCGTAGGGGGGGGTATGTGTATGCTTTTTGAAATCTGTGAGAAAAGGCTGTTTCAGAAATGTATGGGTTGGGGGGGGGGGGGTAGGTGACCATATTTTTGAGTACTGAGGCCGAACTTTTCGGCGTTTCAGGGTTTTCGGGCCCTAGGCTGCTCCGCTCACGCGTGGGGGACACCAACTCACAGGTTTTCCCCTGGGTGCTCCGACATATTGTGGAGTTGGAGCAAAGTGAAAGGAGGTAAATGGATGCATTTTCCGTGCTGAATCCAAATATTGTGGTCTCATGTCCCAACTTGACAGCCTGTTTGAGAAATTCTGCCATCCTTGATTTCTTGCACTCTGGTGAGCTTGATGCTGCAAGTTGCACCAGGCATCACCCGGGTGTCCAAGGTAGTTATTGGTCGAAGTCTTCGACATATTGGGGTCTTGAGGGGACCCATGTTGCACATGTCTTCTACACATCAAATGCAACAAATCCACCCGAATGACTTGACCCTCATATGCCCATATGTTGGAGTAATGGGGGTAGGGGTGCGGTGCAGTCTGTCTGAAACCGGACTAGAACAGGCAAAAAAAACCCAACCTGTCAACGGTAACGGCCAATTTTCGAAAAAATATGGTTCCGGACCCCCCCCCTAACCCATACATCTCCGAAAAGCCCTTTTCAAGGGCTTTCCGAATATGCCCCACATACCCCTACCTTTGGGACACTCAGCGGACACAAATGAGGCAACAATGGATCCGAGCCCTGAAAACGCTGCGTGTTGGCATGATCAGTACCGTCCCAGAGAGATATTAGAAGAGGGGAGTAGGGGCAGGGATGCATTGGAAGGGGAGGAGCCCCCCCCCCCCCCCAACTCCAGGGCGCCCAGCCACGGCAAGTGCCAGCTTAAATGGCATTTGTAACCGACAGTCACGGCCCCCAACCGCTGTGGCAACGTGCTCCGACCGCCTGTTTATCCGCTTCTGGGGCCACCTCTGAGGTCCCAGAAGTACACATACTTTTGGGTTTGGGACCAAAAGTTTGTGCACCAAAAATGGCCCAAGGAAATTTGGTAAGTATCGTTTTGTTTTAGAAGTTTTTGTCAAGAGGGGAGTGGGTGGGATTGAGGATTTCTCTCTCGGATCTCACAAATTTGCTAACCATCGCTCCTCCACAGACCATCGGGGATTGCTTCATGGTGGCGTTCAAAAGCCCGCTCGGGGCTGTCCAGGCCGCCACCGACATCCAACTGGCGCTGCATAATGCCCAATGGGACCCGGCGTTAGAGCGCGTGTACACACACATCATGGCGGACCGGGATGAGGAGGTCGTTCTGGACGAGGTCCGCGGCATCCGCGGCCTCCGCGTGCGCATCGGGTTGCAGATTGCCGTCCCTGGGAGCGACATCAAGCCAAAGAAAGACCCGGTGACCACCGGATACGACTACTATGGAACGGCCGTCAATGTCGCGGCGCGCATGGAGGCCAAGGCCTTTGGTGGCGAGGTGCTGATCACCCAGGAGCTGGTGGATCACATCGGGCAGTCGGAGATGGAGCAACGATTCTTTTTGGAACCGCAGGGCACCGTCCAGCTGAAGGGCGTGGAGGGTGGGAAGATGGCATGGAGGGTGCTGCCGCAGGCCCTGAGCCGCCGGGCGCTGCCGGAAAGGAGCCCGGAGGAGGAGGGGGCGGAGGACTCCGGGTCTGATGACGACAGCCAAGACCACGGGGTCTCGCGATTGATTGATGGGGAAGCCAAGCGACTGGGGCTGGCAAGGCAGTACCTGCAGCAGCAGGTCTGTTGGCACTGACGAGACCCGTGGAAAGTGGAGAAGGAAGGATCGGATTTCGGGACAGGGCAACGGCAACCCCCCCCCCCCCCCCCAAAAAAAAATCGGCGGCCGAATTCGGCCGACCTCGCCGATTTGCTCTGCTGATTCGTTGGCTTTCTGTGATTTTGCCGATTCGTTCTGCCGACTTGTTGGGGCTTCTGGGATTCTAGGACGCCTGATTTGGAGGTGTCAATCTAAGATGTGCATCATTTACTTTGGGACACTAGATAATACCTTTCCTTTCTATATTAGTTTTTCAGATTGGCGCCATGAAGTGTTTTTACTGCCCACAAAAAAGACGCATCTCTGGTCCCCTGGGATTCATTGTCCCCCAGTGATCAAACTTTTCTGTGGGACAAGTGCCCTGATGCTGGTCAGGGGGCAGTTTGCAACTTATGTGTTCGCTCTGCACGCCCCAGTGTGTTCTTCAGCCGCCATTCTTCAAGCACCTCATCATCAGCCCTCCAATCAATGGATTTTGGGCTGCAGGTTCCTTCGGCTCCTTGAGTTGTGTCTGGCGTAGCCACGTCTTTGGTCACAGAGTCAGTGGAATCTGGGGTTGTGGAGCCTTCAGTGTCTGTTGCAGAGTGTTCTACTGCTGCCATCAAGACAAGTGACAAAAAATGCAAGAAAAGAAAACCTGTATAGGCATTGAACCATCGCCAGCCGATTCGCAGACCACGGCATATACCACTGGACCACTTGCCTTACACTGCCATATTCATCCTCACGAACCATGTACAGACTGATAGATGAAAATTTTTTTTCGAAAATCCAGACATATTTTGGGTTTCCACATGACTCCAACTACAAAGCAACCAAAAGGAAGGTGTGTTTAGGGCCTGGGACTGAGATCTAGGGCACTGGGAATCTGTTTTGCTGAAAAATCGGTCCGCCGATTTGTTGGGATTTCTTCGCCGATTTTTTGGGGGGGTTGCAACGGGAGGCCTATGAAATGTGCCCCTCTCCACCAGGGGGGGGGGGGATACGAGCCCGGGGGGGGCAGCTCTTCCGGACCCAGGACCTGATGTCCCCCCGCCCCCCCAGGGGGGCCCTGGGGCCACAGTCAGTAGCCAAAGGTACTGGCGTGAGGAGTCCACAGGAGCTGAAGGCGCCCGAAGGCAATTTTTGTTCTTGGCTGCTGATAGCCACATCAATGCTCTCCACTTTGAGGACCCCCAAGACGTCAGGGGTTACACAGCTATTTCATGGAACTTGGGTAACCCCCACAAAAAATTCGCCCCTCCCAGACCACCCCCCCCTGTCCCCCCCCCCCCCCCACCCCATAAGGGGGCCTCCGGCCAACAGCTAGTTCGGTGGGAGGGGTTGCATCGCATCGTAACCGAGGAGTGCCCCCCAGTGGTTGCGGGTGGGGCCGGACGCCTCCCCAAACTGCCCTCCAGACTGTGAGCAGAGGGGCAGCTGTTCAACTCTCACCTGTTAAAAATATCTTTCCTCAGTGCTTTGGGACAAGCAATGTCAATAGTTTGTTTCCAAAAACCCAACCCAGTGAAGACACCCGGAAGTACCAACCCACACACTTAGTCAGCTTTTATGCCACCCCCCCCCCCCCTCAAGACCTCCCAGCCGACGCCAGTGGGGGGCAGCAATTTTGTCAACAGGGGAACACGCTGCCACTCGCGATTGCAGGCGCTATCCAAGACTTCCCCAATTGGGGCCCCGGAGACGGCACGGGTGAGGTAGCCACCTTGATTGCTCCCCACAGTGACTGCCATTTCGGTCAAGAATGCAAGATGACATGTTTGTGGGCTGTTGGTGGGGGGTTTGAAGCGTCACCGCAGCGGCCTGGAAATGCCAATTGTTGCATGGTGGGGGCTTACGTGTCGGGCCGAACCCAACCTACACCAACAGTGAACAATGAGGAACAACTGTCTTGGGCGCCAGTGGTGCCCGGAAAAATTTTTTTTTGCCTCTGTGGACCAGGGCGCAGAATCCCCCCCCCCCCCCCTATTTCCCCCCATTTCCCCCATTTCCCCCCGTTTTCCCCCGTTTTCCCCCAGTTGTGGTGAATGGTAAAAGGGAATGTTACCCCCGGATTTGTGGATATTCAAAATACTCCGAATGAAAAGTTCAATTCAAAATGCCCCCCGCCCCCCCCCCCCCCCCAGGCTCTGGACCCCCCTGCCCACGCCGCGGGGGTTGGGGTCCGGAACTGAACTGAACACCCCCCTGTGGGTTGTGGGTTCCTGCAGCGACACACATATCGGGATGTCCCACAGTTTTCCGTCTTTTTTCTTTGCGTGTTTGATGTCGACATCTTCAGGTATTCCCACTACTCAGGGGTCGCAGCGACCTATGGATCGTGTCTGTTTACAGTTTTTGCTGCTCATGTCACCCCTGCGCTCTGGACTGCACCTGCTGGTGTTTGGCGTGATGCGATGTCGTCTTATATTTTCGTGTTCTCTTCACCGATGACAAACGGGTGATGGATATATCACGAGATGATTTGGGTCTTTGCCATGTGCAGTGCGTTGTTGCCTTCTTCGTGGCAGTGTGGGCATTTTTTTTTGGGTAATGTGTAAATCACTGGTGTTTTTCTTCTTCTGTTTTGCGTCAAGGAACCCCTCGGCAAATTCCCATAACAGACCGAGCTCCGGGAGAAAAACGGTTCTCAACGCCGGTGTCAGTGGGCGCTTTGGTGGTTGGACGGTAGAATATTTCCCCCGCAAGCGCCTCCAGAAGGCCCACGGTCCACCCAGAACCGCCATCCGTTGGTTGGGTGGCTCACAACGCGTTCGTTAGCCTCAATGCAGACCAAATAACAGCGGTGACCATGCCACTCCTTCGTGCAAAAGTGCCGAGCCGGTTCATGGACAGTGCCAATTGTTCCCCCATCCCAATAACGGTGGTGTGCCCCAAGACCTAAGCCGAACCCTAACCCGTTTTCCGTTCCGCAGGTCAATGACGAGCTTGCAAGGCTCATGATACTCACGAAGAATCAGTCCGCCACCCGGCAGTCCCTGTGTAAGGCCTGGCGGGTCCCGTACCATGCAAAGCAAGAGGAGTCAGCCCTGCTGCAGCTGGCGGCGCGGTTGATCCTTTGGCAGGAGGAGAAGCGGCAGGTCCTGCGTCGGGCCTCCGTGTCCAGCCGTGGGACGGTGACCACGGCCAAGGGCTACACTCAGGGCAACCCCGCCCTAAGAGCCCCCACGATGTCGAGGAACCAGGTCTACGCGGAAAGCTCTTTGCAGGTCTGAACGGGGGTCCCGAGTTTTCGGCGAAGAGGAGCGTTGAGCGCTCTTCAGTTATCGTTCTCCGCGCTCACTTTGGAGAAGGACGTCGGACACTGTAGAACGCATCTTCAACATTTTCTTGAACAGTCCAATAGTGTCTCATTGTTGAAGGGGGTGTTCAACGGTGTGCCGCTACTCCACGCTGGGTGCTCCACTGAGTGTAGAGCACCCAGTCCCGCGAATGTTGATCCAAAGTGATCATAGAGGAATCTCTGTATGTGGCATGCTGTGCTTCAGGTTTCTTGTGCTTGCTTGGCAATCAGAGGGGCCTTGGGCATCTCGTCAAAGGATCCCTTATAATATGTGGGTGATCCCTTGTGATGCGTGGGGGAATGTTGCTTTTATATTGGATGAAGCAACATTCCCTTTCGGACCTATTGCAACCTGTTTTATTGCATAATGTGCTGGCGCCATCCTTGGGGCCACACAACAGCACCAGCATGGCTGTGCACTATGTATAGTTAACTGTTCCATCGGAGGGTTGCCACGGACCTGGAGCTCTTTTGTTCGCTCTCTTGTCCCTGTGAGGAGGAGACGGAGGAGACGACAGAGTGTGAAGCGGTGTTCGATGGCGGGTGTTGTTTCTTTTTCTTGCAGAAGGCAGTGGCTTTTTCGCGTCAAGGGAGGTTTCGCTTTGGAGGCGCGCTTTGGAAGGACTGAGGTGGGTAAGGGAGGGGTTGGCTTGTCTGCTCGCGGGAGGCCTGCAGGCCCCTTTCTGTTGGAGTGGGACAGAGAGAGCAGCCTGCCATATTTTTGTTCTGGACGGGGCCTGGCCAGTGGATGTCTGGGCTGCATCTGTGTGTTGTGCAGCAGTTGTACAGTCGCATCAGTGCATTGCACTGGCATCATTTGTCCGTTATCAGAACCCAAGTGTTGACTCTCATGGGATGCGTTGAGCATTTTTGTCCATATTTTGTCCATATTCCTCCACCTCTCTTCCCCTGTCATTCTACCAATTCAGGGAAGAGGGCAAAATTGTGTGCACCGGAGGAAAGTGCACCGGTTCCGACCCCTGCAGACTCCGGCCACTTTACCTGCCACTTTGCCAAAGCCACCATGGAATCCCAATGCCAACAACAGGACACAACAAACTGTGTCGCTTCATTCGCTGCTGGTGCTGCTGCACTCCCAAGCCTTCGAGTCTCTCCCTGGAATGCCCGTGAGCACCAGTGCAGAAGTGTAGGGCGGTCCCCACCTGTGTTTTCACCCCGCGCCCCTTGGTCAGGGGCTGAGGAGCACTAAAGGAGACCCTTGGCCAAATGGGGTGGAAGACGCGGACAGAGGGCCCAAAAACATCCGTTTACATGTGATATTTGATCACTGTGCATGGTCACAATATTGACAAAACAGGTTTTAGAAAGTCCGATTTCTGAGCTTTCATGACTGAAAACAACTGATTGCACCTTGAAAGATGGTGAGAGTGCAACGTTTGAGATTTTCCCCGGGGCCACAGCCAGCCCTGGGCAGCCCCAGTCCCCCCCCCCCCCCCCTCTTCGTCATGTTCTGTTGTAATGACTGCTCCCCCATGTTCTACTGGAACCATCGCGCTTCTTCAGTCACCCCATGCCAGCCTGAAAACGGCTAAGTCCTCACTGGTGTGGCTCCATAGGAAGGCTAAATGGGACAATCATGGACTCACAGCAGGAAGTGTCTAGGGCAGGGACATTCAGTCAATCAGTACCGACCATTGGGCCTCCAAATGGGGCTGCCCGGAGACTGAGGACCCCTGCAGATTAGGGATGCCAGATAAAAGCAGAGTTGAATGCAACATGGGTCAGGATCGATGCATAGTCGCTGTAGTAGTTCTGTTTTTGAGCAGTTGAGTCCGCAAAGCAGTTTGTGCACCCCCCCCCCCTGCACAAGCATGACCTTGTCTTATCGAGGGCTGTACCCCCCCCCCCTGTATAAGCTACGCCCTTGTCCAAGCTGCAGTAGGTGTAGCGACTCACCGCTTGAAGATGCCTTTGGCTGAGGCTTTGGGGCTGGTTTGGGCTCGGGCAACTTCAAATTCTTGGGAATGAATTTGCCTTGCATGTGGCATGTTGCATGTGTCCATGGCTCCATGTAATTGGCAAATGGGAGGCCAATGTGACGACAAACCCATGTCTTATGTGGCCGCACTACATTTCGAATTGTTTCGCATGGTGTATGATCGCAAGAAGGGTTTCCAAGCTGAACATCTGTAGGCTTCGCATTCTTCATTGCTTGTGCCAACATGGGTGTGAACCTGAAGTTTTCATGTTCCCAAGGCTGTCTTGTGTTTGCATACACTTGGAAATGTGGGCAGAGGTCAAGGTGCACTCATACCATGCGCGCGTGCACGTTTGTGTCGGTGGTTGTATGTGTCACGCGCAAGCTACACCCTTGTCCAAGCTACAGTGGGCGTAGGGACCGTAATAATTCCGTACATTGGTGTAGCTTATACAAGGGGGGGGGGGTACGTATGCACGTGTATACGTATACACATGTATACACATAACCCTAACCCTATATGCGTATAGATGCTCATACTTGGTATATACACTGCATATACACGTGCATGCGTATACGCGTATACATGTGTATATGTCTCCGCATAGTCATAGTCATAGTCATAACCAGTTATCATGCCGTCTCCCGGAGTTACCGGGCATCTCACACCGATAGGTGGTTCCTGCCTTGCTCAATCCCGTGGGTCCCAGGGCTGCCTGAGGTGGCCCGCAGCTTGACGGAGGACCCATCAGACTGGGGATCCCAGCTAACCAATGTCTCTGCATATACATGCATATACATATACACGCGTAGGTGGGCCACCTTAGGCAACCCTGGGACCCACGGGATCGAGCAAGGCAGGAACCACCTGTCGGTGCGAGATGCCCGGTAACTCCAGTAGACGGCATGATAAGTGGTTATGACTATGACTACGACTACATATACGCGCGTATACGTATACATGTCTACGCGTATGTCCACATAGGTATACATGCGTACACTACGTGTATGTCCACATAGGTATACATGCGTACACGTTCGTTTTCACTTCCGTGTTTTCACCTCCCCCTATGCGCCTCCGTTGCTAGCTTTGCTTGCTCAGGAGACATCCCCATGTGCATGGGTGAATGATGTTATCGGACCGTTTTTCAGGCTACGGGCCTTTCAGCATTCTTCCCAAGTATCGTCTCTTTGCTTGTACAACATGCCGACAGTGTCCACAAGTAGCAAGCCGTGTCTACTTGTGGTGTGCAGTGTCTGCTACAGGGGTGGGGGGGGGATGCTAGGGGACAATGTTGGATCAAGCGCAGGCGTGGACACCATATACCCCACTTTTTTGCCGTCATTTGCGTGGGATACCCCAAGGTATGGTACTAGATGTTTAACCCCTTTTAAAATCATCATTTTGGGAGAGAAAATGATGCCCCAATGGATTTTTTCCATTTTGACTCCCCTAACGCCCCTCCCCCCCCCTTGTACAGACTGTTGTGTGTGGATTCGGATCTAGGTCATCAAGAACTTTTTCTTGTATATGGATGCCCTAACCCATGGTGGGGTCCCGGGTCCTAACCCTAACCCTAACCCAACTCCAGGTACCCCCAGTTGCCCCCCCCCCCCCCTTCTCCTTCCGGGCCCCTGCCAGTGAGGAGTTAGCCAGTTTCACGCTAGTTAGGCTGTTTCGTGGCACCTGAAAAAAATTCTATTGCCTTCGGCAAGTCCACCTCGCAAAGAGTCTACCCCAAGCAACACACACCCAAAATAGGGGAAAAACTACATAAATACGGGCTGAAACATGCTGTAGATATCTTGGATGTTCATTTTAGGTGACCACAAAAAATAAGTTTCGTAAACTTCGTTTTTTGAGCTGTATAGGCTGGAAAAAGTGCATAAGCAAGTTGTGTACCAATCCCATTGGACACCCCCCCCCCCCCGCACCAAATACCCAAATAGGGTGAAAAACACAATACGGCCCAAAACATGCTTTACGTATCTTGGATGGTCATTTTAGGTGATCAGAAATAAGTTTCGAAAACTTCGATTTTTGAGCTGCCCAGGGTGAAAAACTGCATAAGCAGGTTGTGTACCAATCCCTTGGGAGACGCCCCCCCCCCCCCGTGGACCTAATACCCAAATAGGGTGAAAAACACAATACGGCCCAAAACATGCTTTACGTATCTTGGATGGTCATTTTAGGTGATCAGAAATAAGTTTCGAAAACTTCGATTTTTGAGCTGCCCAAGGTGAAAAACTGCATAAGCAGGTTGTGTATCCATCCCTTGGGAGACCCCCCCCCCCCGGCACCCAATACCCAAATAAGGTGAAAAACACGTAAATACGGCCTAAAACATGAATTACATACCTTGGATGGTCATTTTAGGTGATCACTGTATCAAAAAAAAAGGTTTTGAAAACTTTTACTTTTGAGCTCTCTAGGGTGAAAAACTGCATAAGGAGGTTGTGTACCAATCCCTTGGGAGACCCCCCCCCCCCCCGGCACCCAATACCCAAATAAGGTGAAAAACACATGAATATGGCCTAAAACATGATGTACATACCTTGGATGGTCATTTTAGGTGATCACGGTATCAACAAAATAAGTTTTGAAAAGTTTGATTTTTGAGCTGTTCAACGTGAAAAACTGCACAAGCAGGTTGTGTACCAATCCCTTGGAAGCCCCGCCCCCCCCGGCGCCCAACACCCAAATAAGGTGACAAACACGTGCATATGGCCTGAAACATGCTTTACATACCTTGGATGGTCAGTTTAGGTGATCACAATATCAACAAATTAAGTTTTGAAAAGTTTGATTTTTGAGCTGCCCAACGTGAACAACTGCACAAGCAGGTTGTGCATGGGCTCATTCACTGGGCCATCATTGGTGGAAACAGTCATTTTGCGCCTGTGGCACGGAGTTTGACCGGCCTTAGGCAAGGCTACAAACAGCAAAAAACGTCCTTTCGTATCCTAGTAGGCATATTCTGTCACAACATACCCACTCACACCCCTAAGGGTGAGTACCACGGGGTCACCGAGGTCGCCAAAACTGCCAACATAGCAAAAATGGCTGAAAAGTGCATAAATTCTATTGCCTTCGGCAAGTCCACCTCGGAGAGAATCTACTGCAAGCAACGCACACACAAAATAGGGAAAAAACGACATAAATACGGCCTAAAGCATGCTTTACATACCTTGGATGGTCATTTTAAGTGATCACGGTATCAGAAAAATAAGTTTTGAAGGCAGCTTGGGGTGAAAAATTGCATAAACCGGTTGTGTACCAATCCCTTGGGAGACACCCCCCCCCCCCCCGTGTGCCCAATACCCAAATAGGGTGAAAAACATGTAAATACGGCCTAAAACATGCTTTACATAGCTTGGATGGTCATTTTAGGTGATCACAGTATCAAAAAAATGATTTTCGAAAACTTCGATTATTCAGCCGCCTGGGGTGAAAAACTGCGCAAGCAGGTTGTGTACCAATCCCTTGGGAGACCCCCCCCCTCCCCGGGCGCCCAATACCCAAATAGGGTGACAAACATGTAAATACGGCCTAAAACATGCTTTACGTATCTTGGATGGTCATTTTAGGTGATCACGGGTTCAGAAAAATAAGTTTCGAAAACTTCGATTTTTGAGCTGCCCAGGGTGAAAAACTGCATAAGCAGGTTGTCTACCAATCCCTTGGGAGACCCCCCCCCCCTGGACCTAATACCCAAATAGGGTGAAAATCATGTAAATACGGCCTGAAACATGCTTTACATACCTTGGATGGTCATTTTAGGTGATCACAATATCATTAAAACAAGTTTCGAACACTTTGATTTTTTCAGCTACCCAGGGTGAAAAACTGCATGAGCAGGTTGTGGGCCGGCCATTCACTAGGCCATTATTGGTGGAAACAGTCATTTCGCGTGTTTGGCACCGCTTGTGACTGGCTCTCAGCAAGGCTCGATGCACCAGCCTTTGGTGCGCAAAAGGGCTCGCTCTGGGGGAGCACAGTGGGTGCGGGTGCAAGGGCATGAGCCTGGTAGCCGGGCAAAAAAGCCCCGTACCTCCCGTTCACAGCCACCTGCATGCACCCACAAGGAGCACGACCGCTGACGACCGCTGAGGCCGCCGCCTTTGCTGCCCAGTTTTGGGATCAAAAGACGCACCCCACCAAGGCTTCACAACAGGAGTTTTTGGCCACATGCATTGACGTTGATGTGGATAAAAACGTGAACTACAAAGATTACAAGATGTACACCATCAAAAGGGGTCATCGAACGAAATATTTTTTACCATTGATTCAATGGTGCAGTGCCATGTTTGTGTGCACCGTCCAATGTGTTGCGCTGTGCTGAAAAATGTGACCCCCCCCCCCAACTCATACATTTCTGAAACGGCCTTTTCTCACAGATTTCAAAAAGTATACACATACCCCCCCTATGTCATGACATGTTTGTGCATGGAAGCAAATCTTGTAAAAAAAATCCCAAAAAGTGCCAAAACCCACAAAGTTGGCACATTATGAATGTCCCCGAGAGATATACATCGCACATATGTCGCATATACATCACGTATAGGTATGCGCGTGTACATGTAGACGCGTATAGGTGCGTGTATGTACATATCTTGTCTGAGCATGATGACCCCATGTTACCGTCCTTTTGAGGTGTGCCATTTTATGATGCAGAATGTCAGATCACAACAAAGTGAGTCCAAGGCAGGGCATGGTGGAATTGATTGTTTCCCGACTACTCCTCTGGGTGGCCCCAAAATTGCCCTCCCTCCCCCCCACAACTGCATGTGACCGCGTGACTTGACGTACCTTAGGTGGCAGCAGGTCCATGCGCATGCCCCCAACGCCCAGGCACAGCGGAACCTTCCGCCTGCCATCCCTGTGGCAGGACCCTTGGGAGCTGTTTGCAGTCCATTCAGCCTACCGCCAACAACAGATAGGAGGCCAAAGCATGAACCGTTCCACACGGAACGCACCATCGAAACCACGAAGAATGGCCAGAATGTGGTACACGGGCGCAGTTTTTGACAGCCAAAGCAGACCACACCAATTCGTAAACGTGCAGTTGCTTCTAGTGTTTGCTTGGCAGAGTTGGGGGGGGGGGCAAACAGTTTAGATTTTGCACGAATTGCGAGATCCAGCTGATATGTAGCCAACACATTCAGTGCATTGCACGTGCTGGTATTCCATACAGATGCTCACAAACAAGGGCGTCTGACGCATTTGAGGGTACATAGTCGCTGGTTGATAATTGCTGCAACTGCAGCAGTTTGGTAGTTTCGGTGATAGAGGCTGCTGGTATTCTACAAAATAGTATGAAAAACTTTCAGCGGCTTCTGGAGCTACAAGTCACCTGCAACTGGCTCTCAATCAGGCAATCCGATCGAATTGCCAGCGCAATGATATTAAGACACAAAACCATCTTTATGGCTCAATTTGTCAGAGTGTGTTTGGGAGGCAAACGCCCCTAAGGTGCCTGTAGCTGACGAAACACGCTGGATCCCAGAATAAGGGGGCCATTGCAACGATCCATCATCGCAAGGCACATGGAAATGCCACCATGTGTTGATGGTGAGCTTGGGGGCACAAGGCACAGGGCCTTCCAAGGTTTCCGTTAGCTGGCGCCCTTATTCCTTATTGTAAGCGTGCAGCTTCAGAGATGCTGCATGCCCTTTCCCTCCCAGGCCTTGATGTGACTGTGAATCCCTTTCAGATGCACGGACAAGGAGAGGAGCAGAGGGAGAGGAATAGAAAGCGGAGGGAAAGGGGAAAGGTGGGATAGAGTGCCGTAAAGCACATGAGATACGTGTTGTGCGTTAGATCGCGTATTGCCGCTCCCTGAACCAGTCCTGGAGATACAGTGTATCCCAAAATTTGTAATTATTGTATCCGACTGTATCGTAGGCTTTAGAAGTGTGTGTCCAATGTGTATCCCAACTTTCAAGTGTGTGTATCACATGTGTATCCCAACTTTTTCTTCATTTATAGTCCTACGCGCTCAGTTCCCCAGTCCTTCGTTCCCTTGCGGCTCTTCCCAGACACGATGAAGCAATTATCTTTGAAGCCGCATCTTACAGCTCCCTCTGCAAAGGATGATGACTCCTCTTCTAGCTCAGGCTCCCCAGCCCCATTTTTCATGGTTTGCATGTATCACATGTGTATCCCAGGGTTCTAGAGTGTGTATCCTGTGTGTATCCCAAAAACAAAAAGTGTGTATCCCGTGCTAGTGTGGATACACTCTAGAAAGCACTGCCTGCCCGCCTCAACAGATGACGGTTGCTTGAGTCTCTGTCGCCTGGTCCCAACGGCCGCATGCACCTGCTGGCCCTCGGCCTCGTGGTGTGCTGCGCCCTGCTCAGTCCAGTCGCCAGCGCGCCAAGCCATGATGGACTGCCCGCAGCCCCGCTGGCCCAGGTCGTGCAGTGTCCCCATGGCCCGGCACCTTCGACACAGCACCTGGTTCTAGGCTGCCTGACCCCACCCCTTGAGCGTCAGGAGTACAGCCTGTTTTCGGATGAGGTCTGTCAGGAGACAGGTGCCATTCAGCGGCGAACGGGGGTCCACGTGGGGGTGCGGGTGTACTACAGCGAGGACCGGGAGATGTTTGCCGCGGCAGTGGACGGCATGGTCGCGGACGCGGTGGACGCCGTGCTCGTCGCGCCCTTCGCGGGGCGGTACGCACCGGTCCTCGCGGACCTGTCCTTTACGGTGTTCGATGCGGTGTTCAGGCCCCGCCTGCAGCCCCCGGGGGTGGCGGCCTCGCCGTCCCTGCCCAATCGCTCCGACACGGCGTCTTCCACAGCGCCTGTCCGAGCCGCCCTGGTGCAGCCCCCGCCTGCCCGCGGCCCGACGGTAGCCCCCGGATGTCAGCACCCGCCCGAGGACGTCCCGTCCGGTTCCGGGGCCGTCCCCCCCCCGGACTCCATTGCCATGGCGGCCTGCGGCATGGCCCCCCAGGAGACCGCCCTCGGCACGCGCTTTGCGGGGCTGTCGGCTTTGCCAGACCCGTTGGGTCCGCCGCGTGTCCGTGACGAAGCCCCAGGTCTCCCCCGCTGCGCCTCCTGCAGTGCCGGCCCTGAAGGTGCCAAAGGGGGCGACGTCGGGTCCAAATGGCGGGCCCAGCAGTCCACGGAGGACAGCGCACTGTATGATCCCAACGCGACGGCCGTGCAGCCCGTCGCGTGTGCGCAGGTGTCCGACCCCGCGGACGTGTACATCGACGTGGCCCTCCTGATCTCGCCGCTCGGCAACGCGACGTTTGCCCAGTTTGCGGAGGACATCTGCACCGAGACTGGGGCCATCCGCCAGGCGACGGGGGTCGGGGTGAACGTGACGCTGTACTACGCGGACCACGCCGACGGGGCGGTTGAGGCGCTGCAGGACATGATCCGGGACGGGGCGGACACCCTCATTGTCACGAACTTCGCGGGGCCGTACGGGCCGGCGCTCACAGAGCTGTCGCTGGCCTTTCTGGACGGGCTGTTCCACAAGAGCAACCCCCGTCGGCTCAGTCCCATACTCACAATCTCGCACGCGACAATGGCCGAGCAGTTCGGGGAGGCGGACTCCGTCGACTGGTTCATCCCCTTCAACTCCCGCCAGGCGCAGATGGACGCCATCTACGGGCTGTGCAAGGAGGTGAAGTGGCCGAACGTCGTGGTCTGGGCCGACAATGTCCGCATCCGGGATGACGTCAGTACGCCCTGGTGCAACCTGACCACCGTCAAGACGTTCTGTGTGGCCAAGACCGTCGAGGTCTTTCCCACGCTGGACTATGATGTGAAGGTTCGGATGCTGTTGGACTCCGTCGCGGAAGGGTGGCAGGTGCCTCCTTCCCTTCCCCAGCATATGCGACACGAGATCGCCGTTCGCCGACGGGGGGGTATGGGGGGGGGGAGGTATTGGGACGGGGTTGGTGCCGATTATCTCATGTACAGTTAGCATGGGTGAGGGCAGGCAGTGGCCAGGATGTGGTTATGGTAGCTGAGTGTGGCAATGGTTGGTAACGTGGAGCGTCGCTGGCCCTTAGCCTTGAACTGTGGCCAATGGCTGCCGAGGGGAGTGTTTCACCCGAGTGAGTAACCGGTTGGGCATAGGGTGAAAGCTGACCGGTTGTGTTATCTATGCGCACACAAGGGGTCGCATGGAGGTCCCGCAGGCTGCATTTTTCTGCACAGTCATTTCTCTGGCACACTGGGGCCACAGGACACGCAGTGGGCAGATTGAAGGCATACATAGGGCACACACGGGCCTAAAAGTGGCATACGGAGGGCACGCAGGGGGCAACGAGCAAAGAGAGGGCTTTCATGGGGCATTTCTCAAGGCAAACTGGGGTTTACACGAGGGTACACAGGGGTGATGTCGAGGGCACATAGGTGAGGTGAAGTGCTGTTGGGCGATCTCCTAACGCCAGCGTAAAGTTACCCTCCCTCCTTTGCAGCGTCTGGCACAGGGGGTCACCGCCATGCGTTCGTGCCTACGGAGTTCGATGCGTAACTCCACTTCAGGCGTGAGGTGCATGACGGCTGAATTACACAACTTCTTAAAGGGTGCATTGGGGCATGCACACGTGGACACTTGGAGGGCACACATGTAGGGACTGCACACGGGTACCGAGGAAACACAGGGAGCATATGCAAGAGCGAATTTTCTCCAAGTTGGGGGGGGGTGTCATGTCAGCCCCCTTGAGGGGGACAGGGGGGGGGTTTGAAAATGGGGCACCCCTGTTAGAAGCCTTATGAAGGCCATTGCGGGGGGGTTACCAGAAAGTGCTACCTGTCAAAGATACTTTGGGGCTCCTGAGATGGCTGAGGTCAGGCAGCTATTTTGACTCGTCCCCACTTTGTTTGGCCTCCTCCTCCAGGGACCCAATGTGGCAGGGGCATTTCGCCATTTGTCTTGCTTTTGGGTCCCCGAGACAGTGGGGGCAATGCAGGCAGTGTTTCTCCTCTTCGCTTGAGGACCCGGAGGCAGCAGAGGTCATGTAGGCATTGTTTGTCTCCCTGCTCCTGTGCTTTGCACTGTGACGCCTAGGACTCCATCAACTGCATAGATAGGTAGGGTTGGGCATTGGGGCCCACCAAGGGGTAGGAAGGGCTAAAAATAATGTGTGAATAGGATCCTAACAGAGCTACCTCGAAGAGGGTAAATGAGGTGCTGGTGTGAGAGCCACATACCCCCCATTTTGGGGGGTATTCTTGGATGTCTAACCAGTTATAAAATCACCTCGAAGAGAGGTTGTTAGATCAAGCGCAAGCGCGGGCGTCGTATACCCCCCCTTTTTGGGGGTCATTCGCGTAGTATACCCCAAGGCATGATATTTGATGTCCAACCCCTTGTAAAATCATTATTTTGCCCAATAAGACCATCCCCCAATGGATTTTTTGATTCTGAGGCCTCTACCCCCTAAAACTGGATATCACTTTTTTGAGGGGGGGGTGGGGGGGTCAAAAGTTTTCGCTGACCAGGCTCCAAGCAGTGGGGAAGCACAACGCCCACACACAACTACTGTTGGTCGAATGGTAACGCAGCCGGACGCAGCAGCGATGGTCGGTGGTTCGAGTCGTGGTCGCTGCGCTCTTTGCGGCGGCGGCGGCGGCGGCGGCGGCATATTCGCCCGACCGGGGTTCGAACCGCCGACCAAAAAGTCCACCGCTCGCTGCATTACCGTTTGGCCACTGCTTGGTTTGTGGGCAAAATGGTACCCACTGCTTGCGGGCGTGTCTGCCACTGACAAAAAACCCAAACTGTGTGTTTCTGTCTGACTGACTGCTGGCCTGGCTCAGGGACTGCTTGGCTGACTGTCAACCTCTCTTCGAGGTGCACTGCCGAAGGCAATAGAATTATCATTTTGAGAGACAAAATTTATCGCCTGGTTTGATTTTGACAATTTTTTTAATTTTGACCCCACCACCCCCCTATACTTGGGTACTGCTTTTTTGGGTTGGTGGGGTGGGGTCAAAACTTGGTTAGCCTACAGTTGGCATTGTGCGTCGATCGAGACCCAGGTGGGGACGTTCTTTCACAGTGGTTTGGTGTGAAAGAGTTCTGGCCCAAGAATCTAGATTGATGACTTTGCTTGAGGATTGGGCGATGGATGATAATGATAAATGATGCCAAAATCGCATATGCTCAATCTGAACCAATTCCCAAAACCGCCTATATCCTTGTGTCTGCACCAGTCTAGGATGGATCCGTTTTGAGGTTAGTTTGGTATGAAAGAGAGTTCCGGCCCAAAAATCCAAAAACGTGACCCTGAGGGGGGGTTGTATGATGGATAATGATGATGGATAATCCCAAACTCAGAGATGCTGGATTTGAACCAATTCCAAAACACACCGATAAAGTTGTGTCTCCAACACTCTAGACATGACTAGTTTTGATGCCGGTTTGCTATGAACTTGAGTTTTGACCCAAAAATCTTAAGTCTATCCCAAAAATGGAGTTACGAGGCTACTTATCTAGTTGTGTTTGTAACACCGTAGAGTGGGCGTGGTGAGAGGTCCACTCTACACCGTTGTATGCTGTAGACACAACCGGATAGTTTTTGGCATTTGGCATCTATAATTTAGGCGATCATCCATCATCATCCATCATCCAAACCCCAATCAAGATCAGGGTGTTAGATTCTCAAGCCAAAACCCACTTTAACACCAAAACAACCGTCTGCGTTGATGTTGGTTTGGTGTGAAACTGCGTTTTGGCCTTAGACTCCACAGTGGTGACTTGATTGGGATGGATGATGGTGATGGATGATTCCAAAATCACGGATGTTGAATCCCCAAAACTACTTGTGAGGTTGTGCAAGTCACATTGTTTTTGATGTAGGTTGGTTTGTAAGTGCACTTTGGCCTAAGAATCTAAAATCGCGATGCTATTTGGTGTTTGGATGATCGATGATGATGATGGATGGTCCCAAAGCATGCCCCATGAGTGCCTCACCTACGGACTTCGGCTGATTGGAACCCCGGCCCGCATCTGCAAAATGGTGGCCAGCATCTACGCACACAACACGGGGGTGTACAGAGATGTCCGTTTTCCGTTACGCCGCGGCACCAAGGAGGGTTGCCCCCTGTCACCAGCCGTGTTTGTGCTTGTGTATGAGGCCTTCCACCAGACTCTTGCTGGGGAATTTCCCAACAGCACCATACTGGCTCATGTCGACAACATCGCCATTATCTCCTTGAACCAACGTGAGATGCAACGTGTCCTGGTGCGCGTCATTCAGTTGTTTGCCATACTGGGCCTCAAGACGAACCCTTCAAAGACATGGGTGTACCGTTGGGCCCCGCCCTCCCGCCGCCAGGGTGTGGCGCAAAGAGAGTCCCCGACTAGGGACGCCGTCACGTGGGGCGATGCGCGATTGCCGCTGCAGCCCCCTATCTTCCACTATGTCGCTCACCTTCTGGCACATCCGACCTGGGAACAAAAGGCACGTGATGACTTCGTGGGGACGGCCGCATCTGATCTGGCGTGATACCAAGACCTGCCACTGAACGAGTTCGAGCGGCTGCAGCTACTGAACACCGCCGTGATCCCATGGTGGACATACCGCACCTTGTTCCTCCCCAACGACTCCATGTTTCCAAGAATTGTCTTGAGTACTCTATAAACTTTTGGAGTCAGTCGAAAAAAAAAGATCGATGATGATGATGGATGGTCCCAAAATCACGCATGCTGAATCCCAAAAACCACTTGCACGCTTATGCCTAGAATAGTGTGGAGTCCTTTTGTTTTGACAGTGGTTTGGTGTGAAAGTGGGTTTTGGCATGAGAATCCAAAATTGTAAACCTGATTGGGGTTTGGATGATGGATGAATGGATGACCCCCAAAATTGGAAATGCTGCATCCCAAAAACCATTTGTACGGTTGTGTCTACAACATTGTGGGTTCGGCCTATTTTGACGCTAATTTGGTGTGAAAGTGTGTTTTGGCATGAGAATCTACAACTATGACCTCAGTTGGCGGTTGGACGACGGATGATGATGATGGATGATCACGAAATCGCCATTGTTGAATCCCCAATACCACGAGTACAATTGTGTAGATAACATTGTAGAGTGGACCCGTTTGGGCGTTGGTTTGGTGTGAAAGTGGATTTTGGCTTGAGAATCTCAAATCAAGACATTGATCAGTGATGGATGATGGATGATGGTGATAGGTGATCCCAACGCTGAATTACAACAAATTTTGATAGGAGAACCTCACCCTAGGAGGAGTGCAAGGGGGAGACTCAAGAAAAGAGCACCACTAACAAACCACAGACAAATTGGGGCCTTTAAGGGGAGAGCCTTCTTGCCTCCAAAGGGAGTATGGAAGTGGGGGAGGGCATAAAGAGCGCACAAACGGGGCACACACATGGACCTAGAGCAAAGAGGAGGGATTTACATGGGGCACACTGGGTGCATATAAAGGGCACACATTCGACATGTAAGGTGTGTGTGTGTGTGTGTGTGTGTGTGTGCCAAAAGCCGCGGCTTGTGTGGCAAACCATGCCCCAAAGGATACAACGTGATGTCATGGAGACAAGCTAGCAAGTTGTTTGGAGTCCCACAGATGTGATCGTTTGGCAACAACCATTTGTTCAAACAAATACTTCTTTAGCTTTTGCATGGCGGGTTCCCCTCAAGAATTGTGTTTGCGTAATACCTATGCCTATGCCTATTGACTTCCTTCCTTTTGGATATGTATCCCACAATTGAACAAAGTGGGGAGTGGAAGTTGTATATTGGCAATGTGCATCCCAGCACACAGCAATACTTTGGCATATTGGGTTGCTCGGAGGGCATACACGAGTGCATTCCAATGCTATTGAAGTGTGCAAGGTGAACATTGACCACCCTCACACATCATGTGAATAGAAAGTTCATTTTGGATGTGGAATGGGGTGAAAATGCAGAAGATGGCCCCTTGGGAGCAACCACCACCCTACTTTGGGGTCTCCCTGCTTGATTGTCGATTTTTCCTACCCTTGTCCTGATTGCAGAGGGAAAGTAAAGCTCTTCCGGCCCGAGCCACTAGGAAATCTACAGCCGCTTGGTCGGGCCAAATTGCTAAATCCCCAAGCCACACGCACGCCGCGTCAAGTGCTGCCCCTTGTACTGTTTCTCGGAGCCCACCCTGTCTGGATAGGGGAAGACGGAGGGATGTTTACACAAATCGTGGACCCAAGGGTTTGCTCGCCCTAGGGGGTATTTCGTGAGGGGCTGAAAGCCAACCCATTGTGGATAAACCCGCCATGTCTTTTTGCTTTAATGGAGTAGGGCCTCCGCCATTGCAAATGATTGGATTAGTGACGAATGGAGTACATTCTTGCGGTTGTTCTACCCCCGGAGGGCTTGCAATGTAGGTGGATGGTGACCAAGTTCTGCTTAATGGGTACATCAAATCATCCCAAAGCCTCCAAGAATGAACAACAAGCATCCAAAAGCCTTCAAGAAATACCAAGGACCATCTAACAACCTTATGGAAATAACAACATCCAAAAACTCCTTTCACAGTTTCGTTTAACAATTTTTTTCTAGTTTCCTCCCATTTTTTGCAGCTTTCTTTTTATAAAGCTATGGAAACGGCGGGTCACCTTGGCGTTGGCTCCTTATGAGGCCTGCACACGAGGCAATGTATGGAAGGAGTCCCACTGCCCACTCCCCATGACAGTGGGCAGGGAGTGAGGCAGGGCAGTGAGGCAGTGAACAGAAAGAGTTCCACTACCCACTGCCCCAAGGTAGTGAGGCAGAGTGGCCTTGGACTGAGTAGGGATGCAGTGTGGCTGTATGCTGCAAGATCACCACTGCCCACCACCCCAAGGTAGTGTGGCATTGTGCTGAAGGATGTCAGTTGCCCAAGTGCCAACCTCGTCAACGTCCCACCACGGCCCGGAGGCACCGAGGGCAGAGCCCAGCGAGAACTTTGGTAGCACCATAAGACAGACCGGCAGAGCTTTCCCAGGGCAGCCCGGGACGGTAGCCACCCGACACCAAAGAGGGTGACCGCTCCGTGCCACAAGTGCGCAACACACCACACACATGGTGCGCTTAGACACACGGCTCGCCCGGCTTGCATTTTTTTTTTTTGCAAGGCAATTCTGGCCATTGCTTTTTGATAACAGCACCTTTGGCACACCACACCACACCACACCACACCACACCACACCACACCACACCACACCACACCACACCACACCACACCACACCACACCACACCACACCACACCACACCACACCACACCACACCACACCACACCACACCACACCACACCACACCACACCACACCACACCACACCACACCACACCACACCACACCACACCACACCACACGACACCACACCACACCACACCACACCACACGACACCACACCACACCACACCACACCACACCACACCATACACCACACCACACCACACCATCTTTTTGATAGACCGTAAGAGGCCACTCGACCTCCCCTAATGGGATTTTGTTTTTGCAAAAAGGTCCCCTGCAATGAAGCACATCTCTCCTCTAAGGCAGTGTTTATTTCACACACCAATTGGCATTGTCTTTCCTTCTCACTCCTCTTTCAAGTATGTTCCTTTGAGAGGTTGCAATCCAGTAGCTCTTGGTAGGTGGCTGTGTTAAAGTCTACCAAAGGTTCCGCCTATGCCTTCGCTTAGCTCACCTAAATCAGGTGGCATCCTTCCTGCCTTTCTCTCGCTCTGTTTGGACTGTCTGCAGGTGTTCGTGGTCGAGGCCACCGGCACCGAACTATACCAGGCAGCCCGGGATGTCGCGAATCGTCTGGCGGATGAAGGCCGTGGCGCTCATTACGTCATGGTCTTCTTAGTCGAGGGCATTCTGGACGAGCTCCCCCCAATCCGCACTGGGGACGGTGACATCGTCAACGCCACGTTCACCGTCGGTACGATGGTCCGGCCCTCGTTCCTCCGAAGGTACTCGCCTGAGAACGCGGTGCAGGCCGCGTTTTTGCTCGACGCCCTTTGGGTGGCCGCGTATGCCAACGCCACCGAAGCAAACACACGGGCGACGCTTCAGATGGGGCGGCCTCTGGCCTCTCTAGCAGCAAATGTGGCTTTCGAGGGGCACACAGGGACTGTGCAGCTGATTGAGAACCAGCCGGAGCTGTACCAGCGGTACAACCAAACGTTCTGGCTGCACGAATTCCGAGTGGACCAGCTCGACAGACGGCTGCCTCTCGGCTTCATCGGCGGCGTTCCCTTCCAGCAGAATGTGAGCGAGACGCTCGACTTTTTGGCGCTTCCGGATGGCATTGGGCTTTATTTGGACTTTCTGCTGCTGGACGACGGCTCTGATGACAGCGTGGGCCAAGCGTACGATATTGCGGTGGCATCATCGAACAGGTATTTTGGGGTTTGTGGTGGTTGCGATTGGACAACTCCAGTTCTTGCGTGGCCTGACTGCAGGGCGGTCTCTCAGGACCCTGTTCCTTAGTTTTTGTTTCCCATGACCACCTACGACCCTGCCACACAGTACCACACCGCCACCCCATCCCAGCCATCTGCCCCAGCAGGGGCAGGGTGTGCTGTTGCAGTGCACTGTGGTGGGGGCTGGGGCACTGCGGCGGTGGCAAGTCGTGCCGTCGCCGGGACGTGAGCGTGCAATTGCCAGCGGGCAGCCCGGGGGGGGGGGGGGGGGGCGACTCCTCGGTCCTGGGCGCCAACTACCCTCCCAACTAACGGTTGGCTGAAGGCCCCCTGGGGGGGGGGGAGGTTCTGGGAGGGGGTGTTCTGGGAGGGGCGATGTGGGGGATGTTTGGGAGGGGCTTTGAGGGAGGGGCACCCATGGACGCCTAGGGGCGGCACCTTTGGCAACTAACTGTTGGCCGGAGGCCCCTAGGGTGGGGGGGGGGGTTGGGTTGGGTTGGGCTGGCGGCCTGATGCAGGAGCAGGCCCTCGGGTGTGGGCGTCCTTCCCTGCCCCACCACGAGGCTGAACAACCTGACTGTCCGGTTCCAAGGCCGAGCGGACTATCGACAGCCACCAGACCCCACCGAAGCGCTGGTGGGCGGAAGATACCGTCGTCCTGTGTGTAGGCGCGTGCGCGGGCTGGGCGTGGGCTGGGCCGTCGGGTGCAGAGCGTGCGGGGCACGGCGCCCTGGCTGTCCTCAGCGCATGTCGGGTCACACGGACTTGCCGCGCCTGGCCCACATGCCCTGGGCGCCGGGGCTCAGGGTCTTCGGTCTCTCGTTGCCCCCCTTCCCCGTCCGTTTCTCTCGGGGTGGGGTGTTCCCGGGGGGGGGGGGGGGGTGTTCTCGGGGGGGGTCATCTGGTGTCCTACCAGGTAGGCAGTCAGGCGGCACACACATAGCAGGCACAACGCGGGGGATGCCTCTAAGTTTACTGTCGAGAGTTCACGCTGTGGGCGGCAGCTCGCCGCGCAAGGGCCAAGCGTGCGGTACCCTAGGGCTGACGTAGAGCCACAAGCCCCGGATCGGGTGTGGCTGCATAGGCTCTAAGAGAGCCAGCGCCGCGCTCCCAGGTGATTCACCTGTGAGGAGGGCATAGCCCCCGGAGGATCGCCGGGCGGACAGGTCTGCCAGCTGAGCCAGTGCCCAGGGCAGGCGCGCGGGCGGTGCCGCCACCAGGGTAGTGGCTTCTGCCGGGTGCCAATCTGGTTCGACGGGCAGGGCCACCTGGAGGGGGCCCGAGCAGCGCACGCGCCACTTGACTAGCCCGCGTACCAGTAAGGCCATAAGTATAGATAGAATATTCCCAATTTAGATTATCCCCAGAGCGGTCTGCTGACACTGGGAGGGGCTGCGGCGGAGTGCACGGCGGGGGTCGAAGGTGGGGCTGCAGGGTAGCCCATTCGTTGAGGATGGTCGGCAGGTCTGGCACTGCGGCTGCCAGGGCTTGGACTACGCGTTGGACGACGGCGTGGCGCTTCACGGGCAGCAGTGGGGAGCTGCTTGTGCCGTTGGCAGGGTACCGGAGGCCAGATAGGGTGACGGTGTCGGGCAGGACGTCGGTGTCCAGGAAGAGGCCGTCCCATGTGCACCGCAGGAGGGGGCGTCCGGCTGACGAGTACAGGGTGCCGTCAGGGCATACATACCTACCCTGGGTGGCAGGGACTGACTGCAGGACGATGGCCCGGGCCCACAGGAGGCGCTGGTACGTTGGCATGCAGCGACTGCGCACGTGGCGGGCCAGCTGGGGGTGGGTGAACGCGCAGAAGTGGCACTCCATGGGGATGTCAAGGGCAGGCGGTGGCTGCCACTCTAGGATGCGGTAAGCGAAGGTGCGCTTGACTGCCACTGTCGGCAGCTGATCGCCCTCCAGCAGCGCCAAGAAGTTGGCTCCGTCGGGGCGGAGACACGTCTCCCGGCGTGCCGTGAAGTAGGTGGCACTGGCTGCCGCTTCGTAAGCTGCGTCGAGGCCGAGATCGGGGTCGAGGAGGAGGGCTCCACAGTGAAACAGTACCAGGCGCCGGTGGAGATGGGGCAGCAGGGGAATCGTCCAGGGGGTGGCTGCGCGGGCTCCCCGGGTGGCGAGGGAGTGGGCCATGCTGTTGAGGGAGGCCAGAAGGTCACGGTCGGAGGTACCGTGCTGAGCGCGAAGCCACAGCTCGTGGTGGGCTTCGAGGTGCAGCAGCGTGGGGATGAGGTGGCGCCACAGGGCGTCAAGGAGGGTGAACTTGGGAGGCTGGCGTGTGTAGGAGCGGAAGAGGGCGGACGTGGCATCGAGGGCGGAGAGGAGAGTACCCTTCCATCCATCGAGCAAGGCGAGTGCGACCAAGCGGGCGAGCCACTCCATGGAGCTAGGGGAGGCCCCCACGAGGCAGCCGAACCACGCGCGCAGGACCACTCCTGCACCAGGGGCATAGAACACAATGCCTCCACCACCGGCTCGCTGCCGGAGCGCCCCGTCAGTGGCCAGTAGGAGGGCTGGCTGGGCCATCAGGGCCTCGCGGTCGCCATCCACGTGGACTTGCAGGTCGCTGACGCGTGGGTCGGGCAGGACCACGACCTGCACGCTGAGGGCTGCGGCGGCGGCCGCCAGGGGCTCCGCCTCACTGCCTGGGACGCGCGCCGTGCTCAGATATTGAGCGGAGCGCTGGGCCAGTAGATTCCGTGAGAAGGAGGCCTGTGTGTACGTCAGGAGGAGTCGCCCTGCTGCCCGCAGGGTGAGGTCAGGACAGCCGGGCCCGCCCTGGACCATGGGAAGGGACTGCAGGGCCCGGGACGTCCAGCAGGGGAGGCCCAGAACGTGGCGGTAGTAGAGGCGTACCTGGACCGCTAAGTCGCGGACGTGGTGGGGTGGTACTGCTACTCCTGAGGCGATGTAGTCGAACTGCGGGAGGACGAAAGTCCACAGCGTGTGTAACGCCAGGAGGACGTGGGTTGGGGTGGACGAGATGCGCAGGCGCTGGCGCCGGACTTCCTCAGCGAGGCCTGCGTAGTCTGGGGTCGGTGGGAGCGCGTGGGAGAGGGGGATGCCGACGACCGCGGGGGTGGAGGATGCGGTGACTGTGCTATAGTAGGGGACTGGTTCAGTGGGCTGTCGGAGGGTGCCACTCTACACGCTAAACGCGAAGAACTGCAGCTTGTCCATGTGGACCAAGCCGCCTTTGGCCACTGTGGCCCTGGTGCACAGGCGGGTGAGCTCAACGAGGCCGGACAGATCAGGGTGAAGCAGGCGGCGGTCGTCTGAGTAGGAGAGGGCGTTGATGGGTACGCCGGTGGCGCCCGGCGGGACGTGGAGGCTCTCGGACAGGGGGAGGCAGCCACCTACAGCCAGTTCGCCCGTCTGGTAAGTGTCCCCAGAGGGGTTGTCGCCCTGATTCCACCCCTCTTCAGTGCTGTAGGGGGGGGCGAAGCCGTCGTCCGTGAGGGGGTGGATGCGCAGGCGGCCATAGTACTTCAGGGCCCAGGGCCCAAAGTCCCACGGCAGGCGGAGGAGGCGGAGGAGGGGGGTGCAGTCTTCGCGCTGTTGCCGGAGGAAGGCGTCCGCTGAGTCCCAATCGGTCACGGTCACTGTGCGATGCTGGTCGAGGCTGCTAGTGAAGGCGGCACGGAAGGCGAGGGCGAGGAAGGCTGTCCGATGGTCGGCTCGATAGGCAAAGGTGTCGGGGTGAGGTGGCCGGAGATCTCCAGGGAGGGGACGAGCATGTCGCGGACGGACCGCGATTCTGTGCGGGTGAGGGGTGAGGTGAGGGTGACCGGGCGGTGGGATTTGAAAAGATGGGGGTTCGGCTTGTTCTTGTCAATCCCCATCATCACGGAGTCCAAGGACAGGGAGTCGCAGCCTGAATCGACGAGCTGTAAGTGGTGCTGGACTCCTTGGACCCCACCATGGCTTAGGTGGTGGAGGAGGGCTTGAGGGCACTGGTCCAGGCCCGCGAAGAGAGACCCTGCCGTCGTGACCGAGGTCCATACGCGATCTTCCCGGAGGGGTGAGCCGGCCGCAGATCGGACGCTGTAGAGGCCCCGGGCCCGGGGATCTCGCGGGTCTACACCGTGGAAGAGCATGTCGCCCAGCAGGTTGGCTGGCACGTGCTGGATGGGGTCGAAGAAGGGGGTCCACTTCTGGGGATCGAAGGCCGAAGTCAGGAAGTCGACATCCATGGTGTGGCCGCGATGGCGGGTTGTGGCCGACGCTTGCTCTGTGACTTCGGCCAGCCGGGCTGTTGCCGTGGGGAGCTCGACGCCGCGATCCGGCTGGATCTGGCTGTACGGGGCGAGGGGCTTCGAGGGGCGATGCAGGGCACTCCTGGTGGCGGAGGTGATCGTGGTCTGGCGGAGTACCTGGTCTGGGCGTTCTTGCCTGTGGCGGGCCGCTGTGTCGCTGAGGAGTGCCTGGAGGTCTGCGATTTCTTCGGCCGTCCGAGGGTGGCTGCGCGTGCGGAGGTCATGAAGCACGTGATCGATGGGGCGGGGCTGGGGTATGACGTGGCGGGCTGCTGACCACAGAGCTTGCAGGAGGGCGTTAGGGGTGAGGTGGTGCATAGTCAGCCAGCCCCAGAGCACATCGGGGAGCGCCGCTAGCCGGGGCACTGCCCCTTCCGGGGCGCTGCGCCAGCGGATGAGGCGCCAAGAGCGGACGTCGGCTAGGCCCTCCATGGGCTCCACTGTGGCCAGCACAGGGCAATGGGGGGTGGGAGAGGGGAGGACATCGGCGCCTGGCACAGATCGTGCCCCCCGGAGAAAGATATGGTCGATGGCGGTGGCGCTCTGCCGGCCGTTAGTGGACGTGAAGTGCGTGGGTGTGTGCGGTGGGAGGGCTGGCCGATAACACTGGAGACACCCCTGGGCGCGACACGCTGGGGCAAGTGGCCAGCGGGGGTCGGTGATGGACATGTTGAAGTCACCCCCTATCAGCTCAAGCGCAGGACGCAGGTAGGTGGCGAGGGTGGTGAGGTTGACGAAGACGGCACGCCGCCCCCGGTAATCCAGGTCGGGGTGCACATGCACGGAGGCCAGCAGGACGAATCCCAGGGTGTGATGACGGACTGTGGCAACGAGGAGGTCGGCGGCATCGTGTTCCACTCGGGGGCGGGTGGTGCGGTGTTGGTGGGTGCGGAGCCAGCCCACCATGAAGCCGGTGCCGCAGCCCACGGCTGTACTGGTGAAGCAGGCGAAGCACGGGGGAAGGGCTTGCAGGATGGCATCGAAGTCCCAGAGCTCCTGCAGAGCGAAGAAGTCCACTTCGAGGGCGATCAGGAGGTTGATGACGAAGTCGACATGGGCCTCCACACCGCCAACGTTCCAGGTGAGAAACGTGAGGCCGCAATGACGGCGGAGGTGGAGGGGCGAGAAGGTGGCCAAATCCAGATGGCGAGCCCAGGGCGTGGAGGAGAGTAGGAGGGTGTGGTCTAGGTGATAGCAGACGGTGCCAGGGCGGACGGGGGCAACTGGTACACCGCGGAGGGGGGGGAAACCAGGTACAGTGACGTGCGAGTGGGCGGCCGTAAGTGAGGTGAGGTGAGAGGCGCCGGGCAGTGGAACGAGGCAGACGGCATTCGGGAGAACCAGGGGGGCGTGGGGGGCATGCAGCTCCAGGTGCGGCAGTCTGGGTTGCCCACAGGAAGGGCAGAACCAGGCAAGGAGGGTAGCCCCGGTGGGCGGGGGAAGGGGGCCGAGCCAACGGCGCCTGCCTGGGGTCAAGGGGTGCCCTATCCTGTAGCTGGCCGTAGGACTCTGCTAGGGGGAGAGGTGGGTGGGGCTGTCATCATGGAACCACACAAGACGGCCATGGGTGTACAAGGGGATGCTGGCCACTAGGTCTTGGTCATCAGAGCGGAGGGTGGCTGCGACGCTGGTAATCCAGATGGTGAAGTCCCGTAAGGCGTAGTAGGCGACGGCGGTCGGCAGGTGCCGCAGGTGCGCCGCAGCCCCTCGCGGCAGGAGCGGCAGTGTTGCTTGTAGGAACTGGCAGTGGGCACCTGTGAGGGGGCCAGCTGGCGGAGGCGGTAGGAGAACGTAAGAGCAGGTGTTGCACACTCGGCATAGCAGTGGGGGTGCTGGGTCGTCGGAGACAGTGCCGCAGGTCCAGCACATCCGAGGGCCGAGAGGCGGCAGAGGGTCACGACTGAGATGAGTGGAGGTGGAGGTGCCACTGGGATCAATGGACGGGACTGGGGGCAAGCGGGACGTGATCCGGAGGAGGGCGCTGGGCGAGGGGTGCGCGTGGGCGAACGTGAGTGCGAGGAGGAGCAGGGGGTCTGAGGGCAGGACGCCCACAGGAAGTACATGTGGCAGGGCCAGTCAGCGGTAGCGGGAGCCGTGATACGGAGTGCCACGGTAGGACGTGGCCGTGGTGTCGCGGGCTCGTGGGTGGGCGGAATACTCAGCTGGGGCGGGGGCGGTTGGTCGCTGCCGACGCAGCGGCGTCCGGGGTGGTCTGGAGGGGGATTGGTTGGTGGGGCTGGCATCTGCACTGCGCGCTTCGCCTTTCCACTATTCTTGGGACGCTTGAGCCCTTTGCTGGTCTTGGGTGGGGCGGGCCTGTCGGGGAGGTAGAAGGGCTCACCTGCGGCTGTGCGGGACTCTATATGGATGGTGTACCCATGGTGAGGGTCGACGTATGTGCGGGCTGGGGAGCTGGCGAACAGGGCCTGGAATACGCTGGAGGGGAGGGACACAAAGTGGGTCCCTTCTTTGAGAGCCGACGGGGGGACCGTTATGGGGGCACCCAGGTTGTGCGTGAGGGCCGTGGACAGCTGGGTGACGTCAGCGACCGAGCGTAGGCCGCGGAGGCGGACAACCTTGTGAGGTAGCGCCTGCGAGGGAGGGAGTAAACCTGTCTGGGCCGTGGGCGGCTGGGGGGCGGGCCCAGGGTGGATCGAGGGGGCCTGAAGGGGGTTTGCGGGGGCCGCTGCGCTGGAAGGTGGGGCTGGAACTGGGAGGGGGTGTCCAGGACGGCGTTCGAAGGAGGCGTAGGCGGAGGGCGAGAGAGTGGGGGGGTCCAGTGCTTTGCGGAGTTCAGCGATGAAGCGGTCCAGCTGCTGGGGGCGGTTGATCGCCTGCCCTGCCTGGGAGGTGGCCTGGCGGAAGGTGATGGGATCCCGGACATTGAGGAACCGGTCGGACGCCACAGGGGGCACTACTGGGGGCTGGACAGCAAGCAGGGCTGGCGCGACGTTGGACCATACCAACCCGGGGCGGACGGAGGCACACTCGATGATGGGGTCCAGGGTGGTGAGGGCGTTGAGGCGTGCAGTCTCCATGCCGGCTGTGCCGTGTTGTTCCTCCACGGTGGTGATGAGGTCGGTGAGGTTGGCTTGTAGGGCTGGCCGCAAGTTGGTGCCGGAGGCCAGCCAGACTGTTTTGACGGCAGAGGCCAGGGCCCGGGCTGTCCGGACCGACCGTAGGGTGGCCATGGAGGAGTCGGGGACGGCCAGGTCGGCGCACATGACGCGCACAACCTGAGCAATGTGCTGGGCTCGGTCATCGGGGGTGCTCGCCAAGCGTTCGATGTCGGCTGTGAAATCCACGGACGCGGAGAGCTGGTCGGGGCGGGTGAGCATGCGGCGCCAGAGGGGTTCGGTGCTGCCCGAGGGGTTGCCGAGTTCCGCCCGCTTAATGGCTATCCTGGAGAGGATGCCTGGGAACGTTAGGGCGGACTTGTGACGGGTCAATTCAGCGTTCCATTGCTGCAGCGTGAGGGGGCAGGGGGCTGGTAATTGGGTTTTGTCATCCGCAACGATCTGGCAACGTAGCGTGGACCGATTGTGCTGGGCCTGCCACGTGAGTAGCCAGTGGAGAAGCGGGACACGGTGCACTGGCTGCTTCAGGTCGTCGTCCCAGGCGAGGAGCTGCAGGAAGGCGTCAGGGGAGACCGCACGAAGGAAGTCACCAAACGGGGCCACGTGTGCGGCTGCTCGCTGCTGCAGGTCCTGCGCGGCGTCGGCGGGGGCTGAGGCCAGGAAGGTAACCAGGTCGTGCATGGCGGACTGGTACGTGGACCACTGATGGTTGGGATCCCGCTGCACAAGGGTGGCGGCGTCCAGGGCTGGCAGCGAGCCGGTGGCCACGGACCACAGGAGGCACAGCGCGCCCAGCATGTTGTCGTCAGCTGCGAAGGCCTCGACAGGGGCGTTGGCCTCGTGGTGGGTGACCGTCAGCAGGAGCTTGCCATCGGTGGCACGCCATCCCATCGCCGTCGCAGGCCAAGCGTCGGCCGGGCGAATCGCCGCGGCTTTCTCGGAGGGCGACTTGGCAGCAAAGGGGTGGTTCTTGGAGGGCATGATTGCTGAGTCCTGTGAAGGGAGAGGATGCAGGGGGGGGGTAAGGTATGGGGAGCAAGGCAGGGGCTGGGCCAGGTTGCATTGGGGGGGCATGGGGCCCTGGGGCGTCGTTGCGCTACTGGGGTGCACGCGCCCACTCTGTCCTGTCAGGGGTTGTCTGGCGAACGTTCGCTGCAGCACTCGTGGCTGGTCGCTGAATCTACCCGGTTCAGGCCATCGGGGCCCCGCCTACGGTTCACATTCTTCAGCTCTCGTGGCTGGGGGTGCGGTGATTTAGAGCAGACGCACGGCGGAGCAGTAGGGTAGGGGAAGGGTGCAGTGGGGCATGGCTGGGGTGGGCAGTCAAGGGCAGGGAGGAGAGGAGGCATATGGTGTGTGGTGTTCATAGTAGTCTCGGGTGCTCAGCATGGTCCGTGCAGCTGAGGCAGGCGACGTTGGTGCAACCGTCCGAGGGGGCCGTCGGGGCGGAGTAGTTCTACGGCGGCAGGGCTCCGGCTGGACGGCGTTGACAGGGCCCGGCCTCACTACCACTGAGGCCTAGCCCTCTGGGTGTGTGCAGGCACGTGCGTGTGTGCGGGCGTGTGCGCGTGTCGGTGTGCGTGGGCTGGGCAGGGGGGCGGGGCCTTGCGCGTGGGGGGTAAGTGTGGCCTGGTGCTCCAGGCCCGGTGGGGAGGCCATGGGAGCCTGACGCTGAGCCCACCGGGGAGTATTGGGCCAGGGCCTCGCAACCTCCATGTCACAGGGACACACTACCTGCCCGTCCCACGACTGCAAACGCACGGGGACGGGTGTGCGCTGGGCACGACTGGGGGGGACCCACGCTCCTTGACTGCCAAATGGCACAGGTGGCGCCGCCGTACTAGCTGGGTCCCACACTCCCACGGCCTGGGGCGCTGTTGGCAGGTGGAGGGGTCCCAGGGCGCGCAGAGCGCTTCCCTGCCCTGGGACCTGCCTGGGATGATTCCCGGGTGCGGCGCTGCTGCCCCGTTAGTCCCGGGGGCCCGTAGGGCACACTACCGGACTGGCCCCTCCTGTGGGGTGGGGGGTGGGGGGGGGGGCAGGGGTAGTTGGCGTCCTAGGACCCGTGGAGAGTCCCCCCCCCCCCCGGGGGCGGCAGGGGCCGTTATTGGGGCGGTGTGCACTGCTGCATTGGGCAGTGCAAAGCTCTGTGTTCAATGGTGGGCCCTCCTCGCACCGGGGAACAACACCACACCACACCACAACAAAGTGCAACCCAACGAAACACAACACAACACAACACAACGCAACACAACGCAACGCAACACAACACGACACGACACGACACGACACGACACGACACGACACAACACAACACAACACAAGACAATGCAACACAACACAACACAACACAACACAACACAACACAACACAACACAACACAACACAACACAACACAACACAACGCCTGAGTACTCCCCAGCTCTACTCACGGGCTGGGTGCCGGGTGCGAAGCCCCCGACGACAGGGCCCGGGCACCACCCCAACGGGTGGTGTACTAACAGTGTCGGGTGTACGCGCGCGCCAGCGCCAAGC
This sequence comes from Eutreptiella sp. 'Long Island Sound 2002', assembly GCA_964036045.1. Lineage (NCBI taxonomy): Eukaryota > Euglenozoa > Euglenophyceae > Eutreptiales > Eutreptiaceae > Eutreptiella > Eutreptiella sp. 'Long Island Sound 2002'. The sequence continues at coordinate 178,213,472 of OZ038381.1, forward strand.
ACCACCCCCAAGGGAGCCCGCGGCCCCCTAGTACCGGCCGCCAGGGCCCCGGGAACGGACCAGCGATCCCTAGAGAGGACGGCTGGTACAGCCTCCCCCTCCATCTCCCCTCAACGCCTTTGCCCCACCCACAGGGCCCTCTGCCCCAACTCCATCCCACACACCCCCATGCAGCTCTCAGCGCCCCCCCCGCGCTCCAGCCTCAGCCCCCCCCGCTGCCGCCCCTGCGCGCGCCCCAGTGCCCCATCCCTCCAAGCCCGACATGCGTCCCTGCCCAGTGCGCCCCCCTTCTCTATCCCCCACCTCTGCAGGAGGGAAACCTCCAGGGGCCGGGAGTGAAGTATGCCTCCCTGGGTCCGATCGGGTCGCGGCAAGGAGGTCCCCCGCAGTGGGGCTTCGCCGGCGGCCAAGTCTGCTTAGAGGGGTACAGGGTGGGGGGCCGAGGGGAAGCGGATCAAGCGCACCATCAAGGACGCCATCATGCACACTATCGGGCACACCATCAAGCACACCATCAAGCACACCATCGGCCACGCCATTGGGCACGCTATCAAGCAGACCATCAAGTGCACCATCGAGCACGCCATAGAGCACGTCATCGAGCACGCTATCAAGCACGCCATCAAGTACACCATCGAGCACGCCGTTGAGCACGAGCGCGCCATCACGTACACCATCAAACACGCCATCGTGTACACCGTCGCGCGCGCCATCCAGTACACCATCAAGCGCACCGTCAAGGACGCCATCATGCACACTATCAAGCACACCATCAAGCACACCGTCAAGCACACCGCCGACCACGCCATCGGGCACGCTATCAAGCAGACCATCAAGTACACCATTAAGCACGCCATCGAGCACGTCATTGGGCACGCTATCAGGCCCGCCATCAAGTACACCATCGAGCACGGCATCGAGCACGTCATCGAGCACACCATCCCGTACACCATCAAACACGTCATCAAGTACACCATCGCACACGCCATCAAGTACACCATCAAGCGTCCATCAAGGGCGCCACCGAGCACACTATCAAGCACACCATCAAGCACACCATCAAGCACGCCATCGACCACGCCACCGGGCAAGCTGACGAGGAGACCATCAAGTACACCATCAAGCACGCCATCGAGCACGTCATCGAGCAAGCTATCAAGCACGCCATCAAGTACACCATCAAGCGCACCATCAAAGACGCCATCATGCACACTATCGATCACACCATCAAGCACACCATCCAGCATACCATCGACCACGCCATTGGGCACGCTAACAAGCACGCCATCAAGTACACCGTCAGGCACGCCATCAAGCACGCCATCGACCACGCCATCACGTACACCATCAAACACGCCATCAAGTACACCATCGCGCACGCCATCAAGTGCACCATCAAGCGCACCATCAAGAACGCCATCATGCACGCCCTCGAGCACACCATCAAGCACACCATCAAGCACACCGTCGACAACACCATTGGGCACGCTATCAAGCACGCCATCGAGTACACCATCGGGCACGCCATCGAGCACGTCATCGAGCATGCTATCAAGCACGCCATCAAGTACACCATCGAGCACGCCATCGAGCACGTCATCAAGCACGCCATCAAGCACACCGTCGACAACACCATTGGGCACACTATCAGGCACGCCATCGAGAACACCATCAGGCACGCCATCGAGCACGCTATCGAGCCCGCCATCACGTACACCATCAAACACGCCATCGAGTACACCATCGCGCACGCCAACAAGTACACCATCAAGCGCACCATCAAGGACGCCGTCATGCACACAATCAAGCACACCATCAAGCACACCATCAAGCACACCATCGACCACGCTAGCAAGCAGGCCATGAAGTACACCATCGGGCGTGCCGTCGAGCACGTCATCGAGCACAGGCGCGCTGTCAAGCACGCCATCAAGTACACCATCACACGCGCCATCAAGCACGCCATCGACCACGCCATCACGTACACCATCAATCACGCCATCAAGAACGCCATCAAGCACGCCCTCGAGCACACCATCAAGCACACCATCAAGCACACCATCGACCACGCCATTGGGCACGCTAACAAGCACGCCATCAAGTACACCATCGAGCACGCCATCGAGCACGCTATCAAGCACACCATCAAGTACACCATCGAGCACGCCATCAAGTACACCATCAAGCGCACCATCAAGAACGCCATCATGTACGCCCTCCAGCACACCATCAAGCGCACCATCAAGCACACCGTCGACCACGCCATTGGGCAGGCTAACAAGCACGCCATCAAGTACACCATCAAGCACGCCATCAAGCACGCCACCAATCACGCCATCACGTACACCATCAATCGCGCCATCAAGTACACCATCGCGCACACCATCAGGTACACCATCAAGCGCACCATCAAGGACGCCATCATGCACGCCCTCGAGCACACCATCAAGCGCACCATCAAGCACACCATCGGCCACGCCATTGGGCACGCTATCAAGCACGCCATCAAGTGCACCATCGAGCGCGCCATCGAGCACATCATCGAGCACGCCATCAAGAACACCATCAGGCACGCCATCGAGCACGCCATCGAGCACGCCACCACGTGCACCATCAAACACGCCATCGAGTACACCATCGCGCACTCCATCAAGTACACCATCAAGCGCACCATCAAGGAAGCCGTCATGCACACAATCAAGCACACCATCAAGCACACCATCAAGCACACCATCGACCACGCTAGCAAGCAGGCCATGAAGTACACCATCGGGCGTGCCGTCGAGCACGTCATCGAGCACGGGCACGCTGTCAAGCACGCCATCAAGTACACCATCACACGCGCCATCAAGCACGCCATCGACCACGCCATCACGTACACCATCAATCACGCCATCAAGAACGCCATCAAGCACGCCCTCGAGCACGCCACCAAGCACACCATCAAGCACACCATCGACCACGCCATTGGGCACGCTATCAAGCAGACCATCACGTACACCATCGAGCACGCCATCGAGCACGTCATCGAGCACGCTATCAAGCACGCCATCAAGTACGCCATCGAGCACGCCATCAAGTACACCATCAAGCGCACCATCAAGAACGCCATCATGTACGCCCTCCAGCATACCATCCAGCACACCATCGACCACGCCATTGGGCAGGCTAACAAGCACGCCATCAAGTACACCATCGAGCACGCCATCAAGCACGTCATCGAGCACGCTATCAAGCACGCCATCACGTACACCATCAAGTACACCATCAATCGCGCCATCAAGTACACCATCGAGCACGCCATCAGGTACACCATCAATCGCACCATCAAGGACGCCATCATGCACGCCCTCGAGCACACCATCAAGCACACCATCGGCCACGCCATAGGGCACGCTATCAAGCACACCATCAAGTACACAATCAAGCACGCCATCAAGCACGCCATCGACCACGCCATCACGTACACCATCAAACACGCCATCCAGAGTGCCATCATGCACGCCCTCGAGCACACCATCAAGCTAACCATCAAGCACACCATCGACCATGCCATTGGGCACGCTAACAAGCACGCCAACAAGTACACCATCGAGCACGCCATCGAGCACGTCATCGAGCACGCTATCGAGCCCGCCATCAAGTACACCATCAAACACGCCATCGAGTACACCATCACGCACGCCATCAAGTACACCATCAAGCACACCATCAAGAACGCCATCATGCACGCCCTCCAGCGCACCATCAAGCGCACCATCAAGCACACCGTCGACCACGCCATTGGGCAGGCTAACAAGCACGCCAACAAGTACACCATCGAGCACGCTATCGAGCACGTCATCGAGCACGCCATCATTCACGCCATCACGTACGCCATCAAACACGCCATCAAGTCCACCATCGCGCACGCCATCAAGTACACCATCAAGCGCACCATCAAGGACGCCATCATGTACGCCCTCGAGCACACCATCAAGCGCACCATCAAGCACACCGTCGACCATGCCATTGGGCACACTAACAAGCACGCCATCAAGTACACCATCGAGCACGCCATCAAGCACGTCATCAAGCACGCTATCAAGCACGCCACCACGTACACCGTCAAGCACGCCATCGAGCACGCCATCGACCACGCCATCACGTACACCATCAAACACGCCATCAAGTTCACCATCACGCACGCCATCAAGTACACCATCAAGCACACCATCCAGAATGCCATCATGCATGCCCTCGAGCACACCATCAAGCACACCATCAAGCACACCATCGACCACGCCATGGGACACGCTACCAAGCACGCCATCAAGTACACCATCGAACACGCCATCGAGCGCGTCATCGAGCACGCAATCACGCACGCCATCAAGTACACCATCGAACACGCCATCGAGCGCGTCATCGAGCACACTACCAAGCACGCCATCAAGTACACCATCGAGCACGCCATCGAGCACGCCATCAATCGCGCCATCACGTACACCGTCAAGCACGCCATCAAATACACCATCGCGCACTCCATCAAGTACACCATCAAGCACACCATCAAGGACGCCATCATGCACGCCCTCGAGCACACCATCAAGCAAACCATCAAGCACACCGTCGACCCTGCCATGTGAGGGATGCCCTGCCTTGGTGCAGGATGCCCTGCCACGTGCGGGATGCCCTGCCTGGTGTGGGATGCCTTGCCTAGTGCAGGATGCCCACCCTTCCTCCCTCCGCCCATCCAGCCCTACAACAGGCCCATAACCCTATCCAGCCCCCCCTCCCTCCGCCCATCCGGCCTAGAAACCAGCCCACAACCCTGACTTGCCCTCTCTCCCTCCCCCTATCCTGCCCTCAAACCGGCACACAGCGCAAACCAGCAGCAGAAGATGGCCCCCCATTGGCCTTACAGGAGACTCCGAACACCCCCTGGGCTGGGCTCCCCGTCCCCCCCAGGCCGGTGCGCCCGGTTCTCTGAAGCAGATGGCCCCCCATTGGCCTTACAGGAAACTCCGAACACCCCCTGGGCTGGGCTCCCCGTCCCCCCCAGGCCGGTGCGCCCGGTTCTCTGGAGCAGATGGTCCCCCATTGGCCTTACAGGAGACTCCGAACACCCCCTGGGCTGGACTCCCCGTCCCCCCCAGGCCGGTGCGCCCGGTTCTCTGAAGCAGATGGCCCCCCATTGGCCTTACAGGAGACTCCGAACACCCCCTGGGCTGGACTCCCCGTCCCCCCCAGGCCAGTGTGCCCGGTTCTCCGAAGAAGACGCCTCCCCATGGGCCTTGAAGGCTTTTCCGACCACCCCCTGGGCTGGACTCCCCGTCCCCCCCAGGCCGGACGCCATCATGCACGCCCTCGAGCACACCATCAAGCGAACCATCAAGCACACCGTCAACCCTGCCATGTGCGGGATGCCCTGCCTGGTACGGGATGCCCTGCCACGTGCGGGGTGCCCTGCCTGGTGTGGGATGCCTTGCCTAGTGCAGGATGCCCACCCTTCCTCCCTCCGCCCATCCAGCCCTACAACAGGCCCATAACCCTATCCAGCCCCCCCTCCCTCCGCCCATCCGGCCTAGAAACCAGCCCACAACCCTGACTTGCCCTCTCTCCCTCCCCCTATCCTGCCCTCAAACCGGCACACAGCGCAAACCAGCGCTCCCCCCCCCCCTCAGCCCTTCCAGCTCAAAAACAAGCCCATAACCCAACCTGAGCTCTCTCGGCACTAGCACAGCACAACACACAACACATCGCAGCACACCCCACAACACAGCGAAGCACGACACAGCACAGCACAGCACAGCACGGCGCAGGATGCCCACCCTCCCACCCTCTCCCCCTCCAGCCCTGAAACAAGCCCGTGACCCTATCCAACCTTCCCTCCCTCCGGCCCTCTGATAGTCCGACCACCCCCTGGGCAGGACTCCCTGTACCCCCCGGGCCGGTGTGCCCGGCTCTACGACGATGCCGCCTCCCCATGGGCCCTGAAGAATACTCCGACCACCCCCTGGGCTGGACTCCCCGTCCCCCCATGCTGGTGTGCATAGCATTGCAGGAGGTCCACTGCCCACTGCCCCCGGGGCAGTAAGGCAGTGCATTGCAGGGGTTCGGCTACCCACTGCCCCCAGGCAGTGCGGCACTGTATTGCAGGAGTTGCACTGCCCACTGCCCCCAGGCAGTGGGGCAGTGCATTGCAGGAGTTCCACTGCCCGCTGCCCCCAGGCAGTGAGGCAGTGCATTGCAGGAGTTCCACTGCCCACTGCCCCCAGGGCAGTGCGGCAGTGTATGGCAGGAGTTCCACTGCCCACTGCCCCAGGGCAGTGAGGCAGTACGTTGCAGGAGTTCCACTGCCCACTGCCCCCAGGCAGTGAGGCAGCGCATTGCAGGAGTTCCACTGCCCACTGCCCCCAGGCAGCGAGGCAGTGCGTTGCAGGAGTTGCACTGCCCCCAGGCTGCCTGGCAGTGCGTTACACTGCCCACTGCCCCCTGCCCACAACAACAGTGCAGCAGGGCACACACAGTGCGGTGTGGTGCAGAGCGCCAAGCAATGCGGCACCACACAGAAGGCACTGGTGGTGCAGCGCGGCACGCAGGGTGCGGTGGGCAAATGAGACCCTGTGTGACTGCGCGCAGGCGTCGGCAAGGCAGGGTCGGCCAAGTGCGAGAGTGCACTGGTCCGGCTATGCCACAACACACTTACGCACAGCACGCACACAACACACACAGCCCAGCCCGTTTACCTTTACCCGTGGGTAGACATCCCGGCCTTTGCCCTTTGGTAACAGCGCCTTCGGCACAACACAACACAACGCAACGCAGCGCAACGCAACGCAACGCAACACAATGCAATGCAATGCAATGCAATGCAATGCAACGCACCGCAACACAACACAACACAACACAACTGAACGCACCACACCGCACCTCCTGGACATCCAAGTCAGGTAGAGCCTCCCCTGCATGCGTGCCTACAGGAGCACGTGCAGGTGACCACTCCCCCACAGCTATGGGCAGCAGGCACAGAGGGTCCCATCATGGTGTAGCACCGTGACCCGCCGGACCACCGGTATTGGGATTGGGCGTCCCAAGCGCAGCATGCAGTACTGTGGATAACACCCGCTCGACCACTGGAACCATTGATGGATGCCCCCGCCCCCCACTTCACACCTTCCCCAACAAAACATGTGAAAAACCCCATTTGGATGGAACGTATAACAAAAAACACAAAAAAACCAAAAAACACCAAAAAAACACCAAAAAAAACACCAAAAATACTCCAAAAAACGGAAAAAAAGAATATTTTTCCACACACCAACCCGCTACCCGCTGAAATGGTCTTTGGCGGGAGTTTTTACACGGCTTGCCATTGGCCCGGGGTGAGCAGCGTGGGGCAGCCCCCCTTGATGGCATGGTGTTCTGCCTCGTAGGCTCGCTAAGCCCTCTTGAAGTGGTCCTTGGCTCATGCGCCTTGCCGGACCCACTCTCAGGATTGCCACTTGCCATGAGTGCTCAGAGCGATGGAGCCCTAGGCAACCATCCTTCGGGGCCCCCTGGAGCACTTCCATGTGGGCATGGCGGGAAGTACCCGTGATGTGTTTCTAGCATCGCTCAAGCAGGGTGTCGTTAGTGTGCTAGACTATTGTTGTGGCGCGGTAGATGCTGGCTGCAAGGTAAAGTTTTGTGGGGACCTTAGGCTACTCTGGGGATACCATGCCCATCCTTGTACTTGGGCCCAGCCACAGGGATGGCGGGCGCGGCACGACGTCCCCCGGGTGGTGACGATGTTCCAGAGCCTTTATGGGGCAGCGACCCGGGTGGGACGCTACGCAGTGAGCAAGACCTACGCGTGCCTGTGCGGGGCGTGCAATTTGCGCCATCCGGGATTGCCTCCACTCGCATCGAGGGACGGTGCGCCCTCCGCTCGAAATGCCGGCCCATTGTCAACAAGCCCCCGAGGACCAGAAGCCTCCACAAGGAGTGGGGACCTCCCAAGAGGGGGAGGCCTTGATCTTGTTGCTCTGCATCCGCCGGCTGGCGCAGCAGAAGGGCGTCCATTGGGTGGTGCCTGATTTTGAATCCGCCATAGGCGCCCTACACACCTACCAAGAAGGCGGGCACTGTGGGGATGGCAAGCATCACTGTTGTGCGCACACCCTAGGGGCGAAACACCTCACCCCGCAAGTTGCGATAAACATTGTTGTCACGCCCTCGCACTGGATAACGTAAATCCACATGCGAGTGGATGCCGCCACTGGGGAGGAGCCACAAGCGGACCTCTCCTAGATGTTACCCTGCCTGTACGCCCGTGGAGAAGTTCCGGGACCAGTGCCGGCTAGCCCCGTCCGATATGCAGGAATGGCTGCCATCCCTGCTCGGGTGCAGTATGAGCACCGGTGGGCATCCAACTATATGAGAGGGCCGGCCACCACTCATGGGACTACACTGGGCATTCCCAGAGGTGTCGGGCCGTCTCCGGGCTATCTCCACAGAGTAGACATTGTGTGCATAGCTGCAGGTTGCGGTGTTTGGAGTGCTCCGCTAATACCATCATGGTGGGGCATGGCGGCGCATACGGGGTTCGCAGGACCACAGGACATCCTAACCGAGTTCATCCGGCAAGTCGCAAATGGTGCTTGGCCCACACTACAGCTCGAGGCGTCCTCATCAAGGCCCGCGCGGGTCCAGGAGGCACAATGGCGTGGGCCCTGTGAGAGCTTCAGCTGTTGTGTTGTGTTGTAATGTGTTGTGTTGTAATGTGTTGTGTTGTGTTGTGTTGTGTTGTGTTGTGTTGTGTTGTGTTGTGTTGTGTTGTGTTGTGTTGTGTTGTGTTGTGTTGTGTTGTGTTGTGTTGTGTTGTGTTGTGTTGTGTTGTGTTGTGTTGTGTGGTGTGGTGTGGTGTGGTGTGGTGTGGTGTGGTGTGGTGTGCCAAAGGTGCTGTTACCAAATGGCAATGGCCAGAATGGTCTTGCACACGGCAAAATGCAAGCCAGGTGGGCTGGGTGTCCAATCGCGCGCTGTGTGTCGTGTGTCACGCACCTGGGACGGTGAGGTGTGGTCCCTGTGTCGGGGCCAGTCCTAGTTCAGGGCTGCCTAAGGGACGCCCTGCCACAACACAACACAAGACAACACAAGACAACACAATACAACACACCACAACACAACACACCACACCACACCACACCACAACACAACACAACACAACACAAAACACAACACAACACAACACAACACAACACAACACAACACAACACAACACAACACAACACAACACAGCACAACACAACACAACACAACACAACACAACACAACACAACACAACACAACACAACACAACACAACACAACACAACACAACACAACACAACACAACACAACACAACACAACACAACACAACACAACACAACACAACACAACACAACACAACACAACACAACACAACACAACACAACACAACACAACACAACACAACACAACACAACACAACACAACACAACACAACACAACACAACACAACACAACACAACACAACACAACACAACACAACACAACACAACACAACACAACACAACACAACACAACACAACACAACACAACACAACACAACACAACACAACACAACACAACACAACACAACACAACACAACACAACACAACACAACACAACACAACACAACACAACACAACACAACACAACACAACACAACACAACACAACACAACACAACACAACACAACACAACACAACACAACACAACACAACACAACACAACACAACACAACACAACACAACACAACACAACACAACACAACACAACACAACACAACACAACACAACACAACACAACACAACACAACACAACACAACACAACACAACACAACACAACACAACACAACACAACACAACACAACACAACACAACACAACACAACACAACACAACACAACACAACACAACACAACACAACACAACACAACACAACACAACACAACACAACACAACACAACACAACACAACACAACACAACACAACACAACACAACACAACACAACACAACACAACACAACACAACACAACACAACACAACACAACACAACACAACACAACACAACACAACACAACACAACACAACACAACACAACACAACACAACACAACACAACACAACACAACACAACACAACACAACACAACACAACACAACACAACACAACACAACACAACACAACACAACACAACACAACACAACACAACACAACACAACACAACACAACACAACACAACACAACACAACACAACACAACACAACAACACAACACAGCACAACACAGCACACCACAGCACAGCACAGCACAGCACAGCACAGCACAGCACAGCACAGCACAGCACAGCACAGCACAGCACAACACAACACAACACAACACAACACAACACAACACAACACAACACAACACAACACAACACAACACAACACAACACAACACAACACAACACAACACAACACAACACAACACAACACAACACAACACAACACAACACAACACAACACAACACAACACAACACAACACAGCACAACACAACACAACACAACACAACACAACACAACACAACACAACACAACACAACACAACACAACACAACACAACACAACCTATCAACACACAATGCAGCACAGCAAAGCACAGCGCAGCACAGCACAGCACAGAACAGCACAGCACAGCACAGCACAGCACAGCACAGCACAGCACAGCACAGCACAGCACAGCACAGCACAGCACAGCACAGCACAGCACAGCACAACACAGCAACAGATCACAGCAACAGAACAGCACACTAGTCATCAGGACACACCACAACACACCACACCACGCCGTGGGCAAAACACAGCACAACATGGCACCACACTGCGCAATACAGCAGCTGTATTGAGGGTGGTTGGAGGATGCCACCGAGCTTCCAACACACCAATTCTGTTCAGCGTCAATCTGTACCCAAAGCTGAACAAGACAACCCGCATCAAGCATGTGGTGAATCGGTTGGGCGACGGGTCCGGGCTGACCGGGTTTGGATTGAATGAGGTTGGCATCTTCACGTTGGCCGCTTTTGGGCCGCAGTCCTCCTTCTGGGCGGCCTTTCTGTCCCCCATCATCGAACAGCAGTACACGCTCCCCATGCTGTCCACAGCCACGGACCCCATCCTTGGCTTAGGGGAGCTGTACCCCTACTTCATTCGGATGCTGCCCAGCAACCACGAGCAAGGCTCGTTCCTGGCCCAGACCCTCATGCAATTCGATTGGCTGCCCATCTGCATCATAGTCGACAGTAGCAGCTACGGGTCCAGTTTGGGGGTGACCATCGTGGACCGCATCGCCCAGACCAACCGCTCGGTGTTCAACATCCTCGGCACCGAGTCAAGAAACCTCGGGGAGCCGGACACCACCGACGTCGACCGGGCGATCCGGGGAATCGCCCGCGCGCAGTGCAAAGTGGTGGTGGTCGCCGCTGACACGCAGCAGACGGAGCTGGTCGTGCGGTTTGCGATGGAACACAACCTGCTAAAAGGCTACCACTGGATACTGGGCGATGTGGCAGAGCTGTCGCACCTCGATGCGGCTGAACACGTGGGTCTCTGCTGGAGCTTCCCGTACGTGGACGTGAGCCTCATGGGCCAGCGCAACCGATTGACGGTCAACTTGGCCATCGCTGCCGATTCACTGTTGGTGTACGCTGTGGCCATCAATGCCCTGATCGAGGACCGGAAATACCACATGTTCGACCCTGCCGCCCTGGCGAGGTACGCTGCTTCAGTGACACTCCCTGACGGTTACACTGGGAGCGTGCGGTTTGACGAGCACTACAGCCGCGTTGGCACGTACACACTGATCAATTTGGCGGCCGCGGGCGTCAAGAGGATGGTCCTGAACGAAGACGCGGGGGGCTCTCCGCAGTCGGCCCGAGACGGGCGCCGCAGCAACGGCCGGTCTGCCCACTTCCGCGGCGGAGACCCTGCAGGCGCCCACAGGAAAGCGGGGCCGCGGGCGTCCTGGCCGGGTGACAGGGCCCCAAGGTCGCCGGCCCGCGCGCTGGTGCAGCTTGCGGACATCATCTACGCCGGGAATCAGAGCACGTTCGACAACCGCATCACATACTACGTCCGGTGGGCCTCCAACGCGCCGTCGTTGCCCAACACCACGTTCTTATCCACAAACGAAGGGGATGTGGTCCGGCCCTGGCCTCAGGTACACGTGGGGCGGTGTAATGCGGAGGGAAACATGCGTTTCTCTGCGTTGTGTCTCGTTTGATTGTTGGTGGAGTCCTCGGGACAACTACGGCTTGCGCATGGCGGGCATCCCGGATCCTTTGCATACCCGCCCCATCTATGCCCCCCCCGCTGTCGTTGTTCGCTCGCAGGCTCTGCACACAGCACTTTGCAAGCACGCCTGCCACTGCACCCTCGGATGGAAAGTGGACGGGGATAGGAGGGGCTCCAATGGCGGGTGGAAGTCCAGGGGCCAACCCCAAATTGCTTTTGGGGTGATGGGACCGCTAGACCTCAGCATTTGACCCCCTGCCCCATTTGAGAGGGTAGCCCTTCCTCCCTGTAAAGCATCTGTGATGGTTCCGCCCCCCCACAGAAACAAAAATTTTCAGCCCCCCCGCCCCCCCCCCCACCCACTCCAGTTTTGGAGTGATTCCTGTCAAAGTACGTCAAAAACCCCGATGGAACATCTGTGTTATCCAGAACGCCTTTGTCTCGCAGACCCTCAAACATCATGTTTCTGCCACAAGGACCTGTGCAAACTGTGAAATTGGCAGGTCAAATACTTTCAGTCGCTCATTGAAACTCAAATGCGCATCGCATTAAAACCACATCCACTTTTTCACTCCAACAACTCCATCACTTTCAAGCATACATACGAAAAAAACTCTTGGCCAATCCTCTTTTTTCGTCCCATCCCATTTCACTCTATTTGACTCCCGACCATTTCGAGGCTGTGTAAGACAGTGAGGCTTCATCGAAACCAGTGGTTGTCCTCCAATCCTTGTGCCTCTGTCGCGGCTGGCCGACACGGGGGCGGTGCAGGGCGTTAGTGAGCGGCGCACCCTTCTCCTTAGCCCTCCATCCTCCCTTACCGCCATTGGCCACCCTCCAACTGCCATCCGTTGTTTCCCAGCTCACCACGCGCTGCCTTTGCTCCACCTCAGATACAGGTGGTTCGTGAGGACGGTCAAAACGTGCTGTACGCGGTGAGGGTCCGGGTGTCGTTCTTCCCTGCGGTACCCGCCGGCATTCCCTCGTCGTCCGGCACGGAGGCCATTACAGACAACACCGGGTATGCGACCTTCGACCAGCTCATCTTCTGGGGGGTGCGCGGCCAGTCCTACACCATGGACTTCACGGTCGATGGCGCGATCGAGCCCCTGCAGGCCCCCATCAATGTGACCTTGTGCGAGGGTGATCAGTTTGTGTACAACGCCACGAGTTGTCAGGCGTGCCCCACAGGCGCGGCGTGCGACGGCACTGCAACTCTGAGTGCCCTGGTCAACTTCTGGAGGACCGGGTGGTACGACGACAACAAGACGTACCATCCCAACGAGAAGGAGCAGAGATTCATCCGCTGCGACACCAGCGCATGCGAGGGGGGGCCTGCCTCGTCCTGTCGGACTGGCCTGGGGCCGCAGTGCGGCACATGCGATGATGGTGAGGTGTACAGCTTGTTGCACGCTCGGTGCGTCAGCTGTGAGCATCCTGCGGTCGTGTACATCGGAGTGTACTTGGCGTATGCCATCATCCAGACAGCCGTCCTGCAGGTTCTCGTTCGACTGTCCATTCAGTCGCTGCACCACACTCCCGGCCTGGGGACGGTTGGGGCCCGTATCATTATCCAGTGGGTCCAAATCCTCGCGCAGGTATCACTCACGTCTCTCCTGGGTGCTGCCCTGGAATGCCGTGACTGAAGCTGCGTCGTTCTGGGCATTTTGGAAAAAACGGCTTGGAACTCCCCCTTGTGACAGGCTATTTCAGCCATTGATAGTCACACGTGATCCACACTAGAATTTAGTGGGTGAAGGTTAGTGTCTGCAAACTTTTTTTTGTGTATTTTGTGGCCTTCTATCACACACACACAGATGGTGTGGACACAGATGGTGTGGACACAGATGGTCTCATCCCCGTTTGATCATGCCCGTTCTGCCAGATGCTAGTGGCAAGTGCAACCTTGATCCACATGAGGGCACATGGGCAGGAACAGGGTGAGGGACAGCATCGCAAGGCAGGCAGCAATATGCTGTACTTTAGGCCGTGTGGCTCAAAATCTGGTTCTGGTGTGGTGTTCTGTGCTCTGGTGCTTTGGGCGGTCTGCGTTGCCTGTCGGGGTGTTTCGGTGGTGGTCTGTATGCCATGGTGTTGGTTGACGGCCCGTCCTCATTGAAATGCCTTCTCTCCCCTTGAACAGGTGTACCTCGCGACCAAGGCAACTCCTGAGCTGGGGCGGGACGATGGGGTCCTCCCGGTGTTGGTTTCGCTCTTCAACGTCAACGGGCGGATGGCGCTGGCCATTGGCTGCCTTTGCAAATGGGGTGCGTACGGGCGCACGATCTATTACATGTGCCTGCCCTTTATCACGGCGGGGACGCTTCTAATGAGCGAGAGCATCGTCCATCTGGTGCTGTCCGCCTCGAAGAAGACGGAGTGGCGGCAGAACCACTTGCGACGCAGTTCCGCAGTGCGCCTGGAAGGCCCTGCGATGTTCGGGCCGTTGGACTCGACGGGCCAGTCCCCCTGTGACCACTGCAACCGGACCTTTGCCCAGTGGTACTGCAGCAACGAGGAGCGCATGCTGTGCCCCCGGTGCGATGCGGCCCTGCATCCCCGGCGTAACCACTCGCTCTGTGCGCACCGGCGAACCAAGCAGCAGCCCCGCATCTCTCAGCCCACGATCCGCTTCCGTACCATCTTCATGATTTCCCTGTGGGAGGCGTACCGGTTGGTGGGGCCTGCCACGGTGGTGGGTGTTTCCCAGGTGTTCCTCTGCACCGACCGCATCTGTGACGGCCGCACGCCCGAGACCTGTGCTCGGTACCTGATCTCCGACTCTGCTGTTGCGTGCGGCACCGGGAGCCACATAACAATGCTGGTCGTCGCCATCATTGCCGTGGTGTTCTGGGTAGCCCTAGCGCCCTCGATCTCGATGACCCCTGTCTTCAAGCACTACAAGAGGCTGCACCAGGAGCCCGTGCTGTTGGCTTGGGGGTTCCTGTACAACACGTACAACTGGTACGCGGCCTATTGGGAGTGGGTCGTCAATGTGCGGAAGTTCTCTTTTGTGCTGATCATCACCATCGGGTACGAACTGGCGCAGGACGTGCTGCTGGGGTCCCTGATCATTGTCTGTCTGGTGTTCATTAGCCTGGAGCTGCAGGTGGCTCCCCTGCACAGACCCCTCAGCCACAGTGCACACTACCCGGCGTCCACCGGGCACACTGCTGTGCGCGTGCGGCGTGCATTGCCCCTGCTCATGGCAAGTGCCTCACTGCCTCGGGGCATGCGCATACACCGCACATGATCAGGCCTTTACATCTTCGAAGGACTTTTTCGGCGCCTGGGGCGCTAGGGGCTGCTGGCGACGTGATGTGCAACGATCGGATACTGCACCCTCTCTGTGATTTGTTGACAATGTCTGCTAGACGACTCTCGAAAATCGAAGGCCTCCTGCACAAACCGTGTCTGATGTGCCGATGCTGGTCTGTAGTCTGCAGCGTGGGACTCCGGTCTCAGCCGGGCGCGGTGCATACCCCCCCACCCCCCTATGGGCCCTCTGGGCACCAGGTCAGCGCGGCAGGGTGAGGATGGAGCTGCTCAGGTGGGAGTCCCGGAAGTCTACAGACGCTGTCGGCGTTGTGGACTGTCGTAGTAGGCTTTCGATTGTGAGGCGCAGAGCGCCGGGCCTTAAGAGCGTGGGGGGGGGGGCTTGTAGGCGACTGCGTGCCATCACATGCCTTGCCGTTCCTGTGCCGTGGAAGTACTGGTGCTGTTCTGTGCTATTGCCACAAATGTGACGGCCTCATGCTCTTGCTTCAGAAGGCGTTCGCGTGTGTAAGCAATGCACCATGCGTCCCGGCACAGCACGCGCCACCGCACGCCACACACCCGGGCGCGGTACACCCCACCGCAGGCGGCACACAACACCGCACGCAGCTCACACCACCGCATGCGGCACACACCACCTCACGCGCATGCGGCCCACTTCACTGCGCGCCGCGCGCACAACCCTCCCCCCTTTGCCGGCCCCGTACTGGTGTGCTGCCGCTGCTGCAGGTGTTGCCCTATCCAGAAACTGCCGCTGGGCGCCTGGACGAAGTCACCCTCGCCGCCACCGCCATGACGTGCGCGGTCCTGATCCTCCTCGGGGATGTGGGTAGCACCGAGATCCTCATCGCCATGATTTTGGTGAATGCAGGGGCCTTTGTACTGGCCATGATCAACCTGGATCTGAAGGCACTCATGAGCCGCCTGCCGCGGTGGATGCAGCCGCGGCCGCTCCGCAGCCCGAGGCTGGAGGTGTACACGTACGAGGACTCGATCTGTATCACGGGCCGAGAGACGGTGTCGACCCCCTGCAATTCGATGGGCGCCTCCTCCGATGTGTTGGAGACGGCCAAGGGGCCCAACCCCCGGGACGATCCCGTCCAGGGTCAGCCGCTCTGGCAGGACGGCGGCAGTGACGCTCCGAGCAGCTCAAACCTGTTGAAGGTGGAGTCTCTGTGGGAGCTCAGCAGCAGCGGGGCAACGAACAGCGCCCGGACGGGCATGTCAGGCTTCACAGGACTGGAGCCGGCGGCGTCGGAGTCCGCGCCACGGCCGTTTGCATCGGGCGCTGGTTCCTCCTGAACCGGAGGTAGTGAGCCTTGACGTAGGGGATCCCCCGTGGGGGGCATACGCAGGACCGCAGCTTGCTCGGCATTCGTGTGTCCGTGACCCCGCGAATCGGATTCGAACCTGAACGCAAACCCCTTTTGCCTCTATTCATCCCCCATCCCCCTGGTGGGAGAGTGGTTGAGCACCGGGGGCGGCGTTGGGGTTGGGTGCGGGGGGCCCCATGCCTTTGTCCCCCCTCAGGCACATAGGCGGTCTGCACCTGAATAGACTTGCACCCTCTTTAATAATCTGGAGCCCTTTTGAGGCCTCTGGAGACTATTGCTGAGTGGCCCGTCGACCCTACACCTAAGGCGTGGGGGGCCGGTCAGACACCCAAAAATTGTGTGTATGCGTAAACTCGACCTCAAATATCCCCCTTTTGATAACCTCCGTTTTCCCTCTGAAGAGCCTTGGCCGGATGTGGGGGGATGGGTCAGCCGGGACTGCCCCGCCCCCGTCACTAAGCAATGGCCTGCTCTGGAGTGGCGAATTTGCGGTCGGGGAAGGCCAAGTGCACGAGCAAGGGTCCGCACAGAAGGTGGACCAAGCACCAGCCGTCCCAGGCCGGTGGCGCATCAGATCGAGGCCACGGCTCGAGAGAGGGCCCATCGCAGGCGATGCAGCAGTGGTTTCCGTGAATCGTGGCACCGGGATGCCAGTGATTTGACGTATGACATTACTGCAGGGGACCGCAGACATATCTGGCTGCGAAAGCGGTTACCTGCGGTTAGAGGTTTCACAGCAGGCGCACGGCGGTGTGCCACGGTACAACAGCGTACTGTGGTTTAAGCAGCGAACCCTCCCCATCACCCTTCTCGCCCATGGAATGAGGGTCCGCCGACGCAGGGTTGCTCTTCACCAGGGCGGCCTGGAGGGCAGGGCGACCCACCCCAGAAGCTATGTGACCCGTTGCCCGTAAACTAGCGATTGGGGCCTTCCGAGGCGCATGTCCTTATAAATATGCGTGTGTATCTCTGGTGCAGGGGATCGGGGGTTCAAACCCGACCGGCACCTAAGGTTTACACCTTCGGCAGGGATCCTGCCCGCCGATGCGAAGACGGGCGAAGACGGGTCCAAACAAGGAGCTTGTTCCAAGAAAGTTACCCTGTCGGTTACCCTCCAACAGCTGTTGTTACCCTCCAACACTTTTTTTTTCCAAGGGGGATTCTGTCCCCCTGAACATGCCTGTCCCCCATCCTCACGGACCTACATTATTTGGCTGTATCGCTAATGGACGCCTGCTGATGAACTTAGCCCCTTGTGCCCATCAGTGCATGCTCAGAATCGGGGTTCCCAGTGCGGTTGGAGCCCATGATCCTCTTATAGCCGAAGCCTGCCCCTGGTCTTGAATCGGGGGGGAAGGGCTGTGTATCCTTGCGCGAGAACAGCCACCTCCTAACTAACTAACTAACTAACTAACCTCCTAACCCTAACCGCTGCATGGCTCATTGGGTGCCAGGGCCTTCACATCATCCTTAAACCTATGTGCATTTATGGACTGGCCAAAGCCCCTCATAGCAGCACCTGCATGCCAGGCGCTGGTAGTTAGTAGTGAAATGATTACCATCCCAGAGATCTGACCACACTAAGAACCTCTTTCTTCAAAAATTGAAGGCCTCCATAAACAAACCACTACAATCACAATGTCTGGGGACACTGTCCAAGGTGGTCAAGTGTGTGTGTGTGTGTGTGTATATGTGTGTGTGGTGTTTGTGTGTGTGTGTGTGTGTGTGTGTGAACAACAACACCATATTATAGAGGAAGGCCTGCATGGGTCAGTGGGCCAGCTGTCTTACTGGGGGCACACTCTGCCTCGCTCTCCCCTGCGAAAGGCGAGCTGCCGGCGCCCCCCCCCCCCCCGTTTCAGCATCTGCACCCGCCACACAACCTGCACTAGCAGCCCCCGAACAGGCCAACAGGATATGGGTGACCCCGATGAATGACCCGATCAATGACGGGCTGCCCTCCTGACGGATGATGTCGCTTTCGACTGTGGAATTGTGTTAAAAAAGAAAGACTGAATCTGCGGTCACCCAGTG
Source organism: Eutreptiella sp. 'Long Island Sound 2002' (assembly GCA_964036045.1). Lineage (NCBI taxonomy): Eukaryota > Euglenozoa > Euglenophyceae > Eutreptiales > Eutreptiaceae > Eutreptiella > Eutreptiella sp. 'Long Island Sound 2002'. The sequence goes on from OZ038381.1 coordinate 178,232,416, forward strand.
ACCCTTGTTGGCAGCCCCTCTACAACATGGGCGCCGGTGTGGAAGCCTTCTGCGTACCCTCCCTGTGGTATACTACAGGGAGAGCTCAACATCAGTACTCCAGTGGTGGAGGTTGATTCGGGGTATGGTCGTGGTCAGTGGTTGTCCCTCCGGACATCTCTGCTGCGTGGCAGCTACCATCAAGTAGCTACCCACCAATCAATAGCCCCGCCACTTGTTCCAGGTGGTTGGTCAGCGGTGGTGGCCAGTGACCCACCGTTGGATGACACTTCGCCACCCTGCAGTTGGTGATTCGCGATGGGCAGACCAGGAGCCATCTACAGACGCCCAGGTTTCGGGGCTGGCTGAGGTGCAGGTAGAGCTGGAACCCCTGGGCGATCGCCGCCACCAGCGACCCATTACCGATGCCTCACCTGGGGGTTCGGTGGGGGAACCTCCGACAGGCGTCACGTGGTGTCTGCAGGGCGCAGTACGCGGTGCAACTGGTTTCAGCACTGGGTTTTACATTGCTGAGGTTGGCTGTGCGCGGTGCATTCAGAGGGATTCAACGGTGCATAGGTGCACAGTAACCCCCTCCAGAGGTCGAGGTGGGGGTGCCCAGGGAGGTACACCCCTGGGCATACCGGGGGTGCGGTTTGGACAAACACCCCAAGTCACTGGATGTAAGGGGGCTAAAGTACAGCGGAGGCAGACACACGAGGGCATGGGAACAGTTGGAGCCCGCATTCTGGGACCCCCCTCAGAAGGGCTCCAGGGACCTGAGGCTCTTGCCGACCCGCCAACAGGGCCCGTGAGGGGACTCAGGGGTTACCCAACAAATGTGAGTCACAAATAATCCCTAATGACGCCGCAATCACCCTGAGGTACACATCATGGGGGCTCAATTGTTTTCAACGAAATGGTCCCTCCGTCCGATGTTGCGCCGATTTTCTGACTCAAAACATGTCTTGGTCCACAAGGGCCCCCTTTCGAACCCTTCCCCCCCACGTTTGGAAATCTGGAACGCCCCCCTCACCCCATGTCCCAGCCCCTCTCGCAGCAATGCGGCCTGTTCTTTTCTCTTTTTTATTTGTGTCGTGCTGTGTTTTCATGTTCTGTCCATGTCCTTTTGGTGATGTCTTTCTTTTGTCTGCTTTGGCTTTTGCCTCTGCATGCAGTGCTTCTTCTGTGCTGCTCATGCTTTCTATGCCTCTCGCTGCTCTACTTGCTGTCTCCTTTTTTCCTTTGCTCTCAACCCGCCAAGTCAAAGGCAGCAGTCAACGTCGGGGAAAAAGACAAAGGGTCCATGTGGAGCTGTAAGAACTGGTAGTAAAGCAAAGGAGAGATACGCTGTCGCGCATGGGGTCTGTGAGGCCAGGTTGGATTTGGGGGGACACCCACAAGACGCACGGTGGGCAGGACCCCAGCCCCATGGTCACGGACCCTGAGAAGTGCTCCACATTGGCCCGTTTGTCGTCCCCTAGAGGGATCTATAAAGCAGCGGCATCTTGGAGGCACCCTCGCACAAGCCGCCAACAATCCCCCACCCCCCGGCTTTGCTCAACCAAAGCCTTGTCTAAGCACGGGTACCAGCGCAGAGTGTCAGCATCTCCGGTGGCAGTCCAGCATCGTCGAGTTCAGGTGTCTTGTCAGGGGTGGAGTCGTCAAGCACGGGGGTGGAATCGGTGAGCTCAGGCTTCAGTACGGATGTGAGCGAAGGTCAAATGCTGGGGTGGGCGTGAGACTGCCGGGGGTTAATCAAGAGTCCTGAACACCTAAAGGCGCTTTGACCCGAACCTCGAGGGAGGGACGCAGCAGCACGAGTGCTCGTACACATGATGGCGGCTTCGCCGCATTTGCTGGACCTGTGAACAGTGGTTTCCTGCCCACTGACGTCCATCGTCGGATTATGGCTAAGCACGGGTACCCCGTTAGATGGTCGTTTCCTGAGAAAGGGAGGCCTGACCTCAGGAAAGGAACGTCTGACCCCATGAAAGGGGGCCTGACCTCAGGAAACTAACCTAGCCCTAACCCTAATCAAGACTGAATATTGGGACCGAGCTGGTGGGGGAGGGAACATCAGCTATGACTGGTGAGGGACATGAAGAATGATTCACGCATTGATGGCTCTTTTGACAAAGTGAAATCAGCTTGCAAGTGAAACCCATCACCACGAGGCCCACTTTCAAGGCTTTTTGGACTTCTGAGGGGCCAAAATGCCCCAAAATGGGCTCAAAATGGGCTCATTTCACCCACTTGTGCACCCCAAATGGTCTTGGATGAGGTTTGGAAAAATGCGTTTTTGACCCATTTTTGACCCATTTTTGGTCCCAAAACAGCCCATTTTCAAGGCATTTTGGGATTTTCGGAGGACCAAAATGGGCCACCGCAAGCTCCAAACGGTCCAAAAACACTTGTTTTAGCGTCGCACATGGTCTAGGATCATTTTTTGAGAAAAGTCATCTTTTTGCCCCTACTGGACCCTGTTGACCCATTTCGGCATCCACCTGTTTGGGCTTGAGCTTGCAGCTTGCCGCAGCCTAGTGGGCCTAGGTATTGGGGTCTAGGCGTCCGTTTGGGCAATTCTGAGGGGTGGAAACCACATAAAGTGCGGGGTTGCGGGTGGAGTAGGTGGGCCCTCGGAATCGCATTTGGAGCCATGTAGCCCAAGATATGGCCTGTTCTTGGTTTGTGGCTGTCGGCATTTGGACCTTCTGGGGGCCTTTTTGGGCCGTTTCCGGGACATATCATGGAGTTAGAGGGCCGCAAAGAGCTCGTTGACACGGGGAAGTCAAGCCGCAGGTGAAGGGTACCCACCGTTTCCCTTCATTTTGCCTTTGTGAATGTGTTCCAGGGCTTTTTTGGCCCAAAAATGGCTGTTTTTGGCCCTAAACTGCAGTTTTTGAAACTGAGGTCCGCCACTTGCGAATCCCGTTCCCGGCCGCCACCGTTGAGTTTCTTGCTCAAACCTTGTGTGCTTGTACTTCACACCCATAGGTATCATCCACCAAAATTTCACCGGAATCTGAAGCACCACGGCAGAGTTCTGATTTTTCCCCATTTCGCGCGTGCTGCTGCTTGCTTGCTGCTTGCTGCTGCTTGCTGCTGCTTGCTGCTAAACCTGGTAGGTCCACCCTAGACACTAAAAAGGGTTATAAAACCAAGACTGGTTCCACCAGCTCGGTGACCCTCACCCTAACCCTAACCCTAACCTTGGGATCTAACCTCAGGAAAAGAGGCCTGGGGTCCTTGAGCAATGGTCTGGAGGACAAGTATTCGCACAGCGGAAGGCCAATCCTGCCGTACAGCATCGGCGCGCACTGACCACGCGACACCACATTGCCGGTCATCGCCGGTCGTCCAACGGCGGGCTTGTCGACTGGGCCCTCTCGAGTTTCGGCCAAGCACTTCGCCGTCGTTGGACAAGGAGGCCAGAGTACTTGCTAAGTGCGAAGTGCCTGCGAATAAGGCCCTTCATCCTTTTCTCTGAGCAGCCCTCTGAACGAGAGCCTCACTCCAATCCTGTGCTCCACTCAATATTTTCAGACGACAAATTCCTCTGAAAAAATTCTGAAGGGGAGAGAGCCCCCTCCAGGCCATTGCTCAGTGAAGTCCCCCCCCTTCTCTGGAGAGGGACGGTTGGGTGGGTGGGTCTGAGGTCCCCAAACAAGTTTGTGCATTCAATTTTCGGCCCTTTTGATAATTCACCTCAAATGGTTGTTGGACCGCCATATACCCCCGGGAGGTATGCTTGCGGCACACCCCACTTGTGAAATTGGATGCTTAAAGTCATCCTTTTGAGAGATCAAATCAGAACGTGATTGTGTGCCGATTGTGGAGGGAAACAGGGGCTGTGTCATGTTTGGGATGAGTCCTCCTGCTCAGAACAACATTATGCCTGGTACTGCAACCCACTGCTGTTAGTTTTGATGTGGTTTTCAGCCATGACTGATGTCGTTAGTCCTGGCTTGGCTGGTACCGCACGTCGCGCGCAAGCACCGCCTTGTCCAAGCACCAGAACCCGATCTGATCGACTGTCTCTCTTTGAGGTGCCTTGGTGTGGGGTATGCTGTACTAGATGGTGTGCTCTAGACAGCAGATGTGAAATGTAGAAACCCCATTCAACACATTCACCTTGTGGTGGTCGACATTGTCAGACACCCGAACCCATCAAGCTGATCCATGGTAACTTGCACCCACCGCGTTGTGAGTTGCTTTGAGGGGGTGACCACGCTCCCTAGTCAGTCAGTTAGGCTGACAGTCAGCCAATCCGTCAGTCAGTTAGGCAAGCAGACAGTGAGTCAGGCAGTCAGTCAGGCGAGCAGGCAGGCGAGCAGGCAGGCGAGCAGTTTGGCTTTTTCTGGTGGTGCTTGGTAACCATGCACTATTGAGCACACCCATGCCCACCGCATGTGGTACCTACCCCTGGGCAGGGTAGCACGTGGTACCTCGTTCACAACTCACTAATTGTTTGCTGGAACAGAAAATTTTTTTTCCAAAAATTAGCCTCATTGCGGCTGGCACGAAATGCCAGCCGAAGGCCGCTGGCAGTTTCCTCAGGGAAGTTGGTGTTGGTGCTGAAACGGCACATTTTGCCCACTTGTTTTGCAGGCCCACTGGAGCCGCTTCACGGGAGGGGTGCTATGGTGATGTCCCCCATCCGGTGAAACATGAAGGTTTAGCCGTCTGGGCACGGGTCCTGATAGTAACGTGGTTCGCCTTGCAGTATTGTGAGTGTTGTCCGTCGTGCAACCCGTTTAATTTGATTTCGACGTGACGTCAGTACCTCTGTCCGCATTTTGCATCGCATGCACATGCACACCGAAATACTGCAATGTTCCGCGTGGCTGGAACAGTCCGCCGGCCGGCGGCCGCAGGAGGGCCTGTTGAATATGGAGATGCATTGTGGGCCTTCGTGAGCCCGTCTATTTTATGTCACTATGTCACTGAATCGCTGGGTCCGCCGGCATTCGATTGTGTTTATAACATGTACAATGAGTCGACTCCTTTGTGACACTTCACAGCTCATAAAGCACATACTCAGCACACACTTGTGCATACTCAGAAGGGCAAGCAATTCGGATCTGGACTAGAGGGGATTACAGGCATGGACGCATGCACACGTGCGTGCGCGCAGGCAGGCAGGCATGCACGCATCCGCGTGCACGCACTCGGTGCACAGCCACAGGGCTCGGGTGCATTGCTGGAGGGGCAGGGTGCACTATCGCAACGGCCGGGTGCATTGCGTGCACGGCTGCACGGGCAAGGTGCACACCCGGAGGGGCAGGGTGCACTGCCCGTGGGGGAGGGTGCACAGAGTGTGCTACTGCATGGGCAGTGTGCACTTCTGCAGGGGTTCGGTACACTGCCGCAAGGGCGGGGTGCATTGTGTGCACTGCTGTACGGGCAAGGTGCACAGCTGTGGGGGTAGCAAACGCAACCGCAGGTGCAGGGTGCCCTTCGGGCGATGCAGCCTTGCCCACCGGCAGTGCACCCTGCCCCTGCGGCTGTGCATCTTGCCGTGCAGCACTGCAAGCAATGCACCCGGTTCTTGTGCACCCTGCCCCTCTGGCAGTGCACCCTGCTGCTAGCGCAATGCACCCTGCCACTGCCACAGCGCACCCTGCCCCTGCGGCGGTGCCCGCAGCGTAGGAGCAGGGTGCACTGCCGCAAGTGTGAGGTGCACTTCCGCAGGGTCCAGGTGCACCGCCAAGGGCTGGTTGCATTGCTGGCACTGTTTGGTTGTAACCTAAGTCCACAAGTCCAGAAGTTCATTTTGCAAGTCTAAATGGGGAAGGGATCAGCCTATCATACAGCAGGGTCGCCCGTATCCCGAAGAGAAGGGTTAGCAGGTACAGGGCCAAAGGCTACCAGCAAGAAGGAAAAAAGAGGGAAATCACCTCGAAGAGAGGTTATTAGATCAAGCACAGGTGCACATGTTGTATACCCCCCCTCTTTTTTTTGTGGTTCGCGTAGCATACCCCAAGGTATGGTTTCTGATGTCTAACCCCTTGTAAAATCATCAATTTTGGACCGAAAATGCTTCCCCAATAATTTTTGTGGATTTTGACCCCCGTACCCCCCCCCCCCCCGTACCCGGGTACCCTTTTTTGGAAGGGGGGGGTGGGGGTGGGGAGGGTCAAAACCTCTTTGCATATTGTGGCCGCTGTGTGTGTATTTGGACCTGGGTCCTGAAGAACTTTTTTCTTGTATATGGACCTCCTAACCATGGCGGGGGTCTCGGGTCCCAACTCCAGGTACCCCCAGTTCCCCCCCCCCCCCCCCATATGACCCCTTGCCAGTGAGGTTTTCACGCTGGGTAGGCTGTTTAGTGGCACATGAAAGTTTTTTGAATTTCGATTTTTCATGAAACCCTTCCGTTGCCCCCAGGATCATTTGGTGACAATGGGGGCGCCTTAAGCGCAGTGCGCGCACAGTGCAACTATTTGGGCGTCTAGCCGTAGTAGAAACCCATACTTTGTGGTACTTTGTGCATCATTGTTGTTTGGTAGTAGGTTTTGATGCATTGGGGATTTGGCATTTTCGGATGTTTACCCTGTTTCACCCATTTCTACTTTTTTGCACACATTTTTGGCCCATTTCCACCACATCTACTCTTTTTCTCGGTTGATTGATATGGTGATACACTTTGAGGGTGCCTGCTACAGGACATCATATTTCCTTCCTCATTTCTCAGGCCCATTTTCTCCATGGATCTCAGTATTGGGGATAGGGTGTTCTACACCCGCTCCAATGGCCTGCGTCCTCCTGCCACGGTGGTTGGGACGGCTGAAGACGGACTCCTCCACTTGGAATACTACCAAGATGGGTTGAGAGCGGTGAATCGGCAATGCAAGATGGAGTCCATCTCCTTTGCCATCCCAAGTTCAGACTCGCCACTTGACTGCCCTCCATCTCCGCTGCCCAACACACAGTCAAGTTCCCCCCCCAAAGGCCCCTGGTCCTTCACCATGCCACAAGAACGGGGAAGGTCCCCCTCAAGGTCCCCTCCAGTCCAGTTTGGGTCGCCTAATTCTAAGGGTGTTTCCAAGGGGCGTGGCTAGGGGCTGTTCGGGGGGAACATAGTCTAAAAGTAGCGCGCAGTGTGCGCGCAGTGCAAGGATTCCCCCAATACGGGTAGTTGAGCGCCTATGGGGACCAACGTAGTGGCCGCTAGGCCCATCTAGCCCGTGCCATGGGCCCTCCGAAAGCCCCAAAATTGTTATTGCGTAGGCTATTTAGTGACACTTGAAGATTTTTTACATTTCGACTTTTTCCGAAACCTTTCCCCTAGGATGGGTTTGGGTGATCATTTGGTGACAATACGGGTACTTGAGCGCCCATGAGGGCCCACGTAGTGGCCACTGGGCCCATCTAGCCCGATCCATGGGCCCCCCAAAAAGCTTCAAAATTGCTTTTTGTAGTTTTTGTTGTTTCAATGGCATTTGGTGTGTGCACAAACTGCTAAGCAGTTTTCCACCCTCCACAGGTCAAAAATGGAAAATCACCTCGAAAAATTTTTTTAACATTGTGACCACTCAGAATGATGAAATATGCTGTGTAAAGCATGTGTTAGACCCTCTTTGTGTGTTTTTCACAGGTGGGGGCGCGCATACGGGGGGGGGGGGGGCGCTGAACTCAAGGATCGGCCCTTCCCCCCAGCCCCTCAACCACAAGTTTTCACAAAAACTTAAGTTTTGCCCCCTGTCTCTCCTTCAGTTTGTATTTGTTATACTGTGCTATGCAGGCGCCGGCGCCACTCGCACTGGCACCTCCCCCCATGATATCGTGAGAACTGAGTTGTGCACGTGTGCCTTGCCAGGGGAGGAGAGACAAGGGGGGCACAGGCAGAGATGCACACCAGCAAAACTCTGTGCATAGCCACGTGGACAGTAAAAGCGCAATACCCTCTTTGTGTGTTTTTCACCCTATTTGGGTGTGGGGGGGGGGGGGGGGTTACCAAGGGGGTACCAAGGGGGCTGGGGCACAACCTGCTGATGCAGTTTTCCAGCCTTGGCAGCTCAAAAATGGAAATTTCCAAAACTGATGTTTTTGATACTCTGACCATCCAAAATGATCAAATATCCTATGTAAAGCATGTTTTAGCCCCTCTTTGTGTGGTTTTCACCCTATTGGGGTGTTTGGAAGGGGGGGGGGGGGGCTCCCAAGGGGTCTAGGGCACGACCTGCTTATGCAGTTTTCTAGCCTCGGCAGCTCAAAAATGGAAATTTCCGACGACAAAGAATATTGCATGAATACTGCAAGAAGTGGCACACAGCGCCCATGGAGAAGGTTAATGTACACTGAGTTCGCATTTGGCCGATGCACCGCATGTGCTTTTTTTGCATGGATGGTGAGGTTCACAAAGTTGGTAATGCTTTGTGGTGCAATTCGTTCCCCCATCACTTGATGACTGTCCCCCCGACCCGGGGGTAGGGGGTGGGGCTACCCATCAGGCAAAAGACGGGGGGGGGGGGGGCAAGGGGACAGCAGGGGTTCTCCATTTCCTTCCACCCCTATATACCGTGCCGTCTGCCCCTGCCCTGGCTTTGTTCAGATCCCGTGTACCAAAGCGGTCTGGCGTCACAGATACCACAATCCACCGAGGCCTTGCCGCTGGCGGGCGCCTCCGTCTTGGTGCTGGCGGGCCCCAGCCTCACCCCAACTGTGGTTCAGACGGTAGAGGCCCTGGGAGGCACAATCGCACATGCACCCGACAGCTGCACGCACTGCCTGGTATCCCAGGGACTGCGTACTGCTGATCTAGACCAATCGTCGCGCGCGCTCCTCGGAAGCTGCGTGGCGGGACAGCTGCCGGTCGTGGAGGTGTCGTGGCTCGAGGAGGTGGCGACGCTGCCCCCCGGCGGGTCGTGGGAGCAGGTCCTACTTGAGTCACACGCCGCGCCCGTCGTCGCCGAGCTATTGGTGTCGCAGCGGCTGGACAGCGAGGCAATCAGCCGGGGGATTGGCAGCTCGCTGTCGGAGACGTGGGCATACCTGGTGCGGGAGGCGCCGGAGGACGCGGAGGAGAGCGTGCTGCGCCGCGCGATCGAGAGAAGCCTTCTGGACCGGGCCCTCACGCTGCACACCGCGCGCGCTGGCGCTGCACCCTCGCGCGATGCCCGGCCGGAGGCCGTGCTCGGCGTAAGCAGCGGCGCAAGCCAGTCCGACATCCGCGCTGCGTACCGCCAGCGCGCGCTCACCGCGCATCCCGATAAAGGCGGTGACACTGGCACTTGGCTGCGGCTGCAGCAGGCGTACCGCGCGCTCACCGGGGACGCGGACGGCTGCGAGGACCTTGCGGCGCTGCCGACGCGCGCGCTCGCGACGAAGCAGGCGGAGATGCGCGAGCACCGCGCACTTGTTGAGTCGTGGTTCAAAGGGGCGGGGGTGGACCTCTCGCGGCAGGTGGCCCGGCAGCGGACGGCGCTCACGCAGCTCGAGCTGGAGGTGCTCGACGTGGGTGCGACCAACCGCAACGAGAGCGGGACACTGCTGTACAATCAGTGCTTCTACCTCTCGCTTGCCTGCTCATACCTCCGGGGCCAGTACACCCGCGAGGCCCTCGAGGAGACGGCGCTGCACCTGAAGCGGGTGGTGGAGGCCGCGGTGCTGCATGCGCACCCGGAGTGGGCGGGCAGTGTCGTGGGCGACGACGTCCAAGCGTTCTCCGACTTCCTGTTCTTCGTGCTGACGACGCACGCGATGCTCTCGGAGCTCGCCTTCGCGGTCTTCGACAGCGTGAGCGGCGGCGTCGAGGTGTTCCGTGGCAAGCACTACCCGATGGCCGGGGCCGCGGCCGTGCAGGCGGCCAACCTCCTCACCGTCTTTTACGTCCCCGGGCACTACCAGGCGCTGCTGTCGCGCCGGCCGGACTGCGGCGTGACGCTGCCGCAGCTGCTCGACTGTCTGGAGCGGCACGACGTGCCGTACACGGTGACGGACGGCTGAGGGGTGAGGGGCAGGGCGTGGCGGCGGGCCGTTGGGGCGTCGGTTGCTGTGGCCGGCCCTGTGGTGCCAGGGTCGAGGGATGGGCCCCCGTTGTACCATCTGTAGGCATCTCTCTCACGGAGGGAGCCGTTGTGCCAAGGTCCAGTGCCACGTGGCCAGCGAGCTGAGGGATGACGACATGATTGTTGCAGAGGACTGCGTGCAATGACGTGGGGCGAGGAATTCTGAGCGCGACCCCTTGTAGAATCGCAAGTGGCATTGGACGCACACAACATTTCTGTTTCTGAAAGCCAGCGACAGTGGCAGTGGACGACGATGCCACCCAGACACACGTGAGCACGAAAATGGACAAGTGAGCGAGGGCACTGATGTTCAGCCATCAGTGGCTCAGGAGGATTTTGCATGATTGCGCTGCGTCTTTTTCTGTTCACCAACTGCTGACGTGAGGGAGGGAGGAGGGGGGGCGGCGGGGCGGGTGCGGAAATGACCCCGGGCCCTTCAAACATGTGGTAGTTCAGGAACGGATGACGGACCGATAACACGGGGTTTCGGCGGTTATTGACTCTCATGTCAGGGCAAGGCTGTGGGGGATGTGCAGACAGGGATGCGGGTAAAGGTGCATTCCATGTATTAATCGGTTTTTGAGTTTCTTGCCATTTTTGGGTCAGTCTGGAAAGATATATCCGCACAAGAAGAAGGCTGTGAAGCTCAACGACCCGTCTTCTGTCAACTTCGCAGAAATGCCTCACGAAAAGTTCCGCAATGTCTAATGAGGCTGACTCTGAACATGAAGCTTCTGGCTTTTTCGCTGCGGCAAGTGGGCCGGCTCCTGCTGCCGAAGACCCCGTCCATATGGGTCGTGGAGTGCTTGCACATTTTACAGGAATTAGAGAGCGTGGTGTCATCCCCAGTCCCAGCCAGGTCGTCTGTCACGCTTCCCACCACATCTCTCAATCCTGACCACGAAAATGTAGTGTACGTGCCCTTTGTACCGTGCAGTGCAGGCAGACAAAGGAGCAGTGCTTGAGGCAGGGCAGTCATGTGCTACTGACATCTCAGTGACTGTGTTTGCGCATTCTCTTGCGACCAGTGCTGATATTGCTATGCACATCCACCATGTAGCGGAGTGCAAGCGTCGCACCAACGAGCAGGGTGGTTGTGTCAGCCGCGTTGTAGGAGTGGGGTGCAGCTGGCACCAGCTTTACCAGGCATGCCATCCCCCTTTGCTCCGCGTTCCAGGAGCCCCTGCAGATGCCAGAACGCCGATATGGGGGTGTGTGGGTTCAGGTGGAGCATTTTTGTGCAGCAGAGGGCAGTTGTGATCAGGAGACCGACCTTCGTGTGGTTCCAGTTGAGGTCAATCATTTTCCACGGTCGCGGTAGCCATCACCACTTTTGTGTCCTTCCATCTCGCACCATGTTTGGGTGTTGGCAAGGACACTGGATACAGACGGTATTTGTATAGCGGGAGAAAAATGGCCTGCAAAGCTGTACAGAAGCCGGCACATTTGGTGGTGTGTGCAGGTGTGCAAGAGCGTCCCGATGAGGTCGATCTAGCAGTTTCAGCCTTGATTGCATTTATGCTCTGGCCTCGTTCCGTGTCTTCCTGCATGTAGGAGCCCCCTTGAGGCGACCTTGAAGACATGACAGGTGAACAAGGACAAGGAAGCTGGGGGGAGGGCGGGGAGGACCCGGACCCAAGGCACCCACCCCCCTACCCTCCTAGCCCGCTTTTGCTTGTCCGAGCACGCCCTGTGTTCCATCATCACACGGCATTGAATCCATCATTGTTGTCTTGCTTTTACCGTTGTTTCTACAAGGAGGAGGTTGCACAACTGTGTTGTAGAGAAATGGCATGCAAGTCAGAGCACAGCACGCATGATGGTGAGGTAGTGTATCTCCAGAGCAGCGTGTACTGTGCCAGGCATGAGAGAGCACCTTTCCAGATGGCAGTGCGGCGTATCTCACAGGTGCGACCTGCTGCTGCTGCTGCTGGATCCCCCGGACTAGAACCCATGTCCCGCAACCACACCGCCTCACCTGATTTTCTGCTACCCAGACCTGCAGGGTCTTTCTGCTGAAGGAGTTCGTTCGTCAGTGCTGTGCAGCCTTTGCGCTTGCCAAGGATGCCCTGCAATAACAAGACACCCGCCTGAATCGGCTCTGGGAGCCATAGCCTGAACTTCGGCGGATAGCTGAATGGGCTGAACACCGAATTACACGGCTGCCTGCCTGGCTATGATGTGCAACATCCCCTCATGCCTGTGCTGCCGGCTACCAATATCCTATGTTTCAATGGAAGGCATGGGTCCTCAACTACTCCCTGGGGTGCACCATGGCTCTTCTTTACCGCACACGCTCCCAGCTCTGCGGGAAGGATTGGCACACCGCCAGCTTTCATCCCGTAGGATTGCCTGGGTACATGTCAAAACCCGGACAGTGATGCTGCCTCCACCCCATGCTCAGAGTTGTACGGTACACCACCAAACCGGCGATGCTTTCGTTTTTGGCCTGATGCCTTGATCCGAACTTATCGTTGCCAGAATGTCCAGCACAACGGATGGACAAAATGCTGGTTCAGATCTCACTTTCTGCCTCTGGGTCACAGCGCTGTGGGTGCAACAACCCCCCTTCCCAAGGTTTCATTGCAAAGAGTTCCGAACCCTCTGGGTACACCAAACATTTCAAATGATTCAACCGCCAAGGCATGCCGAATGAATTGTTTTTGCTTGCAGTCTTGTGTGGTTTTTCCTGGAAAAACAGGATCGTGTTGCCAAACAAGTTTATCACATGCCAATTGTTTCCGCCGACGGCATTTAAAATGTTGTACACATATAGAAACCAACCGGGTGCAATTTGTGCCAATGAGCACTCGAGGATCAAAGCACATAGAGGCACAGGCAAGCCTCAATCCAACCAAATTACTGGCAAACACAACACTCAGACACACAGTATCTGAGATCCACATGGTGGTGTGTGGTTTCGGGGTCCCAGTTTCGGGGTTCACAAAGCAACCCCTCACTAGCAATATACACATTTGCGGCACGAAGTCGATCCATCCCAGTGCCTCCATGGTACGGGGGTACGTTGGGGAGGGGGTTGCAGGGTGCTCTTGAGGTAGAAAACATATCATTGAAATCAAAAAGTGCAGAGGGGTAGCGTGCACGCAAGCGGCTTCAGGGCATCGCGAGCAGTGGTACTCCATGGTACGGGGGTACGTTGGGGAGGGGGTTGCAGGGTGCTCTTGAGGTAGAAAACATATCATTGAAATCAAAAAGTGCAGAGGGGTAGCGTGCACGCAAGCGGCTTCAGGGCATCGCGAGCAGTGGTACCATACCCGCAGTAGTATCTGACCATCCACTTACTTGTGCATCGTCTTCCTGTGCATTGAGCACAGCTGTTTTTCTCCCCCTCCAGCCTTTCTTGTGCTCCTGAAGCACCCTGTGATGCCCACAGGCGTGGCAGTTCCCACTGCACTTCCTGGTATCGGATCTACCTCATCCTCAGTACGTGTTACGTCCGTTATCGCATTGTTTTACGGGTAAGGGTTGTGGCATTGGAAGGCTCTAATCCCTGATCCCGAGAGGTTGACCGAGTGCCATCTGGGAAGAGGGGTTTGCCAGCCTACCATGGCCTGGACCCCCCAAGGCAGGGTCAATCCAATGTGTCCGAAGCAACAAATTGGCGGATGGTAGTCCAGCAAAGATCGCAGCGTACAGCAGAGGCTCGATGATAGCGGCCAAACGTGCATCCACCGGTCTAACCCAAGCACAGCCGATACATGTGGGGTTGCAGCATTGCTGCCCATTCGATGCCAATGTGTTCTGACAGACACTGCTTCCTCCCGTCCTTCAGCTTCTATTGGACGCGGACCCACGTGCTATCCTCAAAAAGCACCTCCTGCTCTTTCTGAAAGTCTGAAGGGCAACCGATTCCAACGCATGCCACCCCCCTTCCCCCCTCCACACCCAGCCAGCCAGCCACATTCTCTGACTGTTTTCCCCAGCTTTCTTGGCCATGCAACTGTCTGCTGAGTCCGACGCTCCTCCACACCCCATACCCTCCCAGGCGCACGCCCAGGGCCTTGCAGAGCTTGAAGATCAGCCGGAGCACGCGGCACAATGCCTACAAACGGGCACAAGCCTTCACTCTGCAGCGGCCCGTGGGGCCGATTCAGAGGAAAGAGTGCCCGACAACCAGAGCATCAACAAGAGCCCTGCTGAGGCCTGGCGTTGGATGCTGCCCCTCGCCTTTGTGTTCCTCAACGAGTGCATCTCCGTGACCATGATGTACCCCTTTCTGGGGTACATGGTGTACGACTTCGGCATTGTCACCTCAAAGGACATGGTCGGGAAGTACGCCGGCTACATCTCGTCCATGTACGTTCTCGGGCAGCTGTTCACGGGGTCCACGTGGGGCAGCCTCAGTGACCGATACGGACGCCGCGCCGTTCTCTCAGTCGGCCTTGGGGTGATCGCTCTCCTCGCGCCGCTGTTCGGCCTGTGTCGGACCCTCGAGCAGGCCATGGCAGTGCGCTTGGCCATGGGGCTGCTCAACGGGAATCAGGCAATAGGAAAGGCCTACATCGGGGACGCCTCCACTCCGGAGACGGAGGGCGCGGGCTTTGCGATGGTGGCCGTGGTCTGGGGCTTTGGAAATATCATCGGGGCCTCCGTGGGCGGGCTGCTCGCGCGACCCGCGGTGCATCTACCGCACGTTTTTGCCGGGACTGTTTTTGACCGGTTCCCGTACCTCCTGCCGTGCCTGTTCTCGTCGCTCCTGGCCGTTGCGGGCCTGGTCGTGACCCGGTTGTTCTTGCCGGAGTTTGGCCGCCAACAGAAGCGGCCCTCGCACTTGGGCCTGCTGCCCAGTCCGTTCGCGTACTGCCTGGCCATGCGGCGCTGCTGGATCATTCTGAGCGCGTTCTTTCTGATCAGCTTCTTCGAGTTCGGGTTGCAGGAGGTCTATCCGCTTTGGGCCATCAGCTCTGTGGATAGCGGCGGCCTTGACTGGGGCACAGCGCAGGTCGGTTTCGCGCAGTCATTGGGCGGCCTGTTCCTCATGGTCGGCAACCTGGCGGTCTTGCCGGTGCTCCGACGCTGGCTCAAGCCGCTCCCCCTCCAGCGCCTCTGCATGGCCCTTGCCATGGCGGGGATCTGGCTGATGCCCATGGTCGCGTTGTGCTGCGCCGCCACGCCGTGGGTGTACCCGGTGGTGGTGCCAGTGCAGTTCCTCTGGACCGTCGGCGTTGGGATGGTCTGGACCATCCATTTCTCCTTCATCAACAACATGGTCAAGGATCCCTCCCTCCGCGGCGGAGTGACGGGCCTGTCCCAGCAGGTTGGCTGCTCCGCTCGGGTGCTCAGCCATACTTTCTCTGCAAAGCTAGTCGCTTGGAGCCTGCGCTCACACTTGCCGTTCCCATTCGACAGTCGGCTGGTGTTTGTGCTGTATGGGACGGCATGGCTGCTCCCATTCGCGCTTAATTGCCGTCTATCTGATGCGGACGTAGCGCATCCGGATGCCGAGGACGCGGGCTGTGAAGACCAGCCGCATCAGCCCTTGCTGAGCCCAGACACCGACGCGGGCGGCAGTGAGAGACTGGCAGAACCGACTTCTGTGGTCTGCACCCAGTCACAGGGAGAGTGCCGGTAGGAGAGCCGCCGTCAGACGGTAAGGGAGGCTTCGGGCGCCTTCTTTTTGGATTGTCCCTGTGGCGTTTTGCTCTTGACTCGCGCAGTGGCTGGCCAACCGATGATGGTTGGCGGTTGAGGCGGGGCAAGTGGTTGTTGGCGGTTGTCCAGCGGCCGTTAAACAATTTCCAGTCCCTCCAGTCTTCCATTGCCTCTGAGCCCACAGGCATTCATCTCCCCGCATCCTCCTCTCTCCTTTGTGTGAGGGTCATCAGCAGATGTTTATCTGGTGGGGCCGCCCCCAGGCGCTCTGGCACCTCTGGGGATGTTCCCTTTCATAACGTATGTATATAGTCCCGGGAATCCCGTTTCAGTCAAACCGGATACCTCTTCACCTCACCCCTCCAACCCCGCACCGCCCTCTGCCCCTGCACAATGTGTTTGCTGCAATCAGTTGTGAATCTCGGATCTGGGCACTCTTTGAATGTGCTTCATCCTCTCCCCCTTCCGGGCCCTCGCTGTGGGGAGGGCGTGGCGCCTGCCAGTGCTCTCTGGTGTACATGCTCTTCTCTAACGTGTGAGGTAGATGGGCCTTGATGGCATTGCCCACCGGACCTCATTCATCACGCCCTTGTGAAGAAATGGTATGGTACGGCAGACCACTGGTGGAGCTCTCCAACGATTTGCAGCCCCTCCGAACCCTCCAATGGTGCTAATTGTTGGCCGAGCAACGGGCTGTACGTAGATGTCGTTGATGGCCATCTCTGCTTGTGACACTTTCCCAGGGATTGGTCCATGGGTTTTGTGACATTGGCAGTCTGTTGCGTCGTTCCGGGCACTCCCATCACCTCCCATCTCATCCCCCACACCACCCGTCAGCTGCTCCCCCTCTGCTGTCCCCGACTCCCTGCCCCAGCGCTTGCAGAGCAGTTTTCTCATGATCTGGAGCAGTGGCTGTATCAGGACTCAGCTCTGCAGTTCGAGACCGCATATTGGCCCTTCTGCAGTTTTGGTCTGTGTGAAAGTGCCAACCCCCCCCCCCCCCGCCCAAGGGCCCTGCTGCGGATGCCCAAGATGCATAAATAGACCTGTGCAGACTGGACCCCCGGACACCACCATGTTCAACAACATTTGTGCACACCGAGAAGTGCTGGCAAACACGTCTACACGATCCGTGCTGTTACAGCAAGTGTCATCTGCAAAATCCCAAACTCCCACATTCACCATCTGCTGCACCGCAAAGTAAATACAACCCACACTGTCATACGAACTGCGACACATCATACCTCATTTGCATACCAGCAATGCACTCGCGGCAGGCTGCAAAAAGACGAGGCATGGCAGGCACAAGTGGTTGGTGGACTTCTGTTTCCCAACGTTAGCACTAGATGACGGCTTTTTCGCCAAGATGACAGTTAGGCTGAGGACACCTCAGATACTGGCCTCATTCAGGGCGTCACACAAAGCACGTTTCCTGTCATCAATGAAGACCAGAGAATGTCAACAATGCCCCATCGGATATCCGGTATTGGACAGCACGGTGCACCCGCAGCTGCACCTTGCTTTATTGTTATATTATTTTTTATTTGTTGCAGGTGGAGGGCCCACTGCTGCAGCCTATTATCGCTTGCTTCAATGTGAACGCCATCAGCAGCCACACGGCACAAAGTCTATCTGCTGAGGTTCCAATTGTAACAGGCAGGTTTGGTGGACTGTGATGTTCGTTGTGGTTGTTCACTTTCTCCTAACTGGGCCCAGGTCCAATTGTACACTATCTTTGTACCCCCCCCCCCCCCCTGTACAGCCCCCCCCCTGCCCAAATCAGGGGCCGATTTCCCTGATTTCCCCCCATTTTGTGCCCCGATTTGTTGGATTCTTCGCCCTGTTAATAATTGACATTACTTAGTGTCCACGTGTCTTCCTTCTTGTGTGGACAGGGTGCTTTTGCCTCCATGGCCTGTCATGTTTGTGGTTGCAGACGCTCCTCCTTGCAGGCAGTGACAGATCTTGCACCTTCTGTTGGAGCCCAAGTAACACAAGACCATTCTCAATTGCCAACAGATGCTGAATTGTGTTCACTCTGTATACGTTCTAGTCAACCCTGCTGAGGTTCCAATTGTAACAGGCAGGTTTGATGGACTGTGATGTTCGTTGTGGTTGTTCACTTTCTCGTATCTGGGCCCAGATCCAATTGTACACTGTACACTATCTTTGTACCCCCCCCCCCCCCCTGTACAGCCCCCCCCCCAAATCGGGGGCCAATTTTCCTGATTCGCCCCCATTTTTGCCCCGATTTGTTGGATTCTTCGCCCTGTTAATAATTGACATTACTTAGTGTCCACGTGTCTTACTTCTTGTGTGGGCAGGCTGCTTTTGCCTCCATGGCCTGTCATGTTTGTGGTTGCAGGCGCTCCTCCTTGCAGGCAGTGACAGATCTTGCACCTTCTGTTGGAGCCCAAGTAGCACAAGATCATTCAACTGCCAACAGATGCTGAATTGTGTTCACTCTGTATGTGTTCTTGTCAACTCTGTTCGTTTCCTGACATGAAGCAACATCACCAGAAGCAGCTTGTTGAGGTTGGAGAGAAGGTGCTGGCTGTTATTGCCAAATACAAAGAGTCCCAGTTGCCGTTTTTTGATGATTTTCAGGTGTTTGACCCCAGGCAACGGGACAGCATCCCACACAATCTACAGTGCTATCCTAATTTGCTGTCACCGGAGCTTCAAAAGCTCTAGCATACTACAGATGAATGGCGATTATATTCGAAGCAGAAAGTTGTTGATAGTCCTGAGTTTGATCTGCTGCAATGGTGGGAAAGTGCAGGTGCTTTCATTGGTCTGCCAAACCTGGCCAACGAAGCTTTGAATTTACTCACTTTCCAAGTGACCACCAGTGTTGCTGAGGGATCCTTTCGTAAGAGGAAAGGGTTGTAGACATCTGATTGTCGCATTATGTACCCAAACACACAGATTGGGTATTTGTCGGCAATGGTCAACGGTGATGTCAACAACCGTATTCCTGAATGGGCGAAATATTTTTGCAGATGGGATTGCTCTGTGCATATTTCTTGTTTGTTGGTGTGGTGGGCTTTGCTTGTGCATGAAAAACAACTTTTTCAGCAGGCTGACCACTTTAAGGCAGGGGATAAAAATGCCCCCTGTGGGATTTGAACTAGCTGTATTATGACCACTAGGTCACTGAGCTTTCTTCCCTAACACTGATCAAGGACCAGGTACAAACCGGAGGGTTCACTTTTTTTTTTTGAAAATTAGGGATTGTCGGTTTGCATATGACTCTAACTGTGCAACAACCAAAAAAGGTGTGTTTTCGGCATTGGGACCGAGCTCCAGGTCAGTGGCAAGCTGTGTTGTCAACAACCGTGCTGAAAACCTGCTGAGAGTGGGCGCCCGATTTGTTGCCCCAATTTGTTCGAAAATTTCCCCGGTTAGGGTTACCCTAACCCTAACCTGGGGTTTGGGTTGCTTGTGCGGCGCGCGGTGCGACGTCAGCCCTGCACGCACAATATATGCTCACACTAAGTGGCCAGTGTGTGCACTGTATGCAATGGCTGGGTGATGCAATTGGTGTGTATGGGTAAAACACGCTTTGGGGGCATTATCTGGGGGGAAGTGGTGATGATGCATGCACAAAAGTTTCCCATATCAATGTATTATCTCCGCGTCCCTGCCTACCTTCCAAAAGGGTGTAAATTGCACTAAAGTTGCATCCTCTGACGCACGCGGTGCAAGCAGTGCAGTGCGCGGTGCGTTTCAGCACCCTCTACGGCCTTGTCCAAGCTACAGCGGGTGTAGGGACCATATTAATTTGGGACTTAATTTAATTCAATACCAAATGTAGTGCGGCCACATGAGACATGGGTTTGGTGACAAATTTGCCAGTTACATAGGCTCATGGACACATTTGTTGTGAGTGTTTGCACACTTGAACCCACATAGCTCTGATTTTGGGGTATTTGTGCATTTTATTCCCCTTTCTTGTCATTCACGTGTGTTGGTAGTTGTATGTGTTGTGCGAAAGCTACGGCATTGTTTAAGCTACAGTGGGTGTAGGGACGGTATTACTTTGGTACGTTTGTGTGGTTTATTCAAGGAAGGTGGGTGCAGCTTAGCTTAACAGTCCTCAATGACGTCCTACTCAGCTGTAGTCCCCGGGTTTCACAGCACGTGTGCTGCCTGCCTGCAGAATGTTGAGCGGCAGACCGTTTCAGTGTCTGTGGGGTGGGATGTGGGTCTTCCTTCTTCCCTTGCAGTCTCCCGTGACCTGGCGTCTCGGGGGGGGGGGGGGACTCCTCGTACCCGACCCGATCATGTCCTACCTCATACGAAGACGGGGAAGAAATGGTAAAAGTGGTACGACCTGAGTGTTTGTTCTTAGGGGGCGCCTTAAGCGCAGTGCGCGCGCAGTGCTACTATTTGGGCGTCTGGCAAACCCATACTTTGTGGTCTTTTGGGCATCATTGTTGTTTGGTAGTAGGTTTTGATGCATTGGGGATCTGGCATTTTTGGATGTTCACCCATTTCTACTTTTTTGCACACATTTTTTACCCATTTCCACCACATCTACTCTTTTTCTCGGTTGATTGATATGGTGATACACTTTGAGGGTGCCTGCTACAGGACATCATACTTCCCTCCTCATTTCTCAGGCCCATTTTCTCCATGGATCTCAGTATTGGGGATAGGGTGTTCTACACCTGCTCCAATGGCCTGCGTCCTCCTGCCACGGTGGTTGGGATGGCTGAAGACGGACTCCTCCACTTGGAATACTACCAAGATGGGTTGAGAGCGGTGAATCGGCAATGCAAGATGGAGTCCATCTCCTTTGCCATCTCAAGTTCAGACTCGCCACTTGATTGCCCTCCATCTCCGCTGCCCAACACACAGTCAAGTTCCCCCCCCAAAGGCCCCTGGTCCTTCACCATGCCACAAGAACGGGGAAGGTCCCCCTCAAGGTCTCCTCCAGTCCAGTTTGGGTCGCCTAATTCCAAGGGTGTTTCCAAAGGGCGTGGCTAGGGGCTGTTCGGGGGGAACATAGTCTAAAAGTAGCGCGCAGTGCGCATGCAGTGCAAGGATTCCCCCTTAAAAATTTCCCCGCATAGTACATAAGCCACAATGGTGGTATTTTAAGGGGAAATGATATCAAGGTGTACCAACGTTGATGAAGTGGATCATCCTGTGCATGCACGTAGTACATAAACATGTGTCATGTGTCATGTTGTTGACAACATGTGCAGGAGAAAGGATACTACAAATTTCATAAGGTAGATCATCATGTGCAAGCAAATGTGTCGTTACTTGTGCACTACTTTTCCGGCTTCAATGGTCTTTGCTTTGTTCATTTCCTCCGTCAGCCTTTTTTGTTTCCTCTTATCACTTCCCTATGGGCCAACAACGGGAGCCATTTGACCCATTCAAGCACACGAGGTGCAAATGTGGGTGGTGATACATTGATTCATTGGTGCGAAAGGGGGTCGTTTTTATTTATACAGACGGCTCGTCTAAACGGTCTCATCACAGGAAAATCCCGCGGGTGAGGGGGCTGGGGGTTTATTTTCCGGCAACGGAGCAATGCCAGGAGGTCCGTATTGCAAGCCGCCTTGCCCTTTTGCGCGACTGGTACCCCTCCTCGTCACTTACATCCATGCTGGGTTCAAACATGGTACCCTCGTTGTTCTCATAACCCGACAACAGCTCTGCATATAAGCTACAGTTCGCACGCATCACATCTTCTTGCAGCTTTGAGGACCCCGTGGAACCGCTGTCGGCAGTGTCTGCTGCCTCTTCATCCCCCAACGAGACCTCAAAGTCCTCCCGCCCAATTGATGACAACTGCCTACCGTTGTCTGATGACAGACTGCCCCGTGATACCGTGCTGTCCCCGCCAGAATTGCTGGAATCGCTGCGGCCCTATACATGAGCCTGCCCACTGTGCACCACCCCCACAACGGACTCTGGCACATCCCCTCTACCGCCAAGCCATTTGCCACTTCATTGCCCTCTAGCCCTACATGTGATGGCGCCCACAGCCACTGCAACCTCGGACCTAATTCCTCTGTGGGGGAGCCTTAAGCGCAGTGCGCGTGCAGTGCGCGCGCAGTGCAACTATTTGGGCGTCCGGCCGAACTAGAGACCCATACTTTGTGATACTAGGGGCCCCTAGGGGCATCATGGTGACCCCTAGCGGAGGTTTTGACTTCTGATTTTGTCCCCCTTTGTTTGGGTGTGCCAAAGGTGATTGAGCAGATCTTGCGGTTCGGCAAGGGTAACCACTTACCAAGGGACGAGGAAAGTGTAATTATCCAGGATGGGCTTGATGGCCAACCATTCTCTGAAGGCGGCAGTGAAGCGCCAACACTGCAGCCTGCGAGAGACCATTTGCGCCGTGAGAAAAGAGAGAGAGAGGCCAAGAATCAAGCAAAATATGCGCAGCAGGTCCTAGAAAAGCGGCAACGCACACTGGATGCTTTTTGTGTTGCTGCGCCCCCTCGGGCCGATGTGGCTTTGTCTAGCTCCAATCTCCCTCAACCCTCTCAGTCCTCGCAACCCCCTGTGGCTACACAATCTCAACCCCAATCCGATTCTAACCGCAAGGGAAAGGAGAGAGCCCCTTCCTCACAACCGAAACCACGCATGTGGCACTGGGGCATCGTAAGGAACATGTGTGTGTCATGTTAAGGGAAGGTAGTTTGCAACTTTCTTGAGCTGGGGCAGTTTGGGTCACCTAATTCTAAGGGCGTTTCGAAGGGGTGTGCTTGGGGGCTCTTCGGGGGGAACATAGTCTAAAAGTAGCGCGCAGATTCCCCCTATGAACTCCAACAACTCCACCCACAGATGCACATTAGAGAGAAGGCCATTACTACCCCTCCATCCCTGCGACCGTCGCTTCTCTGCTCTCCCGGTTGCCCCTAGGTACACATACTCCGGGTCCGTTTCCACACAAACATTAGCCAACACCGTATTGAGCAATCTTAGTCCTATTATGGCAGCCAGTAGCTCTGCCGCATTATTTGTTTGCCGCTCCTCGTCATCTACCAGAACCGGGTTCATGAACGGCTCTAATTTCGGTTTTTCTTCCTCAAGCAACAAGACTTGCTTGTGCCCACGGAGTTTTGGGAGCGGCCATACCCGTCAGCGTGACGACCCAGCGTCTCGTCGAAGGTAGTATAGAGGTAATGCAGTGAGTGTGCGATCCCCCGGTTGGGGTTCGAACCCCAAAGGGTGTGGGGATGCACCGAACGTCCCGTCCCCAAAATATTGCAGGGCTTTGATTGACTGCAGTTAGTATAGCGCAGCGGGGTAACGAAAGTTCTGCCACCGGGCCCCCAGCACCCCCCCCCCCTATCCCTGATATGATGGAGTTTGACGACCAAGAATGGTTGCTGAAAACGAACCAAGGCTGGGCGAGGTGGTCAGCAAGAAGTGCCCACTGGCGATATCGATGCGAAGTCAAGGCAGGAGCGTCGCCGGTGTTCGCCTCATACCTTACAACATGGCTAAGGGAGCTATGTGAGTGGGTGGGATTTTACACAGGGGAGCACAGGGAACAATGGAAAGGATTTCAAAAATCACTGGAACAACTTCGAGACACCGGAGTGCAGCCACGACAAGGGGAAGTGCAAGTACATGGGGGACTGAATGCGTGGTGGCAAACACACACGGAATGCTTCACCCAAGAAAAGTCAGCCGACAATCAAAGTTGGCAAAGGGCAACGGAGTCACGCCCGAAGCGCCCGAGGCAGGCAGGCCCGGGAGTGCTACAAGGAGTGCAAGAACTGATTGCAGAACTGGTGGAGAAGGGCTACAGGATAGTGTACATTGATGGATTGTCGAAGCGACTGGGCCACAAGGACATGCGCAGGGCCGGGGGATTTGGCGTGTTCGCGGCGGAAGACGACCAAGGACCAGAGGTGCGCTTCTGTGGCTACGTACCAACACATTACAGGCAAACAAACAACGGAGCAGAGCTTTGGGCAGCCGTGGAAGCCTTACAGGGTTTCTGGGTGCCAAAACTGGCAATCCTCACCGACTCACAATACCTGCAACTGGGAGCGACTGGCAGGGCCCAACACTGGAAGTCAAAGGGATGGACAACCACATCTGGAAAACTGCAAGTCCACGTCCCAGTCTGGGAAATACTGCTCCAGGAAATGGCGACGCCGGGAAGAGAAGTCAGGTGGGAACATGTCCTAGCATGAGATGGCGAATGGATTGGCCATGGAAGGCATGTGTTCAAGCCCACTGTGGTCACAGCATGTTGCACCAAAATCATCATCTGGGTCAGAGTCCACGGTAGGTTTGAGGGGAGGGTCGGGATCAGAGTCAGAGGGCACAAGGGCACTCTGGTCATCCCTGGGTATGGTACCCATGGACAGTGATGAACTGACAGGGGAAGCATCCGGGGAGCCAGCGCCACGTGGGATGGGACCGTACTCCTCAAGCAATACAGAAAGTGAGGAAATGAGACCAGGACACACACACCAGGGAGTGCTGTCGAGTGCACTGTCAGCAGCAGACACACTGTCCTTCAGCACTGATGTGAGTGACACCAGGCGACAGCGCAAGAAGCGAAGGCTGAGGAAGCGCAGAAACCCAGGACAGGGTCGATAATGCCAGAGTCAGAAGCCCTTGCACACAGAGAGAGAGAGAGAGAGAGAGAGAGAGAGAGAGAGAGAGAGACCCGCAGAGCGAGTGTTAGAGACTAACCGGCACTGTGGGAGGGTGGTGGGTGCGAGCTGACCTCAGTGTCCAGAGGACCAAAGCCAAAGCACAGTCAGCAACCACCTGGTGTGGTACATGTGCGGGAGAGAGAGAGCGGGTCACAGAGAGGGTCACAGAGAGAGGGAGAGTGGGAGGAAGGCCAGAGAGAGAGAGAGAGAGAGAGAATGAGAGAGAGAGAGAGAGAGAAAGAGAGAGAGACCCGCAGAGCGAGTGTTAGAGACTAACCGGCACTGTGGGAGGGTGGTGGGTGCGAGCTGACCCAGATGTTCAGGCAGCTAACGCACAATCAAAAGCCACCTGGAGTGGTACTGAACTGGTCTGCGCTGCAGTGCAGCAAGGCGAAACAATGGACTGAGTGGTGATGACCATGCGCCTGTGACACGGGGGCGTATGCGAGCCCAGTATCCGTTGCCTCATGGCCCCTATCCCTGATCCTGCTTCCCCTCTTCCCTCCTCCCCTCCTCAGCCTTTTATAAATTTAAGGCGGGGGTACATCGGGTCATCCAATGGGCTCGGCCAAAAATGATGGGGCTTGGGACTGGAGATGTCTCAAAGACGAGGACCCCGCGGCAAAATTCATAGCATGGGCCCACCTGATTCAGACGCCCTGGATGGCCCGTATGATACCGCATCAGCATCGTACGGAGGTGCTGGTGGCGGGGGTGGCGGGATGGTCTCGGGACGGAGTCAGTTGGAGCGCGGTGAAGCTGGCCAGGACGTTCCATGAGACGCTTGGGATCTCGTTCCAATCCCCTGATCCGCAGCGGTACGTCGACGCGCTGCTGTATGGGCTGTCACTTGCCTGGGGAGTGGAGGTGACTACGTTCAGCCTGTCTGCGGAAGAGGCGGCCGTCGGGTTCGCTGTCTGCGACCTAATCGCCAAGCCGCCCGGAAAATCGGCGAGCAGGAGAGGCGGAGTGGGGATCAAGGGTGAACGACACTCTCCGGGGAAGAGCGCAAAACCCGAGACCAACAGTGGTATGGCTCTGGACGAGGAGGCGGGCGCCGGAACCGGTGAGCGCGAGGGGGGTGGGGGGTCGGCCGCCGCTGAAGAGGACGAGGAGGACGAACTGACGTATAAGGAGCCCAGCTTCAAAAATGCCAGGCGGATGAGAAAGAGGCCCGGGGCCCCGCGGTGGACGGTCAAACTGTGCCGCCTGGTTGAAAGGTTAATGGAGGCCGAGGAGTCTGAGACTACGACGGAGGTGTCTGCGATCATTGACGACGTCTGGCAGCTGCTCCTTGATTGCGACAAGTCGGGTAAGGATGCGGTTAAGGCAAAAATCAAGGAGATCAGAAAGAGGAACAAGAAGAAGGCCAAAAAGCAGAGGCGAAAGGAGAAAAAGAAGGAGATGAAGGAACGCCGGTCCTCTCGGAGGGGAAAAGGGAGGCGCATGTCCTCCGGCTCGGATTCGTCGTCCACGGACAGTAGCAGCGACAGTGCGTCTGATACTTCGTCTTCGGGAAGCTCCAGCTCGTCGGGGCGCCACTCAAAGCGCAAAAGCAGAGGTGGCACGCAGGGGAGCGTGAATCAGCCGGAGTTCAAGTGGATAGACGGAAAGCGCCACTTCCGCAGCAAGAAAACAGGAGACTGGGTTAATTGCGAAAACCCTCCAAAAACGGCATGCCCAGAGTGTGGCGGCCACCATTGGTGGTTCGACAGGGAGAAGCACGGGTGCAAAGGCCGAAGGAAATGACTGCGGCGTCATGCCGATGGAGAGGGGACTGCAGGAGGCGCGAGGAGCGACGAGGAGTGCGAGCGCGAGTGGCCGTGGGCGGCCGCGCGCGACAGACTCGAGGCGGCGATGGCTGATGAGTACGGGGCGTCTTTTGATGCCACGACAGTGCGGGGCCTGCAGGATGGTACCCTTGACGGGTACCTGCGGCAGCTCAGGCGACTGGCCAGGCTGGAGCGGATGCGGCCAGGCGACAGTGCTCGGGGTGTACTGGAGGCCAGGCTCATGCAGGTTGTGCAGGGTGACCTGTCAGAGAGCGCCGCAAAAATCGTTCTGGCTGCGGCGAGGCTGGCCGAGAAGATGGAGTGGCTTGCCCCGGTGGTGCGGAAGTCTGATTGGTACCTGGTTATGTCTGTCGAACAGCGGCGGTGCAAAGAGCAGCGGGCGGAGGCGAAGGAGTGGGCGCAGCAAGAGGCAATATCGCTCAGTACTTGTGGACTATAAAGAAAAGTCGTATTGCAGCTATTTGCTTCGCTATTGGGTTGCGCCGTCTTCGGTATTGTGGGTCGTCCAGGAGTTCTTTGAAATCAAGATTTGGGATTTTGGTGCAAAAGATCTTGGAAAGCACACGACAAAACACCGTACAAGTGTTTTGAAAATAAGGAGGACCTGTGCAGGCTGTGTGCGGCTGCCTCCAGCTTTGCGGAATGGGAGGCGGTGGCGCTGGCGTGCATATCGGTGGGACACTGCCTGCGAGGCTCCGAGGCGGGGGGTGGGGTGGGGCAAGAAGATGACGGAGTGCGGTTTTTTGGGACAAAGTCCAGGAGGGGGGCCCAGAGACAAGAAGTGGGGCCCTGGGTGCGAGAATGGTTACAGTTCCTGGCGAAACTCAGAGCACTCAAGGGTTTCCACCCCGACAGGGGGGCGTGGCACGAGTCCAGGGAGGCGCTGGGGAAGACGCTGGTCAGCCTGCTGGAGAGGGGGGAGGGGAAGAAGACTGTCCGGTGGCACAGTTTCCGTAGGATGGGGGCGGCACAGCTTAGGAAAATGGGGGCGCCACTCACAACGATTATGCTATGGGGGGGGGGGGGTGGAAGTCAGCGAAAGTCGCACAGATGTATACCGAGCCCCCCCCCCCCTAGGTGGAAGTTTACCCGCTCGGGGAAAATACCATGGCCCATGTGGGGGGGGGGGGGGGGCAGAGCCAGGCTACTACACAAAGCAGGGCTCCACACTCTCTTTCTGGCCGTCGTGGATACGCCGAGAAATCGCCTTTGCGGCCGGGGAAGCTTCCCGACTTGCTGGGGGATCGCTTGAGGGGGGTGAGAATGCACGAAAACGAGGAAGGACAGTGTCCCCGAGTGCGAGTGCTACAAGGACAGTTGCGAGATGCGGCGAGGGCGATAAGCGAAATGCGGGGCGTCAAGGTGCACAGACAAGAGATGGTGCGTAACCTAATTACGGGGATGGGTGAGGCAGTGCTCCGGCTGGAGTGTGGGGAGGAGGGTCTGGATACGCTGTGCAGTGTGTTGACAAAAGTCGGGGAGGGGGACTTAGACGAGGAGGACGATGGGTACTAAAGTAGTAGTGACGAGGAGGGGGAGGTTAAAGAGGAGATGGCTGCTCGGGGGGTGGGGGAGGCAGGGTGTGTGACAGTATCGGACAAGATCTGGAACAGCTTGGTCCCTCGTGACCTTCTGGGGGTGTACCGGAGGCAGTTACGGGAGGGCAGTACGGGGGTTGAAAAGTCGCATGGGGGGAGGCCGGGGCCTGTGGATGCAATGCTGGAGTCCCTCAGAACTGAGACTAAGGGTCTGCACAGGACGAAGCGACCCGAGACGGCGAAGATGTTCCTTACATGGAAGAATGCGCTAAAATGCCGCGCCATTCTCGATGCGCGGAGAGTCAACGCAAGCGACCCCCGGAAGCCCCCAAAATTCAGACTCCCTGGGCTGGAAGCCATCCGCCACTGGATGGGGCGTGCGCGCCCTCGGCGTGTGGGGGGGGGGAGGTGCCGGGTTTTTCTGGCGAAACTGGACCTGCAAAATGCTTACTGGAGCATCCGCCTCCCCCCCGCCTGGCGCAGTGCTTTTGTAGTTGGGGGGCGGTCGGGTAGGCGTTTTCGATATGCAAGGTCGCCTTTCGGATGGGCTTATAGCCCTGTGATCTGTCAGAAGCTGGTTTCATCTGTTATCCGGGGGGCCTTGTCGAGACGTGGTGTGCGGGGTTGGGTGTATCTGGACGACATTTTACTGTCGTGCAGGAGCAAGAGTCGTCTGAGGGGGGCTGTACGGGACTGCATTCGAAGACTGAGACGTGCCGGTTTTATTGTGGGGGGCAAATCCGAGCCGGATCCGACTGAGCGCCTCGGTTTTATTGGCAAGCAAATTGACACCAAAGCTGGAACAATTAGCAATGCGGTGGGTGCCTTGGTCGGTGCGTTCAGGTCGTGGATCACGGGGGTGGGCAGAGGGCGCCTGCCCTCAAAGGCTATGGAACGCCTCCTGGGTAAATTGTGCTGGCTGAGCAGGCCCAATGCGGGTCTGGGCGCCTTCCTGGCGGGCGCATATCGAGGTTTGCAGAGTGGGAAGGGGGTGTTTGGGAGGGGGGTCTGCAAAGGGGTGGCGACAGTGCTCCTGTTTTCTTGTGTCCCTCAGCGGTGTGACCCTCCCGGGCCTGGTGGACGAGGGGCCTGGGAGGTGTTCGTGGATGCAGCCCCGGAAGGCAAACGTTTTCGACTGGGAATTGTCGGGGGGGGGGGGATTACCATCGGTCGGAGGTGTGTCCGCCCTGGGTGGACTCCCTGCAGCAGGCGGAGCTGTATGCTCTGTACGTTGTTATCAAGGTGGCGTCCTATCGGGGTTTCGAGAGGGTTCGTGTGGGTTCGGACAGCAACGTAGCTAGGTCTCAGATTAATGCGCTGAGGGCGTCGGTGCATGCCGACTCTCAGCAGCGAATACTCCGGCGCCTGTTTTGGCTCAGGTGTACTGTTAGTGTCGAGTCCTTCAGGGTGCCGTCTTTTTTAAACGCGGCCGACCCCCTGAGTAGGGAGACGAGCTTCCAGTCTCGAAAACAGGCCATTGCCGAAGCAGCAAGGCGTCATGAGATGTGGGAAAGAGCCATCGACACGAAGTACATGGGTCTGATGGAGATGATTCGCCCCCCGTGGAGGTTCAGGAGGGAGGTGGGGGACTGAGGATGCGACGGTTGCGGGGGGCAAATGGACGCGCAGTCGCGCGGCAAAATGTGCTGTCCGTGGAATAGTGCATCTGTCCTGATTGCTTTGTCCAGGGGGAGGGGTGGGGCAGGCAGAACTGCAGTTAGTATAGCGCAGCGGGGTAACGAAAGTTCTGCCACCGGGCCCCCAGCACTCCCCCCCCCCCCTATCCCTGATCCTGCTTCCCCTCTTCCCTCCTCCCCTCCTCAGCCTTTTATAAATTTAAGGCGGGGGTACATCGGCCCACCCGCCCGCCCTGTGTCTTGTCCCGGCGCCTGCCAGGGGTGATGAAAGGACAGCCATTCCTATGTTACTCTATCACTGGTGCTGTCCGTGGAATAGTGCATCTGTCCTGATTGCTTTGTCCAGGGGGAGGGGTGGGGCAGGCAGAACGGGATGAAGCGCTGTAGGTACTCGTTAAGTATACAGCCGGCGCTCTTCCCGGGGGGGGGGGGGGGTGTCGAATCCCAAGGGGCACGTAGTTGGTTGGTCTTGTGTATTAGTCGATGAATATCGCCCTCCCGTCGACCACATCTTGTGTTCCCAACCAAATGGGAGGTCGTTTTTTGGACCAAACATCCAGTAGAGTATGTTGAGGCGTGGCGTGCAGATTGTTTAAGCTGTGTGTAAGCTGAGCACAACGGGTGGTAACAACGTCATTGTCTGGGAAGTGAGCATACCTGAAATGTAATGGACACACACGTCACAGTGCTCTCAGGGTAGGAGGTCAGGTCCGCGGGAACCGATGGAACCGGCTCTACTTTCGGCTTCAGGACTGGTCATTGAGTGGCGTCCTCCGGCGGGTACTATGTATTTGAGCATGGGTGGTTTGGGCAGCCGTTACTACGATGGTGGCAATGTAGCATACCGGAAACGCACAGTACACACAAGTCATGGGTCACGGGTTCGAACCCCGGTCAGCCTGCCACGGAGCCGCCGCTTTATTTTATGAATTTGAGGTAGAGGGTAAGCCCAGGGTTGCATGGTTCATGGGTAACCGGCGCCAATGGGTGGGGGATGAGCTGACCCTTATGGGTCATGAAACATTTGATAGCCGTGATTTGCGGCAATGTCAAGGCAGCATTCGGTCCGCGTTCGGGTTGAGCTGCAGAGCAGCGAGGCAAAACAATGCACTGTGAGTTGTGGCTATGACCATATGCCTGTGTCACGGGGGTATATGCGAGCCCAGGATCCGTTGCTCATGGCCCCCTTCCCTCCCTTGAAAGAAGTGAATGATTTGAAGGTAGCAGAAGGTTGGGAAAGTTGTGCACTAGCCATCACTTGGGCGTACAAGCCTTTGCAACAGCCAACATTCTCAGACATGGATTAGCCACCTTGCTTGGTATTGAGCGGATGAGGTGAATGTCATGCAAGGCACCAAAGTGTGTGGTGGCTTTGTTGTGGCTGCAGCATTGGGTGAAGCAAGTCTGCTTCTATTCCATGTAAAATGCCACCACATTTGATCTTGCCTTCAAGGCTGCAATAAAGTATGCCATTTGATGATGAAGCTGCCTTTGGTGCACATGGGTATTGCCACTCTGGGTCGCAAGGCCCCAACAACCAATATGAAAACAACTGCTTCGCGGTTTTTTTTTTCAGGCTGCTTGAGTGACACCATCCATCGTTTTAAATTGTAGATGCCGCTCACATTGTGTGCCTGCTGCATGTGCAAATATAATATGAATGTAAGGTGCAAAAATGTACTGTAGATGTGTGTAAACACATTTAATTTGCAGTTTGCACGCAGTCTACAACAGCATTTTACACTTTTTTCAGTTAATTCTGGTGGTCCAGTGGTCCTGGGCAGTGTCGTTCACCAACCCCCCCCCTCCCCCATGGAACACCCTGAGAATCCCTAAGTGCAAGGTTTATGGCTAACCGGCGCCTATGGGGGGAGGTTGAGCTGACCCAGACAGCCCATGCAACATTCGATAGCCGTAGTGTACGGCAAACTCAGTGCAACATTCGGCACTGATCTGGTTTGCGCTGCAGTGCAGCAAGTCGAAACAATGTACAGAGATACAAAGCTATGCCCATATGCCTGTGTCACGGGGGTATATGAGAGCTCAGTATCCGTTGCTCATGGCCTCCCATGGAACACGGATCTTTCTTGCGCCAGTCTCATTCCTGTTTGCCTCAGAATCGCTCTGCTCGCTCCATCCTGCCGGTTGGTATTCCGTGTCATTGCCTGAATGCTGCAATTGCAATGCGTAGCTCCTAGCTGGCGCCCTCGCACCCACCTGGCCCCTGTGGGGCACCTACTACGCAACTGAGAGCTTCCCAACAGCACCGAGGACGACACGTGCAAGGGTGCCGCCACTCTTGCTGCCTCCGGTGCAGACTTGGAAGGGGGCCCCACACTGACTGAAGTAGAACGGTAACAGCTGTCGGAGATCATGAAGGCCCACCTGGGGAATGATGCATGGTCGTCTGCTGGAGACCCAACCAGCAGCGCGAACACGCCCCCCACGGATGCGGGGTTCATTGCTGCTGAGAACCTGAGCGACCTGAGCGAGGAAGTCCAGGCCACAGCCAACGTCACAGCCCAAGCCCGAACGAGGCCCCTTCTGGGCGCGGAGCGCTGCAATGTCGGGGCACATGTGACAAGCGGTCTGCAGGATGAGCGGCTGACAAAGGCTGTGAAGCACAAGTCCCAGGGACGAGAGGCACAGGTTTGCTTTGGGTCGCTGTTGCAGGCACGGGGGGGGGGGGGGGGGGGCTGGCGAGTGCATGGTGGTCGCACACCGTGTGCATTGACGGGAACTGTCACCGCTGGTGTATTGGAACCAGGAATACTTCCCAATTCGCGAAATATCTTTCCGAAATCGAAAAATTAAAACATGAAACTCGCCCATTTTGGCGGTGTTGGGGTCAATACTCTTGCGCAAGCACCGTGCACGCATCGTCCCGCTGCCCCCCCATTGGAACGCAAGACTTTTTGCCACAGCACCCTCCCACCCCCTGACCCAAGGGTTTCAACATGGAGGCCAGTGTGACAACGGCTTTGGGGAAAAGTGGGTGTGTAGGAAGCGTTTGGAGGGTAAAGTATTGTCAATCAAACACTCCGGTCGTGCATATTGTCCTGCCTACAGGGCCACAGGCACCTTTTGGCCCGGCCTTGATGTGGGTGTGCAACACGGGGGTACGGCCACTTGGATGAGGCGCAAGACACTATTCCAAGGACCGACAAACCTGGAGCCCTGGTCAACGCGGGAAATATCTGTGGGGGGGAGGGGGGTGCGTGTAAGGGGGCACGAGCCTAAAGAGGTCCAAGACCACACGGTGCTCGGGACAGATGGGAGTCAGAGAGGGGCGTTACACAACCCGACCCCTCGCCCCCGCGCGTACGACCTCCCTGCCACACACAGTGAGCAAGAAGGACCTGCACCTGGGGGTCACATGTCCTCACGCATGTGGTGCGGCGCCTCCTAGCCTTTGCAGAACACATCCGTTTGCCCATCAGCTCACCAAGCGGGCGATACAATGGCCGACCGCTCAGCGGAAAGGACCGCAAGTGGGTTTGCTGGAAAGAACAGGGTAAAAATAGCGAAATTCCCCAATGAGGACCCACATTGTTGGCACATTGCCTCGGAGCTTATCTTCCCTCAACACACATATTCCAACCCAAACAGAATTCCCCCCGACACATATCCCCCCCCCCCCCCCCCACACCATCTGACTGACAGCTACTGACTGTGATTGTCTGACTACTGTAGTCAGACATGATGTTCTGTTTTCTGTTTCAGACACAGTGTTTGTCTTGAGGTTCAACCAGGTTTGGCATAGAGAATAAAGATGCACTTATGCCTGACTGTGGAGTGCATTACCTCTGGTTTGCATTTGTCTGTTTTTTAATTAGGTCACCCCCCCCCCCCCCACACCTTCCCTTGCCTTCCCGTGCCAACAGGCAGTCGTGGAGTGGTTGGGTAGCATGTCCTTGTGACGTGGAGGTTGCGAGCCCAGGCCCACATCTCCCCCGGCGGGCTCAGAGTCAGGCTCTCCAGCCTCCCTGCCGGGGCCTGGAGCACCAGGCACACACTTCCCCACGCCATGTGCGCCAACGCCGAACAACAATGGAGCAAGCCGGTGTGCCACAGCCCCCCCCCCCCCTCAGACACACAAGGGCACATAGACACAGGCACGGCGGCATCTCCCGCCCACGAGCGCCACCGCGGGGTCTGGGGGCGGTCAACAGTCCGGTAGGCCTTGTGACCGGACACCCGGGTACGGCCGCCCAGTCGGGTCCGGCAGGGAAGGCGGCGCCGACCATGGGTAGGCGACCAGGCGAGGCCTTGACCCAACCCAACCCAACCCCCCGCCCCCCACACACATATGCTCCACAGATGCGTATCCCCCCCCTGCCCCTACCCTCAAGGTCCGCCCCGTGGGGCAGCCCTGAAAGGGCGCCCAGCGGACACCCAGCAGCCTCCGGAGGGCACCAGGGGGTCAGGATGTGCGCGCCGCTACTAGTGCTTACAAGAGATGATGCAACGGAACATTCGAGGGTGTGGGGGCTTGGGTTTGGGGGGCGATGGGATGCACCCGCAGAGGGTGAGTCTTTGCTGGCGGCTGGAATCGTGATCCTAGCCACCCTTGTACAGGTCGTATTCCCTTGCACAATTCGAGCATGTTGGGGGCGGGCGCGGGGTCTCTATCGTTCTCTTGCATTTTCGGGCCAGTTCACAATCTTCAAACCCCTACTCTGTACTCTGCACAGGACAGCTCGCGGCAGCTGCACAGCTTGCAGCGGGAGCTGGAGCAGGAGCAGGTGCTGGCTGCGGAGGACGACCGGAAGGCGGCACTACAAAGGCAGTGGGAGCGCGAGGCCCAGGACGGCGCGCAGCAGCAGCTGGTGCATGAGAAGCAGCTGCTCCGCAGCCTGCGCGAGAAGCTGGAGGCCGACCAAGCGCGGGTGGCTGAGCAAGAGCGGCACGTGAAGGCGCAGGCGCGGGAGTGCACAGGGCTCGTGGCGCAGGCGGCCGAGGCACGCAGGAGTGTCGAAGCCCAGAAGGCCGCGAAGGACGCAGAGAATTGCACATTGTGGCGGGACGTGAAGGTGGCGCGGCACGACCTGGCGGTGGCAGAGCGGCAGCAGGAGGCCCTGTCCCAGATTGTGGGCAGCCTGCGCTTGCAGCTGCAGACGGCGCAGGCCGATCACGCGCAGGCAGTGCTCTTCCCTTCCTCTCCTGCGCCCTGCCTCTGCACCTTCCCAGCCTGACCCAAGCCCACCTCCACAGATAACTTATAACTTGGTGGTCCTAGCAGCCCATTGGCAATGATCCTGAGTTCGAGCCCAGCAAAATGCACTGTTGAGCCTAAGGTAAGAGAGTGCAGGGGCACTACAGTCCTCCTTAATGGTATGCTGAGTCTGGGGGATCCTCACGCAATCAACTTCGACCCCCCCCCCCCGCCCCTCCGGCTCGGTGGACCTTCATTCAGTCAAGGAAAGGGAAGGGAAGGGCAGCGAATGGCCATCGGCCAGTAGGCGCCGCCAGCTGCAGACGAGAACAACAAATCCAAGGCGACATGCCAACCCCCCCCCCCCCCCGGCATCCTCCTCCACAGTGCATCGCGCGTTTTGGTCCCCGTACTCCAGAGCCCCTGCACACAGCGCTTTGCAAGACCAGGGCCTCTGCTCACTGGGACTCGCCCCTCTCTCTGTCTGGGTCTGGGAGATTGTGGGGTGCAGTGCCAGAGGTTCCAGCAACAGCACGATTTTGCGCCATGACCGCCGCAGGGTCTTCGCGCGATTGGGATTGCTCACGATGCCGTGCTGTTGTGAACTCCTGCGCTACCGGCCTTCCACAAGTGGGCAGGACGGTGTCTGGACGGTGGCCTGCACATACCTGGAGCTCGGGGGTCATCTGGGAATACGCAGCAGGTCAGGCCTCCATGAACCCACCGGCGGTGCTGCGCTGCGGCCTGCGCCTTTGCCAGCGGCCAGGGGTGACGGTACTGGGCCATCCCATGCACGGCGGCCCATAGTTGCAATGGGATGCTTTGGTCAATAGCAGGAGCAGAGGGCGTTGCAGCCAAACAGTTAAGCCAGCGAACGCCAGCCTCCCTCCCCCCCCCCCCCCCCTCCCCCCAAGGGATTCTTTAGCATGGTGGTCATAGCAACCACTTACTGATGTTTCATCCCTAGTTTGCACCAAGCAAAGCACATTGTCTGCTAAAAGCAGGACCACAACAATCCTTAAGATTACGGGGAGCCTGGGAGATCTCCTCAGACGCTGAACCTCAAGCTCAACCTCCTCCTCCGTTCTGTGCGTGGAAGGCTCCGTGGTGTAGTGGTTGGTGTATGCGCCTGTTGGACCTGTTCGAGTTGGTTCGGGCGGGACCTGTTTTAGGAAAAAGGTGCCGACGTTGAGGCTGACAGTAACTCCTTTGTGCGAGTCGAATGCAAAACTAGTCACATAACAGCCGAAGCAAAAATCGTCATTACTTGCAACCCTGAGAGAACGCCACTCATTATTTCCATTGCAAAATGTTGCTACACCACATTCCCTCCACTGATTTTCGTAATCTTCCGTGCTTTTCACAACCCTATCATGTTCCATGACTTTCCATAAATTTCCGTGCCACGGAAGTAGACATCACATGCGTTGCAAACATCCGGAACCATTTTTTTTCCTGGCCCACTCGGCCTGACTCAAATTCCATGCCAAATGCTGAGTGCAAAGTGTGGGCCGAGCCCTCATTGTTCGACAAAGGAGGAGCCAGAGCTGGGGGCCAGGGCCTCTCCAGGCTCAGCACTGTACCTGCTTGCTTCAGTTGTTCTGTTGTATGCGAAATGGAAAAAAAATTGGCTTTCAAAGAAATCTTGGAAATTCACAGAAAATTATCGAAAATCACGGAAAATCGCGGACCAGTTTTGAGCATTTTGGGGCCTATTCTTGCACCCTACCCTGAGGGGGTAAAGTGGACATTAAACCCCTTGCACCCTCTTTGCTTTATGAGACAAACCTATCCCCCAATGAGCCTTGGCTCAGGCCCCCAAGAACTCCCTGCAGAAAACAAAATTCGAGCGAGTTGGACAAAATTTTCTTTTACTGATGGCAGCCAATGGAGCTTTTTTCTTCTATTCGCACCTCCTCACCAATGGTAGGGGTCCCGTCCTATACATAGCACACATCCCCTTCCCCCTGATGGGCCCCACTAGTGGGGACACTCTTTCAATTAGGCCATAGCAGATCCTAGCCAGGCTTGGGGGGCACAGAACGTGCCCTGACATCCTATTATGATTGTACTATCACAAGGCCATCAACCAAGGCTTCCCGGAACCATGACAGTCACCATATTTTAGCTGATCCATAACTGCCTGAAATGGCCAGGTCTCAAGTGGGGACCCTAGGCATGCCGATCTGGGTTACCTGGAGATATGACCCAGGATCCTTGCCGTTGGTGAAGGGGGCCCGCGTAGCAGAAAAGATCGGAGCCTTGGATCGATGTATCGTGGTGACAAATGGTACATCACGCTCCTCCCGGCCTTGCACAAATGGCTGCCAAATGGCATTTGGGGCCCGGAAATGCATCCGGGAGTGGCTTGTGCTACATGGGTCCTCGTAGGTTTATATGCCCCTCTTCTCACCACATGATTTCCAAAAGCTGTCCCAAGTCTTTTCAAGGGCTGTCATGGGTCGCCCAAAAATCACCTCGAAGAGAGGTTGTTAGATCAAGCGCAGGCGCGGGCGTCGTATACCCCCCTTTTTTGGGGTCATTCACGTAGCATATCCCAAGGCATGATATTGGATGTCCAACCCCTTGTAAAATCATTATTTTGCCCAATAAGACCATCCCCCAATGGATTTTTGGATTCTGAGGCCTCTATCCCCTAAAACTGGATATCACTTTTTTGAGGGGGGGGGGTGGGTGGGGGGGTGGGGGGGGGTGGGGGGGGGTCAAAAATTTTCGCTGAGAAGGCTTCAAGCAGTGGGGAAGCACATTGCAAACACGTAACTGCTGGTCGAATGGTAACACAGTCGACAAAAGGTTTTTGGTCGGCGGTTCGAATCCTGGTCGGCTGACTCTTGGCGGCGGCGGCGGCGCCAAAACTCACCGTACCGGGGTTCGAACCGCCGACCCTAGACACGCCGAGCGGCTGCTTTACCACTCGGCCACTGCCTGAACTGAAGTGAAAGGTCTCCCCACTGCTTGGGGCCGCATCTGCCACTTACAAAAAACCCAAACTGTGTGTTTCTGTCTGACTGACTGGTGGCCTGGCTCAGGGACTGATTGGCTGACTGTCAACCTCTCTTCGAGCTGCACTGCCGAAGGCAATAGAATTCCATGTTTTAGCTAACCCTTGCCGGCCCAAAAACGACCCGACCGTTGCATTTGCACCATTTTCTAGAGGAACACTAGGCTGCAAAGGCATGAGCAAAAAGCCAAACAGGCCATCTAGTGGTCCCAGGTCATACTGTTGAAGTTGATTATGTGGTATCGTTTTTTTTTCAGGTTAGGGTCAGGGTCACCGAGCTGGTGGAACCAGTCTTGGTTTTATAACCCTTTTTAGTGTCTAGGGTGGACCTACAAGGTTTAGCAGCAGCAGCAAGCAAGCAAGCAGCAAGCAGCAAGCAGCAAGCAGCAAGCAGCAAGCAAGCAGCAACACGCGCGAAATGGGCAAAAATCAGAACTCCGTCGTGGTGCTTTGGATTTAGTCGAAAATCACCTCGCAGAGGTTGTTAGATCAAAGCCAGGCAGGCGTATATAGGGGAAAACGCCACATACCCCCCCATTTTTGCATTTTTGGGCCTATTCGCGTACCCTACCCAAGGGGTTGAATTGTTAGTTTTAACCCTTGTAAAATCATTATTTTGTCCAATAAACGCATCCCCAATGAGTTTTTGGTCCGGAGCCCCCCAGACCCCCCCACTTGAAACCCACTTTTTTAAGGTTTTGTGGGAGGGGGGGGGGGGGGATGGGGGGGGGGGGGGTCAAAAATGTCGAAAAACGACCCCCCCCTTTTTTTGGGTCGAAAATCATGAATCTTTTGGTTTTTTTCGATTTTGAGCCGAAAAAGTGTTTCCGGGTCCCGACTCCATTGGGTTTGTATGGGGCGAAGTGGGACAGGCGCTTACGCAGTTTATGCACTTTTTAGCCATTTTTGCTATGTTGGGGGTTTTGGCAAACCCGATGACCCCGTGGTACCCACTCTGAGGGGTGTGAGTAGGGATGTTGTGACAGTATATGCCTACTAGGATACAAAAGGACTTTTTTTGCAGTCTGTAGCCTTGCTTAGGGCCGGTTAATGCCCGTGCCAAAGACGTGAAATGTCTGTTTCCACCAATAATGGCCTAGTGAATGGGCCGGTACACAACCTGCTCATGCAGTTTTTCTTTCACCTTGGACAGCTCAAAAATCGAACTTTTCGAAACTTGTTTTTTTGATATTGTCATCACCTACAATGACCATCCAAGGTATGTAAAGCATGTTTTAGGCTGTATTTACGTGTTTTTCACCTTATTTGGGTATTGGGTGGGGGGGGGGGGGGGGGCTCCCAAGGGATGGGTACACAACCTGCTTGTGCAGTTTTTCACCCCGGGCAGCTCAAAAATCGAAGTTTCCGAAACTTGTTTTTTGGATATTGTGACCACTTAAAATGACCATCCAAGCTATGTAAAGCATGTTCTAGGCCGTATTTGGATGTTTTTCACCCTATTTGGGTATTAGGTCCCGGGGGGGGGGGGGGGTCTCCCAAGGGATTGGTACACAACGTGGTTATGCAGTTTTTTACTCAGGGCAGCTCAAAAATCGAAGTTTTCGAAACTGGTCTTTTTGATATTGTGACCACCTAAAATGACCATCCAAGCTATGTAAAGCATGTTTTAGGCCGTATTTACGTGTTTTTCATCCGATTTGGGTATTAGGTCCGGGTGGGGGGGGGGGGGTCTCCCAAGGGATTGGTACACAACCTGCTTATGCAATTTTTTGCCCTTGGCAGCTCAAAAATCGAAGTTTATGAAACTTGTTTTTTTGATATTGTGATCACCTAAAATGGCCATCCAAGGTATGTAAAGCATGTTTTAGGCCATAGTTACGTGTTTTTCACCCTATTTGGGTATTGGCTTGGGGGGGGGGGCGGGCTTCCAAGGGATGGGTACACCCACAACCTGCTCATACAATTTTTCACCCTGGGCAGCTCAAAAATCGAAGTTTTGGAAACTTATTTTTTTGATATCGTGATCACGTAAAATGATCATCCAAGCTATGCAAAGCATGTTTTAGCCCGTATTTATGTAGTTTATACCCTATTTTGGGTGTGTGTTGCTTGGAGTAGATGCTCTGCGAGGTGGACTTGCCGAAGGCAATAGAATTTGGTGCACGATACCTATGGGTGTGAAGTACAATCACACGAAGTTTGAGCGAGAAACTCAATGGTGGCGGCCGGGAACGGGATTTGCAAGTGGCGGACCTCTGTTTCAGAATTCGTCGAAAATGGCCCAAAATGGCATTTTTTTGGGCAGTTTGGGTGCCTAGGATGTCCATGGAGGGGTCCATTTGCATTGGAATCAATCGAGATGATAAACAAACACCTTTCATCATGGTTTAGTGTGTTTTGTGCCCGATTAGGGGCCTTAACAACCTCTTTTTGGGCCCAAAAATACCGCAAAATCGGCCTTGAAAAGCACCCTTTTTGCTTATTTTTTCAAGTTGCACCTTCTCGTGCGGTGTTTTATTGGCTTGGTTTGCATTGGGCATCCTTGTGGTGATTAAGAACGAGGAATGGGATCATTTTTGAGCCTTTTCCACATTGTCATCACCCTTCAATGCCCCATTTTGGCATTATAGAGTGGTGTTGAGCGCGCGTAGTGCAGTTTGGCAAGCAGCAGCAAGCAGCAGCAGCAAGCAGCACGCGCAAAATCACCTCGCAGAGGTTGTTAGATCAAAGCCAGGCAGGCGTATATATGGGGAAAACGCCACATACCCCCCCATTTTGGCCTTTTGGGCCTATTCGCGTACCCTACCCCAAGGGGTTGAATTGTTGGTTTAACCCCTTGTAAAATCATTATTTTGTCCAATAAATGCATCCCCCAATGAGTTTTTGGTCCGGACCCCCCCAGACCCCCCCACTTGAAACCCACTTTTTTGAGGTTTTGAGGGAGGGGGGGGTGGGGGTGGGGGGGGGGGGTCAAAAAATGACCCCCCCATTTTTTGGGTCGAAAATCATGAATCTTTTGGTTTTTTTTGATTTTGAGCCGAAAAAGTGTTTCCGGGTCCCGACTCCATAGGGTTTGTATGGGGCGGAGTGGGACGAGCGCTTATGCAGTTTATGCACTTTTTCAGCCATTTATGCTATGTTGGCGGTTTTGGCAACCTCGGTGAACCCGTGGTACCCACTCTGAGGGGTGTGAGTGGGGATGTTGTGACAGTATCTGCCTCCTAGTATACGGAAGGACGTTTTTTGCAGTCTCTAGCCATGCTTAGGGCCGTTCACAACGCGTGCCAAAAACGCAAAGTGGCTCTTTCCACCAATAATGGCTTCGTGAATGGGCTGGTACACAACCTGCTTATGCAGTTTTTTACCCTGGACAGCTCAAAAATCGAAGTTTCCGAAACTTACTTTTTTGACATCGTGATCACCTAAAATGACCATCCAAGGTATGTAAAGCATGTTTTAGGCCGTATTTACTTGTTTTTCACCCGATTTGGGTATTAGGTCCGGGGGGGGGGGGGGGTCTCCCAAGGGATTGGTACACAACCTGCTTATGCAGTTTTTCACCCTATGCTGCTCAAAAATCGAAGTTTTCGAAACTTGTTTTTTTGATGTTGTGATCACTTAAAATGACCATCCAAGCTATGTAAAGCATGTTTTAGGCCGTATTTACTTGTTTTTCACCCAATTTGGGTATAAGGTGGGGGGGGAGGGGGGGGGGGGGGGGGGCTCCCAAGGATTGGTACACAACCTGCTTTTGCACTATTTCACCCCGGGCAGCTCAAAAATCGAAGTTTCCGAAACTTACCTTTTTTTCTTGTGTAATCTGAATGATCACCTAAAATGACCAAGGTATGTAAAGCATGTTTTAGGCCGTATTTACTTGTTTTTCACCCGATTTGGGTATCAGGTCCGGGGGGGGGGGTCTCCCAAGGGATTGGTACACAACCTGCTTATGCAGTTTTTCACCCTATGCTGCTCAAAAATCGAAGTTTTCGAAACTTGTTTTTTTGATGTTGTGATCACTTAAAATGACCATCCAAGCTATGTAAAGCATGTTTTAGGCCGTATTTACTTGTTTTTCACCCAATTTGGGTATAAGGTGGGGGGGGGGGGGGGGGCTCCCAAGGGATTGGTACACAACCTGCTTTTGCACTATTTCACCCCGGGCAGCTCAAAAATCGAAGTTTTCGAAACTTGTTTTTTTGATACCGTGATCACCTAAAATGATCATCCAAGGTATGTAAAGCATGTTTTAGGCTGTATTTACGTGTTTTTCACCCGATTTGGGTATTAGGTCCAAGGGGGGGGGGGGTCCTCCCAAGGCATTGGTACACAACCTGCTTATGCAGTTTTTCACCCTATGCAGCTCAAAAATCGAAGTTTTCGAAACTTGTTTTTTTGATATTGTGACCACCCAAAATGACCATCCAAGCTATGTAAAGCATGTTTTAGGCCGTATTTACATGTTTTTCACCCTATTTGGGTATCAGGTCGGGGGGGGGGGGGGGGGGGGCTCCCAAGGGACGGGTGCACAACCTGCCTCTGCGGTTTTTCACCCCGGACAGCTCAAAAATGGAACTTTTGAAACTTGTTTTGTGATATTGTGATCACCTAAAATGACCATCCAAGGTATGTAAAGCATGTTTTAGGCCGTATTTACGTGTTTTTCACCCGATTTGGGTATTAGGTCCAGGTGGGGGGGGTCTCCCAAGGGATTGGTACACAACTTGCTTATGCTGAGTTTGTCACCGTGGGCAGCTCAAAAATCGAAGTTTTCGAAACTTGTTTTTCTGATATTGTGACCACCTTAAATGATCATCCAAGGTATGTAAAGCATGTTTTAGGCCGTGTGTACATCTTTTTCACCCTATTTGGGTATTAGGTCCCGGGGGTGGGGGGGGGGTCTCCCAAGGGATTGGTACACAACTTGCTAGTGCAGTTTTTCACCCTGGGCAGCTCAAAAATTTGAAGTTTTCGAAACTTGTTTTTTTGATACCGTGATCACCTAAAATGATCATCCAAGGTATGTAAAGCATGTTTTAGCCGGTATTCATGTAGTTTCCACCCTATTTTGGGTGTGTGTTGCTCGCGGTAGATTCTCTGCGAGGTGGACTTGCCGAAGGCAATAGAATTGGCAAAAAACAGAACTCCGTTGCGTTGCTCCGGATTCGGCTGAGATTTTGGTGGATGATACCTATGGGTGTGAAGTACAATCACACAAAGTTTGAGCAAGAAACTCAACGGTGGCGGCTGGGAATGGGATTCGCAAGTGGCGGACCTCTGTTTCAGAATTGGTCGAAAATGGCCCAAAGTTGCCATTTTTTGGGCAGTTTGGGTGCCTAGGATGCCCATGGAGGGGTCCATTTGCATT
Organism: Eutreptiella sp. 'Long Island Sound 2002'; assembly: GCA_964036045.1. Lineage (NCBI taxonomy): Eukaryota > Euglenozoa > Euglenophyceae > Eutreptiales > Eutreptiaceae > Eutreptiella > Eutreptiella sp. 'Long Island Sound 2002'. The sequence continues at coordinate 178,275,140 of OZ038381.1, forward strand.
GGAATCAATCGAGATGACAAACAAACACCTTTCATCATGGTTTAGTGTGTTTTGTGCCCGATTAGGGGCCTCAACAACCTCTTTTTTTGGCCCAAAATACCGCAAAATCGGCCTTGAAAAGCACCCTTTTTGCATACTTTTTCAAGTTGCACCTTCTCGTGCCGTGTTTTATCGGCATGGCTTGCATTGGGCACCCTTGTGGTGATTAATGACGAGGAATGGAATCATTTTTGAGCCTTTTCCACACTGTCATCACCCTTCAATAGCCCATTTTGGCATTATAGAGTGGTGTTGAGCGCGCGCAGCACGTGCTAGGGTAGGGTTATAGGGGTCATCTTTGGGTCCAAAAATGGTCCAAAATCGTTTTTTCCAAATCACCTCGAAGGAGAGAAAATGATCCCCCAATGAATTTTTCGTTTTTGACCCCTTGAGCCCCCCGTACCCGGGTACCCCTTTTGGGGGGGGGGGGGGGTGGGGGGGGTGTCGGGGGGGGGGGGGGGTGGATGAAGGTGAGCCACAGATGTAGAATGGGAAAATCATATATCCTGATTTGTTTGCTTATCCTGTGGATGCATTGCGGCCTTTGTTACCGCTGCAGCATGGGATGGTTGTACCTCGGTTGTGCTGTGCGTTGCCGTGATTAGTCCATAAAGAAAGAGTCATGGTGTCATCCGACACTATGGTCTCTGTAGGTCCAGCGAAGCGGACATCAATCAACTGTACCTGGAATGCGACTGTGTGCTGCTCTTCCAGACCGAAAGGCGCCTATGGTACCACTGATGAGGCTTTTGTTTTGATACTGCTCGTCTGCTTGTCCCAACCAGACAGCAACTCAAACAGACTCCATACGGGAGGAAATACGCGATTGCCATCCGACAGTCACAGTCACTGCCGCCGCGTTTCGCTGTCACAACCCCCAAGCAAGCATCTCTCTATACAAAAACAACATGCCCCCAATTTGTACGTTCTGCCATGAAGGAGGGCACCACGTCTCCGAATGCCCTATGGTGCCAATACTGCTCGGACAACACGAGATGGGTCAACGCCGCCGTCCCCCTGTTGGTGGTGCGATGGGGACCATTGGAGCAATACATGTCCAAAGAAGGAGGAAAGGCGCCGCAATAAGCAATGCATCAGGTGCGGGTCGGACAAGCACTGGATAAAAGCCTGTCCTGAATTCAATAAAATCAAAGAAGACCCAGCAAGGGGTGTGGGCAAGCTAACGGTATGGTGTATGCGCTGCGGGACGACCGACCATAGCACAGTGACGTGCAAGTCCACAGACCCGGCTATCAATATGCCAGATTCTGATGATGACGTCCGAGGGTGCAAATGGTGCGGTGTTAGAGGACATGATTGGGAAGAGTGCTTCAAGAGACTACCCATAGCACAGCGCGAGCTCGGTGAAAAACTGTCAGCAATTACTTCTGGTCTCGATTCTGCCCTGCACCGAATGGAAGCCCTGGAAAAACGCCAGACCCAGACTGAGGAAGCTGTGGCATCCATAAAGGACATCAAGGCGGACATTACCACAATCAAGGGGCAAGTGGAGAGACTCCTGAGCTGGAAATCGGACGCCGAAAAGCGAATGAGTCAAAATGAAGAGAAAATGACAAGCTTTGATCTAGCTCTGAAAAAACATGTGCCAGCCCATTTGAAAACCGAGACCACTGTCATGCACCACCAATTTGCACTTACTGCATTTGACAAGGCTTTGATTGCGGCAAAAATTATCCCTCAATCTGTGATGCCCGGCAAATCACTGACACATGATGCCACGGACGTGGACGCACTGCCGCAGCGTACCACGCCACCTCGGGAAGCCAGGCAAAAGAGGGACGGTGCCTCCAGCTCTTCTGCTGCAGTATCTCCAGACACACGTCCGAAAAAGAAAAGACCAGGGTCCACGGATACAGAATGGTACATGGCCCTGCAACCTGTCACTGGAGTTCCACTTGATGACTTGTTGCCAGACGCCCTGATGGATGAATTATTGGTTGACTGGACACCGAAACAAGCCGAGAGATTGGAAAGCTGGCTGAAGGAATGGTCCTCCGAAGAAATGTTGTCCACCCTGCTCAGCCTCAACAACGTCTCCAGAAATACGAGGAACCGCGGGTTAAAAACAATTTTCCATGGCTCCAGAATCCCCCCAAAGCGCTTTGCGTCCCAACCAGCAGTGTCTGCTTAAACAGTGTCGATGACGAACTGCTCCTATTGCAAAACAGGCTCCAATCTGCGTTAACAAAATTATCCCTAGCGAAACAACTGCTGCATGCTTCCACACGTGTACCGTCACCAGATGAAAAATATGATTACGTTTCTACATTTTTACCCCATGGTCACGACCGAGTTCTGCGCCACGAGTTCGGTCTTGATGCAGCCGGTGTTCGGTTGTGGTGTATCAGTCAAGCGTCCAGCAAGGGAGAACGTTGGTTAAGTGACAGTTCTGTGGTAAGAGCCAGCCTCGTCACTGCACACACTGAAAAAGGAGAATTGTGGTCGCGCTACAGTCACCCCCCCCATACAAATCATGTCAGTGTACCGCCCATGTGGGCCCGCCGCTACGTGATACAAACCCTGGGCACCACCTGTGTCTGGCGCCATCCAAAAAGCCTGTGCACGGCTTCACATTTTGCAATCCATCCACAGTGGCCTGACACTTCCACTTGCAGTGCACCCATTGTGGTAGACTACGTCTATTCTGATGTGACACAAATCCTTGATGAGTATACTGCTCAGTGGGTGTGGTGTGTCTCTGAGCAGTCGCCCTGTGACTCACTTTCGTGCGTTGCCTCTGCGTCTTTCTCTGGTATGTTGTGGTATTTACATGCCACACGTGACGCACTTGAAAAAGTCACACCGCTGCAAAAACTGCGCATATACACCCATTTTCGGATTCAACACAAAGGGCGCTGCAGACTATGGTCACCCTCTGAGTACCAGCAGTTGTTGTGTAACAGCTACAGCCAGGCAATACAAAATGCCGACAGTGAAAGCAATTTGGGTCGTTGGGCTGAACGGCTGGAATATCGGATCCCCCATCTGCCATTTCAGCGCAACCCATTACTCCGGATGATCCGAGCATCCTCGCACGTCCACAACTGGTCCCTCTCAACACCCGTGCATGGTCATGTCGTCTACGTCGTTTTTCATGTCCACCTTTTTTGCCTTTCCATCGGACGGACCGAGTGTGCACTCGTTCAGCGACTCAGGAAGCATTGGGCAACCGCACGGTCTGGCTCTGAGGACAGCCCATTTTATAATATGCTTTTGCGTACAGGTATCCACCACTGGACAATTGCCCCATTGCAATTCACTAATTGTGAAATTAAGGCCTGTTTTCTGCAGCGTGCCTGGTGCTTCAAATGGCGGAAGTGGGCATTAAATGCCTGTGCGCCAGCGATACCCTCTGACACGGATTCCACTGCCCCACCCCCGCAACACACCAAACGACTGGGTACTGTGTTGAGGAGATTGCACTCTGCCCGCATCGATCGGGATTATGCACAAATACATTTTTTGCAAAAGGAAGTTTCTGCTATCTCGTCGGGACTGAACATCCCATACGTTCCTGCACCAGTTGTAAAGGTGCCTGACCTCACAGGAGAGCAGAAAGGTGCAGTCAGTGCTGCAGTCAGGAGCATGGTGAAAGGGATGTCCGTTCCAAGGTGGCAGAGGCAGGCTGTACAAGCGTCAATCCGCGTAGTACGCACCGTACCACACACGCTGCGAAAAATCGTTGAGAAACACCAAAACAAGGCAGCTTGGGACGCCGACAGGCCAGATTGCTGTTGCAATGCCCAGCACTTACCCATTTGGGAAGCGTTAGGACAGGTCAAAACTATTGACGGCCATTTTGCTCTGTTGCCTGTCACCCTACAGCACCAAGGTGCTATTGTTCGGTCAGGAGATCCAATTCCACAACACGGGCAAAAATCAAGGGCAGACTGCATCAGTGACCTGGAACGACTTGCGTTTGCACTGCACACAAAAATACCATGCCCAGACAAGACAATACCGCGTGTTATGTTCTCAGAATCTGGTGACACACTCCGCTCTATCCGCAAATCTGTCGACCTGTTAAGCTCTGTCGCATATGTTAGGATTGTGGACAAACACTCCTCGGCCATGTGGGCCTTTTGCAAACAGTGGGCCTGGGACCAGCATGTCAAATTTGTTTCTGATGAGGGGTATACCAGGATTACCGAAACACCAGATGAGGTCAAAAAGAGACTGAAAAAGCGTGTCTCAGCTGGTGGTTGGAAGCCAGGGGTCAGTGCAAGTGTATCTTTGATGTACCTGCTTGGAAAAGCCAAGGCAATGCGTAAAGAGACCATGCTGTGGCGACCTATTGCTGCAGCTAGTCGGCCTTTTGTGAGCCGCCACACACTGCGTATAGCTGCACGTGCGTTCACTTGTTTTCTACGTCTGTTGCGTGAGTCCGTCACGGCGTCCATACTGGTGCTGCGTGTGTCTGATGTCGCGCCCTGGGTACGCACGCTCAGCCAGTGGGGTGCCACATGCGTCGGCGAAGCCGACTGCAAAGAGCAGTTCAACATGATACGACCTAATGTCACTGTCCGTGAGTTGCGGGAAGCTTCCCAGTTTTTGTACCACAAAAAGCGGTGGGGTGCAGAGGCTATTGTATGGAGTATCCACCGCGACTGTAAGGAGTTAGACAGGGCAGGTCGCGCTGCATCTTCTGCCTTCTGGCATTTCTCACACGAAGAGTTGACACAGTTGGTGCAATTTTCATTAACCGAAGACAACCAGGTATGGTGTGTAGGAGCCATGTGGAAGAGAGCAAATGCAATACCCATGGGGGGCTCCTTCTCTGCGCAGTGCGCAGACCTGCACAGCCTGTGGGCACTGAAACAAGGAGTAGATGTGATGAAACGTTTTGGTACCCTCGTGAAGGAAGCACCATTCCCGGTGTGGGAAACACCTGCGGGCAACACTGTGTCACTGTCACAATTTCGAGACAACGTTAATGTTGGTGCCAAAGGCCTGTCAGCCTGCGACGAAATGTCACGCGTCTGTCATGCCTTGGCCCAGTGTTGGGATCTGCCTGTTCACTGTGACTGCCTCAGCAGGGGCGATGAGTGCGATGGGTCCTGCATGAGTGATGAGCTGCGCATTCTGGGTGTAACCATTCATGTAGGTTCGTCTGTTTTGTGCTTTTCCACACCATCAGCACTCAGTGACACCTGGAGCTTAAAATGGGGGCCATCTTTACACAGTCCATGGGCAGTGAGTATGGGACACCTGTCAAACATTTTCACAGGCTCCCTGGTGAACTCCCTACCCTTCAATTTTTCGTGGGCATGCCTGCTGTTAAGTGTCAGTGCCTGGATGCAATTGGCGGTCCTGTGTGATCACCCGACATCCACTGTTTTACGCGCCATGAAGGGCGCCATTCACAGAGTGTGCAGTAGAGGACCCTGGTGTGTGGACGCCACAATTTTTTGGGCAGTGGTACAGGCTCGCCACTTGCCAACTTCACCTAGTCGTTCAGCTGGACTGTTGCAGACCTGGCTGCGACAAGAGGCTTTTTGGAACAACGGAAAATATGTGTCATGGCACGCCCCGCACGATGGCGAATGCTCTGCGACCTGTGCTCCCTGGGACGCAAATTTTGATATAGTGTGACATATAGCACGACAGTGCACAGGAAACCAGATGACCGGGGGGGGGGGGCTGGATGAAGGTGAGCCACAGATGTAGAATGGGAAAATCATATATCCTGATTTGTTTGCTTATCCTGTGGATGCATTGCGGCCTTTGTTACCGCTGCAGCATGGGATGGTTGTACCTCGGTTGTGCTGTGCGTTGCCGTGATTAGTCCATAAAGAAAGAGTCATGGTGTCATCCGACACTATGGTCTCTGTAGGTCCAGCGAAGCGGACATCAATCAACTGTACCTGGAATGCGACTGTGTGCTGCTCTTCCAGACCGAAAGGCGCCTATGGTACCACTGATGAGGCTTTTGTTTTGATACTGCTCGTCTGCTTGTCCCAACCAGACAGCAACTCAAACAGACTCCATACGGGGGGTCAAAACTTCTTTGCGTATTCTGGGTGCTGTGTGTGGATTTGGACCCAGGTCCCGGGCAACTTTTTTCTTGTACATGGAACCCCCCTGACCCATGGCGGGGGGTCCCGGGTCCGAACTGCAGGTACCCCCGGTCGCGCCCCCCCTATGGGCCCTTGCTAGTGAGGACGTTTTCACGTTGGATAAGGATGTTTAGTGACACCTGCAAGATTTCCAAAAATTCGACTTTTTCCGAAACCCTTTTGTCGTCCCTGGGATGGGTTTGGGTGATGATTTAGCGACAATACGGGTGCTTGAGCACCCATGGGGACCCACGTAGTGGCTGCCAAGCCCATATAGCCCGAGCCATGGCCCCTCCAAAAGCCCCGAAATTGCCGTTGTGTCGGCTGTTTAGTGACACCTGCAAGATTTCCGAAATTCACCTTTTTCCGAAACCCTTCTTTCGCCCCTGGGATGGGTTTGGGTGATGATTTAGTGACAATACGGGTACTTGAGCACCCATGGGGACCCACATAGTGGCTGCCAAGCCCATATAGCCCGAGCCATGGCCCCTCCAAAAGCCCCCAAATTGCCGTTGTGTCGGCTGTTTAGTGACACCTGCAAGATTTCCGAAATTCGCTTTTTTCCGAAACCCTTCTTTCGCCCCTGGGATGGGTTTGGGTGATGATTTAGTGACAATACGGGTACTTGAGCACCCATGGGGACCCACATAGTGGCTGCCAAGCCCATATAGCCCGAGCCATGGCCCCTCCAAAAGCCCCCAAATTGCCGTTGTGTAGGCTGTTTAGTGACACCTGCAAGATTTCCGAAATTCGCTTTTTTCCGAAACCCTTTTGTTGCCCCTAGGATGGGTTTGGGTGATGATTTAGTGACAATACGGGTACTTGAGCACCCAGGGGGACCCACGTTGTGGCCGCTAGGCCTAAGTAGCCCGTGCCATGGGCCCCCCAAAAGCTTCAAAATTGCTGTTTGTAGGTGGTTCAATGGCATCTGGTGTGAGCACAAACTGCTTCAGCAGTTTTCCACCCTCTGCAAGTCAAAAATGGAAAATTTTGCAAAACATTTTTTTGATATTTAGGCCGTATTTTGCAAAACATTTTTTTGATATTTAGGCCGTATTTGCGTGTTTTTCTCCCTATTTGGGTATTGGGTGGGGGGGGGGGGGTCTCCCAAGGGATTGGTACACAACATGCTTATGCAGTTTGTCACCTTGGACAGCTCAAAAATGGAAGTTTTCGAAACTTATTTTTTTTGATATTGTGACCACCTAAAATGACCATCCAAGGTATTTAAAGCATGTTTTAGGCCGTATTTACGTGTTTTTCTCCCTATTTGGGTATTCGGTGGGGGGGGGGGGGGGGGGCTCCCAAGGGATGGGTACACAAGCTGCTTGTGCAGTTTTTCACTCTGGACAGCTCCAAAATCGAAGTTTTTGAAACTTATTTTTTTGATATTATGATCACCTAAAATGACCATCCAAGGTATGTAAAGCATGTTTTAGGCCGTATTTGCGTGTTTGTCATTCTATTTGGGTATTAGGTCCGGGGGGGGGGGGGGGGGGCGTCTCCCAAGGGATTGGTACACAACCTGCTTATGCAGTTTTTCACCCTAGGCAGCTCAAAAATCGAAGTTTCCGAAACTTATGTCTTTGATATTGTGATCACCCAAAATGACCATCCAAGCTATGTAAAGCATATTTTAGCTTGTATTTATATTCTTTTTACCCTATTTAGGGTGTGTGCTGCTTGGGGTAGATTCTCTGCGAGGTGGACTTGCCGAAGGCAATAGAATTTGTTCCTAGGCCACTCCGGGTGCTCAAACAAGTGTTTTTGGCCCATTTCGAGCCCATGGTGGCCTGTTTTGACCCTCCAAAATTACCAAAAAGCCTTGAAAATGGGCTTTTTGGGGACCAAAAATAGGTCAAAAATGGGTTGAAAACACGTTTTTCCAAAATGATAACTAGACCGTTTGGGGCGCACAAACAAGTGAAATGAGCCCATTTTGAGCCCATTGTAAGCAATTTTGGCCCGTCTAAAGTCACAAAATGCCTGGAAGGCGATGTTCCTTTCCCCACCATCTCGGTCCCAATATTCAGTCCTGGTTAGGGTTAGGGCTAGGGTTAGGGTTTGGGTCTATTTGACAAGGGCCCTCTAATCTAAGGTGATGAAGTGCCATGCACTGCGCTCTCTACATCAACGGTGAAGTGAGGTGCTTTATATTTTGCTGCAATGTGATTGGGAAAGATAGTTTCGATTTTTTGACCTCCAGGGCTCAAAACAGCCAAGTCCTTTACCCCTTGCCCCTCCACCCTCCTAAAGTGGCTCTGTTCGGCCTCCCACTACCTTCTTTTCCTTCCCTCTCAGCGAGGCTCAGCACTGCGCTAAAGATCTTTTGCCGATTCTTGGTAGGCCACCCACTATGCCGTGATGCTGGGCGCTAGAGCGATCGGGTCACAGGCATAGGGGCTCTCTATACGTGCCGGGGATTCGGCGGTGGATAGCCCGTGTCCACCTTTGCTCAGCAAGCAAAAACACTGTCACCACTCCCAACCATCCGCGCTTTGCACGCTTTGCACTCGCCTGCTCCATTTTGTTCATCTATGCGCCGTCTACAAGCGGATGGTAGGGCGGGCATCCCGTAAACACCTATTCGGCGGAGACCCGCTTTGGCACGTCATCCACACTTTGCACGCTTGCTCTCACTTACTCCCGTTTGCTCATCAGTTTTCTTTGAGTGCTCCTCGCTTCATCTCTAGAGTTCATACAGTCCGTGGTACCAGTGGTACGTTATGCTCTTTGTTTCTTCTCCACGCCCCACACAGTGCCACAAACACTGATTTGCCCTACCACATAGTGGCAGGGACACTACTTTGCCCTTTCACACAGTGCCACAGACACGGGCACAAATTTGCTCCCCTTTTGGTCATCGATTCTCTATCTAGCCGTTTGCCTGGCCTGGTCTACCTCCTTGTGTGTGTTCTCCTTGACCAATCTATAGTGGGTGGTGGGGCGTCCTCCTATCAACACCTATTTGGGAGCCGCTTTGCACGTTTTGCTCGCGATGAGCCTTCATTTTGCGCGTCCTTTGTCGGCACCAAGATCCCAGGATACCTATCATCACCGTCCGAGATATGACAAGTCGCCTTGTGGACGCCTTGGTGGGCGGGGGCCTCTATGTGTTCGCTTGACCTGGGTTTTAGCCCTGAGTTCGGTCTGTCGCCGAGGTATCCCGAGTTTAGCAAGGGCGTTGATTTGGAGACTAGACGAGGCCCAATTCATCCTACGCCCAAGATGAACGTGCCTAGTCTAGTCTGGTAACTGCATCCCCATCCGTGCGGCGGAGACACGGGGAGTGGGCACCCTTTCCCCACCTCCTCCTCCTCCTTCTGCCCCCCATTCCTTGCTCCTTGCTCCCTTCCGCCGCTCCCCCCCCCCACCCCCACCCCTCCTTGTGTCCACTTCCCCTGTCCCCCTCTTTCTGCCACACCCCCTCTCCCCCTTCGTCTCTCTCTTTCTCCCTCGCCCCCTCCCATCCTCAGGCGGTCGCAGACCTACGAGAGGTCCGCGCACGAAGTGCTCTGGCGTTGGAAGACTGTGAGAGCCAGCATAGGACAGAGTACAACGAGTTGTCCGAGACCTTATGGACTGTCAAAAAGCATTTGCAGGAGTGCTCACTGCTGAAGCTCAAGGCCGAAGCTGCAATCGAGGAGGCGCAGAATGAAGCCGCACAGCAGCAGCGCCTGAACGCAGAGCAGCAGGTGCAACTAGAGCACCTGCGCAGGCACCTGCAGGACGCTGCAGCGGCGAAGTTTCGACTGCAGGAGGACCTGTGGGAGTCTCGGCACGTTGCATTGCAGGAAGCCGCGCTGCGCCATATGGACGTTGCAGCGGTGCAGGCGGTGCTCACGTTGGTGCAGGAAGAGGCCACTGATGCTGTGCGGCTGGCGCAGTACCATGGCCAGACCCAGGTGGCAGAGCTCACGGCGCAGGTCTCTTCTCTCCTTGCACTGTCTTTTTTTGACAATAGTTATACGGTCCATCGCACGAGATGCACTCTCCACCGAACCCATTGCCTCCTCCGCAGATGCGTCGCTGTGCTTACACAGGCCCTCACCCTCTCCCCTCACTACCCCCTGCCCCCACCCCCATTTGTCCAAGCTACACTATGCACCAACCCCACCCGGTCCGCCCACCGCCGAAAGGGACCCGCATGCACCTCTGCCACTGCCCCAGGTCGAACCATGATTGCTGCAAACGTGTGGCTGTGCACCCATTGGGCGTACACTCCCAGCCCCACCTGTCCTAGCCCCCCCTTCTGATGGCCGCAGAGCAAGAATCGGCATGGTCAGGTGCCACATGGTCAGGTCGAACGCTACTTCATGGACCACATTCAATTGTGACAACACATGCTCTGTGGTTGCGTAGGCTCGCGCCATGAGGTAGACTACAGGGGCTATGGATGAAGCAAACAAACACGCACATTTCTGCATTCCCAACTACAGTGCCACTATCGTGCAAGCATTTTGGCAATCACGGCGTAGCTCGCATCCACTGACACATTCCCCAGCAGTGGCCCCAAATATTTAACCCGCGATTTCACTGTCAACCTTGCCACCAATGACGGCAGGACCACATCCGGATCGGACACCTTCACTGTCGCACCCGAATCTAGAGTCGGGCACTCCGCCCTATCTACAGCTAGCCCCTATCCCACTGTCTACACCTTCCTTCCTGCAGGGGTGCCTAAGCATATTGGTAGTCTGGAGGGGGCGGGGGGGTTGAACCCGCCTTCTCCTGCATGTGCTACCAACAATCCTTGTGTGGCATTGTTGCTGTTTCGGAATCACTTAGGTTTGACATATTTTTCTCCTGTTTACAGAAGCAAGGATTTTTGCGCTGGTATTTAGTGAATGGGAACGCCATTCCGTCCGTGTTGAGCGACAAACTGGCGCCCGCCTGGTGGGAGGTACACACGCCGGCATCAGGGGTGCCCTGGCTCAGACCCTGACACCAATCCCGCCTCCCCCCCCCCCCCTGGGAGGTCCAAAGTGTTGAGGAGGTTTGGACCGCATTTGGCCCAAGCTTGGCGCCAAAGGCGCCGGATACCGTCCAAACTTTAAAGATTTGCGGAAATATTTAATTCTGTCGGCAACGTGTGTTTATACGCAAAAAAAAAAAATTCAAAAAATGAATTGATTTTTTAGGGCCAGGCGTTGGAAACGGTAAAAGGGTGCACAAAAGTGGGCAAAAAGTAATTAATTCTGTGTGCGGATGTCCCTGTATTCCTCTTCTTTTGCAGACACAATACTCAGTTTGCAATCATTTTTTCAAGTTATCCCCCATGAAACTGCCGTGGCCCGCTTTGCAGCTGAAGGCCACAGGGCAGAAATCTCTGATTTTTGTCATGGGATTGTTCTAGGTATGGTGCAAACAATTGAGGTCCTTGCTGTACCTGCCCCGCGTCGCCCTGTTTGCTCAGACAATTGTCACCCAGTTGGTGGAGAAGGTCCTGGCGCAGGCGGTCGCACCACCCAAACTGAAGAAACAATACAAAAGAATGGGAACTGGAGCACCAAAAAATGGCGCTTGACATCGCCGAGGAAAAAGGGTCCGACCGCGTGGCTGTCTCCGTGCTCTGGGAATTGTTCCCCAAGGTGTATGGGTCCCTGTTGGAGACCCTGGAACCGGTGACAAGCATCAGACCAAATTTAGAAATTCCCGGCATGGCGGCAGGGGCTGGTAGGTGCAGAAATTGGGACCCTGGGACCAGGGACAAGCAGCATCATCATACCAGAGCGCCTTCAAAAGCATCCATTCACGAAGAGCATCATCATTTGTACAAAAGAATTTGGTTGCGCAAGGTGCGCAAAAAAAAACGCAAAAAAAGAAATAATTTTTGGGTCAAATAGCTGCGCAAAAATTGAAATTTGCAAAAAAAATCGCAAAAATAAATTAATTTTTCCGATTTCTGGCTGTATGCGCAAAATTTTTGCATAAAAAAATTCAAATTGGCCTGCACAAAATTTCGGGTTCCGCAAGATTCAAAAGTTTGCACGGTACTTTTTTTGGCATATGGTCGGGGGTAAAAATTAACTTCACTCTGTGTGTATGCTCATTCACCCTCTGTGTGTATGCTCAACATGCTCAGAATTTTATGGTGAATTCAACTATGCATCCAAACCAGGAAAATTTTTTTCAGCCCTGACCTTCGCCCCCCCCCCCCCCCCCCCACAATTCTGGTTGCTGGGACCGGACCCCCAGTGAATAAATTCGGGTGGGCAAGCAGGCGGGCAGACAGGCAGGCAGAAGTATGCACTTCGGCGTTTTAGAACGGCAGACTACAGCTGGGGACCATCAGTTTACAAGCACAATGAGTTGTCAAATGGTTGAGCGCTCGCCCAACAACGGGCCTACCGTCGGTTCCAATCCTGGACGGGGACCGCTAGCATGAGCCGACCGCCTCTTGAGCTTTTTCTTTTATCCCGGCCGGGTTCAAATTCTTTTAAGCACGAGTTTTTGGACCCCCCCACCCAACGTGGGATCCAGTTTCAGGGGGATAGAGTTCTCAAAATAAAACAATCCATGGGGGGATCGCTTTGTCAGGCAAAATACTTATTTTCCAAGGGGTTAGACATCCAATACCATGCCTTGGGGTATGCTGCGCGAACCACCTTCAAAAAGGGTGGTGTTTGGCATCCGCTCCTACGCTTGATCTAACGAGCTCACTTCAAGGTGATTTTTTTTCAAAAACCCCACACATGTGTGGTCAAAATGATCAGCACGACGAGGGGATCATTTTTAGGTACGTACGTTGGGTAGCCCCCCCCCCTCCCAGGGTGGACCCACCAACCCGTCAAGAAAGGGCCAGGCGCGGCCCAGCCGTGTGACCCGACGTGCCTCGCAGCCCCCACCCGCGCGCCCGCCATACACACTGACGCGCGCGCCCACACACACACAGGCACGGCGGCATCTCCCTCCCGCGTGTGCCTCCGCGGGGTACGGGGGCCGTCAGCAGTCCGGTAGGCCACGTGACCGGACAGCCGGGAGTCGTCCGGCCCAATCACGCGGCGGCAGGGAAGGATGCGCGCGGTGGGTCTGGCCGTCCGGGGGAGGCCTTCACCCAACCCAACCCAACCCCCCCCAGGGCCCCAATGCTTAGGGGGGGTGTTGGTGTCAAGTGTGGGCCCAAAATGTTAGGGAGGGTGTTGGTGTCAGGTTTGAGCCTGACTACCTCCCCCTGCACGCGGGTCACCAGGGCAGTGATGCGAATGTATTGACCAGAATCACCTCGAAGAGGTTGTTAGATCAAGCGTAGGCGCGAGCGTCGTATACCCCCCCTTTTTTGGGGTCCTTCACGTAGCATGCCCCAATGTATGGTTTCTAACATCTAACCCCTTGTAAAATCATCATTTTAGGACCAAAAAATGATCCCCCAATGATTTTTTGGATTTTGACCCCCTTACCCCCCTTTGTTTAGGGGGGGGATGGGGGGTTGGGGGGGGTCAAAACTTCTTTGCGTATTGTGGCCGCTGTGTGTGTATTTGGACCTGGGTCCTGAAGAACTTTTTTCTTGTATATGGACCCCCTAACCATGGCGGGGGTGTCAGGTCCCAACTCCAGGTACCCCTAGTCGCCCCCCCCCCCCCCCCCCCATATGGCCCCTTGCCAGTGAGGACTTAGCCCCTTTCACGCTGTATAGGCTGTTTAGTGGCACATGAAAGTTTTTTGAAATTCGATTTTTCATGAAACCCTTCCGTTGCCCCCAGGATGGGTTTGCGTGATCATTTGGTGACAATATGGGTACTTGAGCACCTATGGGGACCAATGTAGTGGCCGCTAGGCCTATGTAGCCCGTGCCATGGGCCCTCCAAAAGCCCCAAAATTGTTGTCGCGTGGGCTGTTTAGTGACACCTGAAAGTTTTTCACATTTCCACTTTGGCTGAAACCCTTCTGTTGCCCCTAGAATGGGTTTGGATGATCATTTGGTGACAATACGGGTACTTGAGCACCCATGGGGACCCACGTAGTGGCCACTGGGCCCATCTAGCCCGAGCCATGGGCCCCCCAAAAAGCTTCAAAATTGCTTTTTGTAGGTGGTTCAATGGCATTTGGTGTGTGCACAAACTGCTTAAGCAGTTTTCCACCCTCACAGGAGATCAAAAATGGAAAATGTTGGAAATTTTTTTTGATGTTGTGACCAATTACAATGATCAAATATGCCGTGTAAAGCATGTGTTAGACCCTCTTTGCGTGTTTTTCACCCTATTTGGGTGTTTGGGGGGGGGGTGCTCACAAGGGGTTTAGGGCACAACCTGCTTATGCAGTTTTCCAACCTCGGCAACTCAAAAATGGAAATTTCCGAAACTGATTTTTTTTGATATTCTGACCACCCAAAATGATCAAACATCCTATGTAAAGCATGTTTTAGCCCCTTTTTATGTGTTTTTCCCACTATTTGGGTGTGTGTGTGTGGGGGGGGGGGGGGCTCCTAAGGGGTCTAGGGCACAACCTGCTTATGCAGTTTTCCAGCCTCGGTGGCTCAAGAATGGTTGTCCCTGTCCCCTCTTCGAGGTGCCTTGCCGAAGGCAATAGAATTGTGGTGCTTCTTGCACCTTTGATAGATCAGGTTAGGGATTGGGTTAGTTGGCGTTTATAGTGGACACGACAATGCATGCTGCTTGTCATGCAGCAATCACCGCACCCAGAGGCACGGCAACCACCAGAAGTGTGGCAAGCGTTTAGTAGTTTACATCTTCCAAACTTGCTTTTTGATTTCATTAGTGGAGTACGGTTGAGACTGCCCCTTGGGCAAGGATTGGAACGATTGGGGGGGGTAAACACTGTCTGTTGGATGGGCAAGTGGATAATCATGAGCACGTGGAATCCACGTGGGATCCACTGTATCATATGCTGGACACGCCCAATTTCCCAAGCACAGTCTTGAGTACTCTTTGAACTTCTGGAGTCATACAAAAAAAAATCATGAGCACGTTAAGCGACAATGTCCTTTTTCGCTGCTGCTAGTTGATATAGTGCGCAAAGCATTTTGGTTTGTGGTCATAGAGTTCACACACACAAAGCGTTTCAGAAATATTTTTGAGGATCCACTGCTGTCCTTGACCACAACACAAGAGTTGTTGCTGTTGGCGGGGCTTCGGGCACAATCACATCCGTGCTGCGATGCAAAGTACCAGTGCACACCGTCAATGGTGTATGACTTCATGCCTCATTTGTTGGGAACATTGGAGGCATGGCGAGCAGAAAGCAATATGTCTCGAGGGGCTGAGCGAACGTTAATGCCGTATGGATCCTTCATGTTTTGATCACCCCAACCTGCCGCCATGGAGATCCAGAAATGGTGGGGTCAAGATAGCGGCTTGGCGGATCTTCAGATGCGCCCGCGACGACAAAAAACGCTACTGTATCAATAGCAACGCATGGGGTGCTCGTGATAGGGCTGAGCAAACCCTAGTGGTGAGTGCTAGATTTCGCATGGGTGCATCAAGGCAAAGGAAAACATAGAGTAGAGCGGGACAGCCAACGCAGAGACGGCCAGACCCGGGAGCTCTTTCCCACTGGTGGTCGTACTCGGGGAGCATGGTACCGCTTTTTGCATGGACCATCCTCCATAGCTGTTGGCACCACACTGAGTGCCGCAGTCATGTCTCGTCCCGCCGCTACCTTGGCCGTAGTACGGCAGGTCGGCTCAAATGATCACAGCGGTGCCTGGCTCCCGGCCGGCCACAGGCAGTAACCATCCCCAACACCGCTGTGGGCTTTTGTGCGGGTGCCTCTGCTTGATCAGGCTTGGCAGTGCGGCAAACCGGCAGGGGTAATTGCCGCGACCGCCACTTGGGGCGTGCCGCACGGGGGCCACACCACTGTCGGCGGCTGAGCAAAGGTCAATGCCGTGTGGATCCTTTATGTCTTGACCACCACAACCCCGCCACCATGGAGAAACATAAATGCTGGGGTCAAGACAATAGCCTGGTGGATCTTCAGGAGAGGATCAGCACTGCATCATGTGGCGAAGAATCAACGGGTGACTGTCCAGGACCCTATACAAAATCATAGATCGAATATATGTCACACAGGGCGTTGGATTGGGTGGTGGTTAATAGGTGCATGTGCAAGTGTTGAAGGGGGTAGCGGGTTTCTAAATCGACTAGAAAAGGGTTGTTAGGTCAAGCGTAGGCAGGGACGCGGTATACCCCCCCCTATTGGTGGGTCATCTGCGGGGAATACCCCAATGTATGGTAGTGGATGTTTAACCCCTTGATAAATCATCATTCTGGGACTTCTGGGACTTCGAAACCTGTCTGTCGCCCCTGAGATGGGTTTTGGTGATCATTTGGTGACATTACGGGTACATAAGCACCCATGGGGACCTAGATAGCAGCCGTTAGGCCCATATAGGCCATGGAGGCGCCCATCAGTTGGACAATGGCCGGCACCAATGAGATCATCAAGGAGAACAAGGGAAGAACCGCGGACAGAGGTGTATTGTTGAACTGGTTTGGTGCTTTGTCTTGTGTGATGGGGGGGGTCTCCCAAGGGATTGGTACACAGTTTGTTCGTGCAGTTTTTCACCATGGGCAGATCGAAAATCGAAGTTTCCCAAATTTATTTTTTTGATACCGTGATCACCTAAAGTGACCATCCAAGATATGTAAAGCATGTTTTAGGCCTTATTTATGTGTTTTTCACCCTATTTGGGTATTGGGCGCGCGGGTGGTGGTGGGGGGGGGGGGGGGGCAAATGGTGGTGCGGATGCAGTTTTTCAGCCTTTACAGCTCAAAAATCGAAGTTTCCAAAACTTATTTTTTTGATACCGTGAGCACCTAAAATGACCATCCAAGATATGTAAAGCATGTTTTAGCCCGTATTTGTATAGTTTTTACCCTATTTTGGGTGTGTGTTGCTTGGGGTAGATTCTCTGCGAGGTGGACTTGCCAAATGCAATAGAATAGAATGGAATAGAATAGATTAGAATACAATAGAAGGATATTGGGCGCGGGGGGGGGGGGGTCTCCCAAGGGATTGGCACAACCTGCTCATGCAGTTTTTCACCCTAGAGAGCTCAAGAATCGAGGTTTTCGGAACTATTTTTTTTGATACTTTGATCACCTAAAATGACCATCCAAGGTATGTAAAGCATGTTTTAGGCCATATTTACATGTTTTTCACCTTATTTGGGTTTTGGGCGGGGGGGGGGGGGGGCAGGGTGGCGGGGGGGCTCCCAAGGGATTGGTATACAACCTGCTAATGCAGTTTTTCACCTTGGGCAGCTCAAAGATCGAAGTTTCCGAAACTTATTTTTTTTAATACCGTGATCACCTAAAATGACCATCCAAGATATGTAAAGCATGTTTTATCCCGTATTTATGTAGTTTTTACCCTATTTTGGGTGTGTGTTGGTTGGGGTAGATTCTCTGCGAGGTGGACTTGCCGAAGGCAATAGAATTTCAAAAGAAAACCTTTGATATTTTGACCATTCACAATCATAGAATATCCTATGCAAACCATGTTCCAGAACCTCTTTGTGTGTTTTCGGGAGGGGTCACTAGGGGTTGCCGGGGGGGGGGGGGGGGGCAACCTGCTTACGTAGTTTTCTAACCTGTGCAGCTCAAAAATGGAAATCACCTCCGAGAACTTGTTAGATCAAAACCAGGGAGGGCCCGTATACATGGGAAAGCGCCACATGCCCCCCTGTTTTTCGCCTTCTTGGGCCTATTATTGTACATTACCGGGGGGGGGGGGTGAATTGTTTCCAGTTTGGGACTGCTGAAACCGGAAAATTGCATAACCAGGTTGTCTCACCCCTGGAACATGTGATGCGGAAAAGTGTGGTTGTGCATGTGGATGTGGGTTCGGGTCTGGGTTCGGTTGTGAGTGTGGGTGTGAGTGTCGGTGTGGGTGTTGGATAGAGAGAGAGAGAGAGAGTGTGTGTGTGTGTGTGTGTGTGTGGCTGTGGGTGTGCCCTGCACGTTGAGTCACCCCCTTGCCCCCGAGCCAGTGCAGTTTTGGGGAGGGTTCAGCACCGACGTCCCTTGGCGTAGGGTACCGGACCCACACATGCCCGGAGGGCCTCATTGTGGGACACCCCATTCCCACCACCAGGGCTGGGAGCACCGGGCAAACACTTTGTAGCAGGTACCTCAAGACCATACGATGGAGTTATAAAGCAGGTTGCAGTTGACAGTGCCCCCATTTTGCCAACGGTGCCTTGCTTTCCTCACTTTTTTCCCCTCTCAGATCGTGAGTTTGCGGCAGGACTGTGCGTCGTTGGAGGCAGCACAGCCCTCACCGCACCTGCAGGCGATGCTACGGAGCGCAGGCGGCCGCGATGCCTCCACCCACCTGAAGCGGCTGGTGCTCCAGCAGCACTGCGACACCCTCTTCCCGCTGCTGACGTAGAAATTTGTGAGGCCGCTGGCCCTGACGAGCGGCTGCGCGACACCGTGCGCGAGGTGCTGGGGCAGTTTGCCGCGCTGCTTGACATGCAGCCGGTGGTGCAGCTGCTGCACGCGGGACTGCAGACGCAGGTCCATCTTCTGCTTGCGTGGTAGAGGGGAAGGGTTGGTGATATGACATGGGGTGCGGGCATGGGGAGGGGTAGAGGGGGTGGTGCGGGAAGCAAGGGGAGGGGGAAAGGGGCGATGCAGTGGGCACAGGGAGGGGCACTGTGACAGGGGGTAGGTGGCAGCACGCTGCTGGAGGGTGTGTGGAGCAGCAGGAATCGAGCAAGCAACCTCCTGCAGCACCCAATCCCACCCCATTGCTTCTCACACTACCCCAGCCCCCGTTGCCTTGACCCTCTATCCTCTTGCCTCGCATTCCCCTCCCTCCCCTTCCTCCCCTTGGCCAGGAGAGGCAGCAGCACAGGACCTGGGACACAGACCCCCCCCCCCTCCGGGGCCTCTAGCCAACAGTTCGGTGTCAAAGGTACTAGCCGTAGGAGTCCATGGATGCCGAAGGTGCCCAACAGTCTTTAGGCACCAACGGAAGCCATTTTGATTTTCTCCCCACTAAGGGGCCCAAGAAGTCAGCAGTTGTGGAGCCACTTTACTTTCACGAGTCCATGTCCTAACCGAGCGGTCCCCCCCCCCCCCCCCCCCCCCCCCCCCCGGCACCCCCACTTTCGGAGTGTCTAATTTTTTTTTCAGCGTTATCATCACCATGCCTTCCTCGCCCACCAGGCTATGAATATGTCATGGCTCAAGGACACTCAGAACGTGCCCCCACTCACATACTCTCCTCTGGCGAGGGCAATTCAGCAACATCTAGCTGGGGAGGCACAGGCTTCTCTCTATACCACTCCGGCGTCTTTTCATTGTCGCTCCAGTAGTGACCACTGTCATTGAATGAGCGGTTGTTGTTCCACAATATGAGATTGTAAATCAGCCTCTTTTATCCAAGAACGGATGATCGGAGTTTGTCACTTGCTTCCGGAGCAGAGTCTGACGGTAATTCATTGAATTGCTTTTTGATCTCAGCGTGTTGATCCTGGAGACCTGGGACATTCTTTCTTGCAGCAGCAAATTGCGAGTCCCCAGGCACTTGCACATGGGGGGTGTTTTGTGCGCTGTGCGCGCGCTGTGCACAAAGTTGGTACAGGACCATGCACAACCTGCATATTAGTGCCTAGTACACGTAACAATGAGCAATGTTATGTATTTATATGAGTTGCATGCTTGCGTTGCCCTCATTTCTAGTGCATTGGTATGTGTTGTTGTGCATCCTTTCCTGTAGGTTCCTGGTATCTTTTTCGATTTTTTCAACTTTTGTTTGCACTTCCATACTTAGGCAGTTTTTCTGTCTTCTCCCCGCCCGCCCACCCCCTTCGCCGGTGGTGGAACAGGTCCCTGCAGGAGTGCCTCACCGTGGAGCTGCCCTCCCTTTTGAAACCGGCCTGCCCGCGTGTCACAGGGCTGGCCTAACCGTGTGACTTCCATGTTCTTAGCCATCCTTTGTTGACACGTCAGTAGGCTAAGGACACCTTGTACGGCAGCGAGGAGGGCCTGGGCCTGGGCCTGCACCGCTCGCACAGAAGGGGGCATGGGTCCGGACTGAGATGGAGTAGCACACATACAATTCGCAGGTGAAGGGAGAGGGTTGATCCTAGAAAAGCGGAATCAAGCGCACAAAGGGGGGGGGGGGGGCACCGACCCCGCAGTTAGGAAATCAAGAAAATGCCCTGAGGTTTGGTGGTAACGATCGAAAGTGATCAACATTTGTGTGTACTAGCAGAGATTCCAGCAATAAGAAAGCCCGAACCAAGTAGTTGTTGGTAGGAAATTGTTGTTCCCTACCAAATAGGTGGATGATTAGGAACACTGCTCCCAGAAATCCCACACAGCCGATAACGATGATGTCCGTACCCTGGAGCTGGAGGGGCTATGCGTGTGAAGAACGAGTGCTGCAAATCTGGAACTGGACGGATTGACTCGCTGTCTTTTTGTTAAGGGTGACTGGGTTGGTGAAACCGTAGTCGAGATGTACTTGGGCATAGACGGTGAAAAGTCCGGTCGCGGCGTAGCCTCCGAGTCACCGATAAAAAGAAGGAGATTTGGACCCACCTTCCCGTAAGAGAGGATCCGGAGGAGCATCCTCCGCAAGATTCGCAATGTATTGGTTTGATTAGGTCTGATATGACATTGATGCGCCAGAAATACTTTGTAAGGATGAGTGTAACAACAAAAGGCTATCGAATCTTTCGGAAACTTCGGATAATGAAAGCAATGCTTCCAACAGATCCTCACGCCTTTCAAGCCCCCGCCCCCAAGACCATGACCCCATGGTTATTTATGATGTGGTAGTATGGATGGAAGAGCAACAACAACCCTAACCCTAATCAAGACTGAATATTGGGACCGAGCTGGTGGGGGAGGGAACATTAGATATGAATGGTGAGGGACACCAATGAGTCACACATTGAAGGCCGTTGACAGTGTGGAATCAGCTTGCAAGAGATCCCCTTCACCACAAGGCCCACTTTCAAGGCTTTTGTGGACTTGTGAGGGGCCAAAATGCCCCAAAATGGGCTCAAAATGGGCTCATTTCACCCGTTTGTGCACCCCAAATGGTCCAGGATGAGTTTCGGAAAAATGCGTTTTTGACCCATTTTTGACCCATTTTTGTCCCAAAATAGCGCATCTTCAAGGCATTTTGGGATTTTCGGAGGACCAAAATGGGCCACCACAAGCTCCAAACGGTCCAAAAACACTTGTTTTAGCATCACACTTGGTCTAGGATCATTTTTGAGAAAATTCATTTTTTTGCCCCTATTGGACCCTATTGACCCATTTGGGCACCCACTTGTTTGGGCTTGAGCTTGAAGCTTGCCGTAGCCTACTGGGCCTGGGTACGGGGGTCTAGGCGTCCATTTGGGCAATTCTGAGGTGTAGAAACCACAAAATGTGGGGGGTTGCGGGTGGAGTAGGTGCCCTCGGAAACGCGTTTTGAGCCATGTAGCCAAAGATATGGCCTGTTCTTGGTTTGTGGCCGTCGCCAGCGAATCTGCACAAATTTGGGGCTTCTGGGGGCCTTTTTGGCCGTTTCAAGGACATATGGTGGAGTTAGAGGGCCGCAAAGGGGTCGTTGACACAGGAAAGTCAAGCGGCACATGGAGTGTACCCACACTTTCCCTTCGTTTGGCCGTTTTGAAATGGGTTCTAGGGCTGTTTTGGCCCAAAAAATGGCTGTTTTTGGCCCTAAATTGCAGTTTTTGAAACCGACGTCCGCCACTTGCGACACCCGTTCCCGGCCGCCACCGTTGATTTTTTGGCTCATACTTTGTGTGGTTGTCCCTCACACCAATAGCTACCATCCACCAAAATTTCACTCGAATCTGAAGCACCACGACGGAGTTCCGATTTTCCCCCATTTCGCGCGTGCTGCTTGCTGCTTGCTGCTTGCTTGCTGCTTGCTGCTTGCTGCTAAACCTGGTAGGTCCACCCTAGACCCTAAGAAGGGTTATAAAACCAAGACTGGTTCCACCAGCTCGGTGACCCTAACCCTAACCCTAACCAGGCAATGGAAGCCTTCAAGGCCAAGGAACGGCCCCTCACAGCAATGTACAGTCTGCACCGGACGCCTGGCGACATTGCACTAGCATCGTGGAAACTTGTGGGAACTAAGCTCAAAGAGCTGCATGGTGCCATCGTCAGATACTCAAAAAGGCACCAACCCATGCACATGGTTATCATGGACCATTACATTCAAGAACACGCCGCCCAAGCGCAAAAATCCCAATTTGCAACCCACGCGAACTAAGCCACAAACTTCAAAATCAGAACAGCAAATGGATATTTTCGTATGTCTAGGCTGTCAAGGGATCCCATTCCAAGCAACAATGAATTGTGCCCTACACGCACCTCAGGGGTCAGCTGCCCCCCCCTGCCCTCTATACTCAGTCTTCGGCTGAAACAACGCGCCTCGATACACGAGGCGCAAATCGAGCTCGGCGCGCGCCTCGTTCGCGCTAAACCCCCCTCCACCCCGTGCGCCTCGCTGGCGCCACCCCCCCCCCCCCCACCCCCCGTGCGTCTTGTCAGCGCCAACCCCCCTGCGCCCAACCCCCCCGCCCCCGTGCGCCTTGTTAGCACCAAACCCCCGCCCCGCTGAGACGCGCGGTCTCGGTCGAACTATCTCTAACTAACACTCTCTTTTTGGCATTCTTTTTAAAGGTCCTATGATATTCACTTTGCGGGTGTGCAGGAACATCATCTCACTACGCCTCAGCAAGAGAAGAAAATCATGAGGTGCCTAGATAAAATGGGATACCACTGCATTTTCAATAACAACTCTGCAAGGAGGTGGGGTACATCCCTCATTTGAAAGAGGTGTATTGATGCCTTTTCTCTAGGTTGCCGTACGCTAGTGCTCTCTCTCTCTCTCTCTCTCTCTCTCTCTCTCTCGAAAACATAGATTGACAGCGAGTCCATGTCTTAAGTGTACTTTTCCATCATGAACACAATCCGCGTACGAAACAGTGGCTACAAATAAATCACCGGTGTGCTCACATCAAAAGTCATGTATTCATGTTGGCGGACCATAATTCCGCAGTGATCCTTGCCAAGGTTGCTACCATCCGGCGACCATCCGTCGGAGGAGAAAAAGAGCGACATTCTAGCAGCCAAGGACACACAAATCACCGTGCTTACGTAGCTCGGCCTAACCGATTCTTGGCCAGAAGTACATGTTACAGATCCAAGCTCTCAGCGAGCGGGGCCATATGGGTACACATTTGGCTACCGGGTGGGTGATACATCCTCTCTTGACTGGTCACTCTGGAGACTAGACATAATTCTTTTTTTTTTTAGGCTCCCTCAAGGGTATTTGTCCCGAGCGTTTACCTCTTTTCCTTGTAGATTAGACCACTAAGGTGTGGTGGTCACTTGTGAAACACCGGTCTTTCACGCCCTTTATTCGAGATTCAGATGTGACAAAAGTTTTCAAGTCAAATGATGGTGTGGTTGATTCTCTTACATTTAATCCTAACCGTGCGCAAACATATATATTGATATATGTATGTATATCTATATATATATATATATATATATATATATATATATATATATATATATATATATATATATATATATATATATATATATATATTACTACACCCCTCTCCCCTTAAATTTAGCTAACAAGCAAGCAAGCAAGCAACAACAACAACAACACGTCTCCTTGCCGTTTTGGCCATTGCTCCGTCCCAACGCTTCGGATCATTTGCCCATGTAGCCATCTTGGAGCCTAGGTGGTGGCCTTGCCAAATCCAAGTTTTGAGCCAAAAACTCACCGGTGGCGGCCCGGGGCGGTGGCGCCAAGTCGGGAGGTGCCCTGCCAAATCTGCGCAGTTTTGGGCCAAAAACAGCCATTTTTCGCCCAAAACAGCCCTAGTAAGGCTTCAAAACAACCAAACGAAGGCAAACGGCTGCTACACTTCACGTGCGGCTTGACTTTCTCGTGACCAAGGGACCTTTGGTGCCCTCTAACTCCACGATATGTCTGAGAAACGGCCCAAAAAGGCGCCAAAAAGCCCCAAAAACTGCGCAATGTGCACCAGCACCCCGAAACCAAGAACGGGCCGTATCTTGGGCTATGTGGCTCAAAACCGAATTCCGAGGGCACCTAGTCCACCCGCAACCCCCCACTTTTTATGGTTTTCAAGCCTCAGAATGGCCCAACGAGACACGTAGACCCCCGTACCACTGGTCACTTGGTGCAGCCGGAGGGCCGGCCAGCCCAGTCACAGTGGGGGCCAACGGTGGGTCCACCAGGGTCCCCAGGGCGAAAAAAATCATTTTTTCCAAAGTTGTTCCTAGACCACTTGGGATGCTCAAACAAGTGTTTTTAGGCCGTTTTGAGGCCGTGGTGGCGCGTTTTGGGCCATGGAAAATCCCAAAATGCCTTGAAAATGGGCCGTTTTGAGACCAACAATGGGTCCAAAATGGGTCAAAAACGCATGTTTCCAAAAATGATCCTGGACCATTTATGATGCTCAAACAAGTGTTTTTAGCCCGTTTTGAGCCCGTGGTGGCGTGTTTTGGGCCACGGAAAATCTGAAAATGCCTTGAAAATGGGCCGTTTTGAGACCAAAAATGGGTCAAAAATGGGTCAAAAACGCGTTTTTCCAAAAGTGATCCTAGACCATTTTGGATGCTCAAACAAGTGTTTTTAGCCCATTTTGAGCCCGTGGTGATGCATTTTGGCCCATGGATATTACTACACCCCTCTCCCCTTAAATTTAGCTAACAAGCAAGCAACACGTCTCCGTGCCGTTTTGGCCATTGCACCTTCCCATCGCCTCGGGCCTGACTCTATTTTAGCCATCCTACAGCCTAGGTGGTGGCCTTGCCAAATCCAAGTTTTGAGTCGGAAACTCACCAGTGGCGGCCCGGGGCGGTGGCGCCAAGTTGGGAGGTGCCCTCCCAAATCTGCGCAGTTTTGGGCCAAAAACAGCCCTTTTTCGCCCAAAAGAGCCCTAGTAAGGGTTCAAAACAGCCAAACGAAGGCAAACGGCTGCTACACTCCACGTGCGGCTTGACTTTCTCGTGACCAAGGGACCTTTGGTGCCCTCTAACTCCACGATATGTCTGAGAAACGGCCCAAAAAGGTGCCAAAAAGCCCCAAAAACGGCGCAATATGCACCAACCCCCCGAAACCAAGCACGGACCGTATCTTGGGCTACGTGGCTCAAAATCCGATTCCGAGGGCACCTAGTCCACCCGCAACCCCCCACTTTTTTGTGGTTTCCATCCCTCGGAATCGCCCAACGAGACGCGTAGACCCCCGTACTAGTGGTCACTTGGTGCAGTCGGAGGGCAGCCCGGCCCGCGCACGGCGGGGGCCAACGGTGGGTCCACCAGGGTCCCCGGGGCGAAAAAAATCATTTTTTCCAAAGTTGTTCCTAGACCACTTGGGATGCTCAAACAAGTGTTTTTAGGCCGTTTTGAGCCCGTGGTGGCGCGTTTTGGGCCATGGAAAATCCCAAAATGCCTTGAAAATGGGCCGTTTTGGGACCAACAATGGGTCAAAAATGGGTCAAAAACGCATGTTTCCAAAAATGATCCTGGACCATTCGGGATGCTCAAACAAGTGGTTTTAGCCCATTTTGAGCCCATGGTGACGGGTTTTGGCTCATGGAAAATCCCAAAATGCCTTGAAAATGGGCCATTTTGGGACCAAAAATGGGTCAAAAATAGGTCAAAAATGCGTTTTTCCAAAAGTGATCCCGGACCATTTGGGATGCTCAAAAAAGTGTTTTTAGCCCGTTTTGAGCCCGTTTTTGACCGAGTTTAGCCCCTTCCACCACATGTATGGACCACTTTGTGCCCTTCGCCCGTACCTTAGAGCCGTGTGGTGGAGCCACCTAGAGTTGGGAGAGGGGTGTAGATTGGAGGATATATATATATATATATATATATATATATATATATATATATATATATATATATATATATATATATATATATATATATATATATGTATATATATATATATATATATATATATATATATATATATATATATATATATATATATATATATATATATATATATATATATATATATATATATATATATATATATATATATATATATATATATATATATATATATATATATACATGGTATATGTGACCCCCCCCCCCGTTCCTTGCCATGGGGATATGAAGGACCCCTAGGGCCGTAGGCCCCCAAAATGCAAGAATATGATGTTTTGCCAACGTATGCCACACGGTCCAACTTCCGCCCAAACTCCCTGAAAATATGATTCTGTACGCCCCTCCCTAACCCGTACATCCTCGAAAAGCCTTGTTCTTGGATATTTCAAATCGGTATAATCTACCCCTACGTACGGCGCGACATTTTTCCGGATTCGGCCCACACCGGAAAATTCCTGCTAGTGTAACGAATAGACCCCCCCCCCCCGTCCAACCCTCATAGATATATTCGGCTCTTGTTTCCATCCAAGAAAAAATGAGTCGGACAAGGTAGGTACCATCCTCGTGGAGAAATCACCTCGAAGAGGGGTTGTTAGATCAAGTGCAGGTGCGGACGTCGTATACCCCCCGTTTAGGATCCATTTGCGTCGCCTACCCCAAGGCATGATATTGGATGTCCAACCCCTTGAAAAATCATTGTTTTGCCCAATGAGACAATCCCCTAATGGATTTTTTGATTCTGACGCCTCTATCCCCTGAGACTGGATGTCACTTTTTTTGGGGGATGGTTGTGGGGTAGTTGTTGGGGGGGGGGAGGGGTCAAAAGTTTGTGCTCGGAAGTGTTTGAACAAGAGCTAGATTGGGCAGAGCTGACAAGTCGGCCGGCACCGCCGCCGGTTGGCCGACCGGGTTTCGAACCGCGGACCTACAAGTCTGCAGTCGGCCGCATTACCATTCGACCATTGCTTGTTCCGACAGTAGCTATTCTCCCCACTGCCGAGTGTGCCACTGAAAAACCCAAACTATGTGTTTTTGTCTGCCTACCTGCTTGCCCGACTGACTATCTGACTGATTGCTTGCTTGACTAACTGACTGATTGGCTGACTATCAGCCTCTCTTCGAGGTGCATTGTCTAAGGCAATAGAATTAAAGGGATTGCTTGTTGGTGAATCTAACAGTGGAACTTCTCAAACAACATTCACCACCTAGGAAACTTTTATAAAACAATAAAACGATTGCAGATGGGGTTGTTATCCCAAGACACACCACAACCACCCATTAGGGGAACGCATCACGTACTCAACCACTTTGCCGGTGATCCGGAGTACAACCCTGTCTACTGTAGGGAACTAATACGCAAGCACATACCCAAACGACAATGGGACACTTGGGAACCCTTTTGGGAGGAGTTAATGGGTTGCGTCACGGTCCGCAAAAACAAGTCTGCAGGGCCAGATGGCGTACCCCCCCACCTATTATGGCATTATGGCACTTGCCCCACATGTAGCAACAACTATACCACGCCATCCTAGACATATGGAGAGGGAACAGAATTCCCGCCACATGGCTCGCCTCGAGGGTCATCGTTATCTACAAGAAAAAGGATCCACAAAGCCCACGAAATTACTGCCCTATATACGTATCCACCGCCATCTACGGCATCCTCCTCCCCGAATAAGGGTAGTGTTGCTTGTGAGGCTTTGTGTGTGGCTGAAGCTGTGGACATCCTTGCTGATGACCCTGTGTTGGTTGATTCGGATTCCGAGTGGGATTATGAGGAGCGCCCGTTGGCATAGCTCTCTCTCAAAAGGTCCGTTGCCGAGGCTAGGGACCTTGTGACAGAGCAAGTAGATAGCAAGATGCAAGAGGGCACTGCACACTGGACCATAGGCTCAAAAACCAGTACGAGAGAGTTGTCAGGGGAATTGGATGTGTCCTATGCATAGCATCATGTGCACAACGTCATATGCACCACATCAAACATGGTGACTTGTCTCGACCTCGTTGGTCCGTATTTTAAATGCAAGAGCTGATGCCTAAACGAAAGAACTATGCAGATCATGACTGCCTTGCAGGCAAGGAAAAGGCTAGGGTGGGTCATATCACAATGTGGACATCTCTTGTCCCACCAGCAATCCATTGCAAGTGCCCCAAAGTAGCATTGGAGCGTTGTCACCAGACTGGGAATAAGAGACTGGCGATCCTGCCACCAGTACCTTGATAAGCTCAATCCACCCCCTATTTTTTCCATCATGGCCAGGGCTCTTTTTCTCCCCTTGATAGCTACTCTAGTGGCCGAGGCCCCAGACAGATTGCACTGCTCCTCCTACCCAGGGGATGATGGAACCGGTGCAGCCTTCCATAAGGAATTTAGGGAGTTTTTTGATCCCCTAATGTATAAGTTGTGCAACATGGCCTTTTCCGAGGCTTCCTACCGGCAAGATGGGAAATTGGTCCCATCAACATGATTCTTTACGCAGCCCACTTGTGTGCATCACTAAGCTCCGGCCTATCGCCCGACAATGCGTCAAGAAAAAATGGATGATGACAATGGTGGCCATGCAGATGGAACAACTTATACAGCAATTGTCTCACAAGCAGTAGATAGGATGCATCAAAGGGAGGCATATGATTCAACACATCTAGGGAGTGAAAGGGGGCTTTGAGTCCTTGGACAAAGGCGTCCTGGTCAGCCTCGATTTCAGCAATGCCTTTCCCACACTGAGCCTAACGTTCATTGAGGTGGTGCTCCCAAAAATACACCTACCGCCTTTTCACATACAATTTATCCTATCCTCAATTGTGGTGCCATATAATTTTTGCGTCGGCAACGGGGTAGTCCGAGAGATCCTGTTCATTCTAGGGCGGGCATTGGACAAGGAGATCGCTTCTCCCCGCTGCTATTCTTCTGCGCCCCATTTGTTCTGTTTTTATTCAACGCCATGCAATGTGTATACGCCTTTATGTATATCGATGACCTCTATTTGTTAATCCCTAGTGACTTTCGGCAATCAGTGCAGTTGATTTTAGATAATGTGGTGGAATTTGTATCATGAAGACACATTGCGTTGACAAAATAAGGTTCAACGGCAGATGAATGAGTTGGATGAGTGTGCTGAGACAATATCTCAAGAACGGCCGAACATTGCTGCATATGCATGCCAAGACGTGCATGTGTGGAGCGCCCTGTGATTTGCTTGGGGCCCGTGCGCCCGCGTGCCTTTGGCCCACAACACGTTGATCGGCCTTGACTGTTGTAGGCCATTCGTAGCCTTATTGACTTATCAGCCCCCCCCCCCCCCCTCTGGGGGGGGGGTTGGCAAATTGCGATTTATGAAATAGGCTCTCTGTGGGGTTGAGGGCTATCGGGCGTTGACACGTCAGGCGCTGTGAGGTCGGGCTCTGTTGGGTTAGACTAGGCTATTCCTTAGTGTGGCGGACACCCTAACCAAGGTGATGGGTGGGTTAACGGGTGGGTTGGTGGGTCAAACGCATTTTGCCGTGATTTTTGCCAGCAAGGGGGGCGTGGGGGGCTTTGGGGCTAGGGTTTTTGTGGGAGCTAGGTTTGCTGGCCGTGGACCGAGGGGCAATGAAATGACGCATGTGTGTTTCCGTTGTGTTTGAGCTTGTTCCTTATTACTATTCTTTACTTTCCAACCACAATGCCAACCAAAAAATGTGAATGTGAAACCGAGATTAGCACAGAGCCCAATGCCATGTTAGTGCATATTCCCGCTTCCATGACACGCAGTCGTTTTGGGGTGTTGGAGACCACCAAGTGCCCCGAACTACAGCCGACGTGGGCTAGCAGTGCAGAGGTCCACTTTCAAGGCTTTTTGGACTTCTGAGGGGCCAAAATGCCCCAAAATGGGCTCAAAATGGGCTCATTTCACCCGTTTGTGCACCCCAAATGGTCTAGGATGAGGTTTGGAAAAATGCGTTCTTGACCAATTTTTGACCCATTTTTTGTCCCAAAATAGCGCATCTTCAAGGCATTTTGGGATTTTCGGAGGACCAAAATGGGCCACCACAAGCTCAAAATAGTCCAAAAACACTTGTTTTAGGGTCGCACATGGTCTTGGATCATTTTCGAGAAAAGTCACCTTTTTGCCCCTACCGGACCATTTGGGCACCCACCTGTTTGGGCTTGAGCTTGCAGCTTGCCGCAGCCTAGTGGGCCTAGGTATTGGGGTCTAGGCGTCCGTTTGGGCAATTCTGAGGGGTGGAAACCACAAAAAGTGGGGGGTTGCGGGTGGAGTAGGTGCCCTCGGAATCGCATTTTGAGCCACGTAGCCAAAGATATGGCCTATTCTTGGTTTGTGGCTGTCGGCATTTGGAGCTTCTGGGGGCCTTTTTGGGCCGTTTCCGGGACATATCATGGAGTTAGAGGGCCGCAAAGGGGTCGTTGACACGGGGAAGTCAAGCCGCACGTGGACTGTACCCACCGTTTCCCTTCGTTTGGCCGTTTTGAATGGGTTCTAGGGCTTTTTTGGCCCAAAAATGGCTGTTTTTGGCCCTAAACTGCAGTTTTTGAAACTGAGGTCCGCCACTTGCGAATCCCGTTCCCGGCCGCCACCTTTGAGTTTCTCGCTCCAACTTTGTGTGATTGTACTTCACACCCATAGGTATCATCCATCAAAATTTCACCTGACTCTGAAGCACCACAACGGAGTTCTGATTTTCGCCATTTTGCGCGTGCTGCTGCTTGCTTGCTGCTTGCTTGCTGCTTGCTGCTGCTGTTGCTGCTGCTAAACCTGGTAGGTCCACCCTAGACACTAAAAAGGGTTATAAAACCAAGACTGGTTCCACCAGCTCGGTGACCCTAGCCCTAACCATAGCCCTAGCTCTCACCCTAGGCAAGGGTCAGAGTTAGTGTTGGGGTCCAAAATGGAGAGCAATGATATGGCAAAAGCATTTGGGAGATCTTGTTGAGCCCAATAAACATGGCTGGCATGGCCAAACCAACTGGCTGCAAAGGTCAGGGTTAGGTTTATGGTGATGGTATTGTTAGAGGCAGCGCAAGAGGAGGTAAGGGGAGCCTGTGCCCCCCCTCCTGCCCCCCAACACCCCAAATCGCCCCACCTGGAAACCCACCCAACTCCCAGAGTGCCCCCCCCCCCCCCAAGCCCCTCCTAGACCCCCCCCCCCCATTCTCCCCTCCCTGAACCCCCCCCCCCCCCCCCCCTCCAATGCCCCCCACCCAAGTGTAGTGTGTGTTGGGATTCACTGCGCCTACGTCGCCCAGGGTCTGTCGTGTCCTGTAGCCCCGAGTCCAACGCGGGGGCACCTGAGACGTCCTGACAGGTCAGCCCAAGGGTCCCTAGGGATCGGTGCTTCAGGATCCGTCAATACTGGTGCTGGACACTATCCCATCCCATCCAGCCCCCCCCCCCCCCCCCCAGGGGCCTCCGGCCAAGAGTAAGTTGGGGGGGGGGGGGGAAGTTGGCGTCCAGAACCGAGGGGTTGCCCCAGGGTTAACACCAAACCATGAATAAATTACTGTATTCCATAGCTCAATTGTGAGACAAACTCCCCCAACAATCAGAAGAAATTAGTTCACTGGGGCTGCATTACGTTTGCAAGTCTGTAGGCAATTGTATTTTGACGTACGGTATGAATGAGCGTTGTGGAAGGGTTTTACCAACCCCATACCCTGTTGTTTCTGTTGCGTCCTCCTCGTGTTGTTTGGCAGCCACGTCTATGGGATTGGGCAGGGGCAAGGAATACATGTTTACGGCCGTGTGTACTTAATCTGCGTGAAAGCGGTTGTAGTGACTCAAAGCCTTCAGCGGTGATAACAGTATAGTGCAAACAGTGTGTACAAAAACGACAGGAAATCACACAACATAGATATTTTTACTCCTCTTGCTATGGTCTAAGGTTTGCGCAAAGTATGTGTCTATGGGGGAAATCGCAAATTTTTTTTATCTTTCAGCTCTTGGGAGCAAGAAACAAGCAGTTTGCCAAATATTAATTGATTTTTTACGAAGCACCAAAATTTAACTTCTACAAAAATCTGGAGTTCGCCCAGTAGTTCCAGTAAAACCACCTCCTCGTGTGCTCTGCCGGATTTTGGCCACAGCCCCGGAACGCTGGGCAATGACCGACTACTGAGGAAATAAAACCGCTTGCAACCTGCCCCCACCTCCCCTTGCTTATATCCATCCCTGCACGGGGCCCAAAGTCTGCTGCGCCACTTTCCTCGCAGCACGACCTCCGTGACAATGGCCCTGTCATTGGCGCCGTCGAGATCATGAGCTTTGTCGATGACACCGAGGCTTTTGACACGGCGATCGGTAAGAAGTTCAGCGAAATGGATGTGGACGGCGATGGGCTCCTCACGCGGCCTGACGTAATGCCTCTACTGCGGGATGTGGCGCGGCTTCTGGGGTCGGAGGACGGCGACGCCGCGGCAGAGGAGGTCTTCAAGTGGCTGGACGTCGACGGTGATGAGGTGGTGGACGAGACTGAGTTCAGCAACGGGTGCAGGTGCACGTAAACTGGGCCAAGGCAAGGGTCGCAGCACCAGCCATCAGCACCTCCCTACGACTCCTCTGCAGCTTTCCCTCCCCCAACAGCCCCCTGCACACCCACCTGCCCTCACCCTTGGAGGCCCTGGGCTCCAGAGCCACCAAAAGAAAGGGTGCTCAGCGTCTGGAGGCAAGAAGGCCTACCCGGGTACAGTAGTCGGAGAGGGGACAACAGAATCCCGGCATCGCTGTAGAATCGTACACACATGCACGGACCGTGACGACAGGGCGGGGAGGGAACGGAGCAGAGAGGAGAGAGGGAAGGAGGGGAATGGGGAGGGACGCCCGCAACCTGCTGTGTTCACCTTGGTGTATGTTTGCTATGCGGTGCCGGTCCCTCCCTTGACACCTAACAAGTCTGAGGAGGCAAACATAGTACAATGACACACATGGTGGTGCTTGCTAGGTACTCGGTACAAGGATTCCATCCATACCGATGCCGTGTGCATCGATACCTATGCTGTGCGCCCACAAGCAGGTAAATACCGTTTCACCTGCCATGTGGCGCCGGTCCCTGCCTTGATGCCTCACAAGTTCGAAGAGGCGAACATGCCTTGATGCCCCACAAATCTGAAGAGGTGAACACAATACATGGAGACACGTGGTGGTGCTCATTGGGTACTTGGAACAAGGAGTCTATCCATAATCATAACCGTACATACCCCACGTACACCGGATGGGATCCGGGGCGCCATGAGTCGCCAGCTAGGACCTGCTTCGTAATCTAGCACCTGGTTCCTCCCTCCAAAACTCAGTAAAGTGGACCATCAATGTTTGCAAATGTGCACCTGCACTTGTTGCAGTGGTGAGACCCAATGTAGATGCGCACATGGTGGCAATGCCGAGAGCCTGTGTCGATGCACACGTGCAACCAGCAACAGTGAGAGCATGTGTAGCCATGAAGAAGCCGCAACGGTGAGTGCTTGTGCATATGCGTCAATGGATTGGTTGCAAATAGTAAGAGCTTTTGCAAATGTGAACCAACGATGGCAGCAACTGTGAGAGCCAACTGCGCAACGCAAGGGAGTGGCACCATGGTAAGAGCTTGTGCATCTGCACCATTGAAAGCCTATGCACATGTACATAGGAAATAGCAATATTGGTAGAAGTCTATGTAGACGCACGGAAATGCATCAAAGGAGGGGGTCTTTGCAGATGCGCATAAACACGTGCAACATGATGAGAGGATGTTTAGATACCCCCAAGCATGGACAACAAAGGTGAGGGCCTATGCAGATGTGCATAGGCATGGATAGTGGCGGTGCGAGCCTGTGGCCCTGTGCATTTGGGTGACCTTGTCAGAGATCAGTCCATCCTCGTCACAGCCACTACAGGATGAACCTAGGGCATCACGACCACCATGCTCCGTGGTGCTGTGAACCGTAAGATGTTGACAGCCATGTGAACTAGATAATCATGACAATTTGGGCACATTTCATTAATGGATGAGATGATGGGTCTCCAAAAGAGCAAAAGCCTTTGCGTAAATGCAGCAAGTGAGCTAGTTGTTCTTAAGGGGTAATTGCGGTATCCCGTGTAGGTGATGGTGGCAACAATGGGCACTTACGTTGATATGTCCTAGTGATGGTGGCAACCATAAGAGGTTGTGTAGATGCCTGCAAGCACAACCAGCACCATGAGAACCCATGTGGATTCACACACACAAGCAACAGCACTGCAATCTTGCACATATGCACACATGAGGAAGTTGCAATGTTGAGAGCATGTGGGTGTGCGCAAACATAGGCAGCAACCTTGTAATAGGTGCGCACAAGTAAACACCGCAAGTGTGTGATGTCCGCAGGCATGGACAAGACCGGTGGGAGCCTTTGTAGGTCCATGTGGGCACATGAAACAATAGTGAGGGCTTGTGCAAATGCACAAAGGTGGGGGTAGCAATGCTGAGACCCTATGTACATCTGCTTGGACACACACAATAGCTCTAACAAGTGGTGCAGATGAGCTTAGGCACAAATAGCAACGGTGAGAGCCTTTGCATTTTCATACAAGCGTAAGCATCAAGGGGGGTGACCGGTTCAAATCTTGATACCCAAATCTTGAGACCCCCCTCGAGACCCCCCAAAGTTTGAGATTTTGGGGAAAAGTGCTCACTGAAGGCGCTGAAAAAAAATTTTGGCCTCCTGAGTGGGTATTGTTTTTTACCCTATGTGTCTAATGCTCAAAATACTAAGAATGTTGTGGAGAATTCAAAAATGGGTGAAAAACACAAAAATCTTTTGACCCCTGACCTGACTGTTGGGTCAGACCTTGGCTGATTGGAGCTTATCGGCAAATTCTTTCTGAAACCCTTTTTTACCCAAGTTGTGTATGTTCCAAATAATCAGCGCGCCATTGGGATCATTTTGAGGTATGTATGTTGGGGTACCCATGCCCCTGGCCCCTGGCCCCTGGCCTGGGGGGGGGGGAGGCGGGGGACCCCGGTGGCTAACCGGCCGACCCACCTCACCCCCCCCCCCCCCAAGACCCGCAAAAATTTTCGCACCTGGTTGGGTGTCAAGGCTCGAACAGGCCGCCCCCCTTAAGGAGTAGCAACAGCAAGAGCCTAGGGAGATGTGCACAGCGGCATGCAGCAACAGCGAGAGCCCATTCAACTATGCATACACACAATCTGCACCGGTGACATGCTATGCTCATGTGTATAGGAGATGGTAACAACTGTAAAACCTCGTGCAGAGCTTCAATGAGAGCGAGTAAACATGTGCATTATCATAGGCACCAATGGTCAGTGTCCCCGTGAAAGCAAACCTCAACGTGTGCTAGCCTTCAAAAACGCCCTGCCCCAGCGACATCGGAAATTGAAAGACGCACTGTCTAACGCGCTCACGTGGTTAGCTGAAGACCCCCCCCCCCCCGCCCTCACCCCCCCCCCCAAGGAGCTAACACGTGGGGAAAGCCCAACAGCACCTACAGCACCTCACACACGCCACCTGAGTCCCCCGCTCCTCGATACCATCCCCCGCCTGAGGGCCTCCCCGACGCTGTGAAAGCTCCCCCGCCGAAGAAACCCCGGACACACGAATACAAAAAGCCTATGCGTCCCCGCCCCCCCCCCCCAAAAAAAAGCGAAAGGCGGATCCGAATGACCAACCAGCGCAGCGAACTCGCAGGGACACATTCGCCCCTAGAGCCGTGGCTCCCCCTCCCCCCCCCGACACCGAAAACAACAACTGGCGCATCACTGACTTATTCACTGCGGCCCCCCGACCCCGGGCTCCGTCCATGGTTCCTCTCTCCTCCGACTCGACATACGAGGCACAGTCCTCGGCCCCAGTCACAACATCATGCATCCACCAGTTCCTCAACTACCGAGTAAGCTCCGGCTGATTTCGTCCCCACCAAGTGTTCCTACCTATGCCTTCTCTACCGTAGTCGCTTAATGCATGCCCTGCCCTCCCTCTGCAACT
Organism: Eutreptiella sp. 'Long Island Sound 2002'; assembly: GCA_964036045.1. Classification (NCBI taxonomy): domain Eukaryota; phylum Euglenozoa; class Euglenophyceae; order Eutreptiales; family Eutreptiaceae; genus Eutreptiella; species Eutreptiella sp. 'Long Island Sound 2002'. Next base: position 178,311,103 of record OZ038381.1, read on the forward strand.
AATCTGGCTCCCTCTGGGCGCACGCCAAGGCAACCTTGCTCTCAACAGCCCTACCCAACCATGACAGGGCGAGTTCTGAGGTTCCGTCGTGGCTACACTCCCTCACTTTGTGCTAGGGCAAGCCGAGCACATCTGTACTTATGGTTTTGAACAATGATTGAGGGCTGTGTCCCTGTCCGGACATTAAAGTGGCTGTACAATTCAAAAATGGTCAGTGTCCCAATGAGTGGAGCATGAAGGGGGGGGGGTAGTTGTGGAGGGAGATGCCCATGTGCCTGCACAGCAACGCTCCAGGCCCAAGGCTAGGAGACATTAGAGTAGAGTGGCCGAGACTCCCAATCAGCTGCATGCCGTCCCCCCGATCTGTCCTTTGCATGGCACAGCACCCGCCTCCCCCCGCCTTGCCACACACACCACTGCAGCCCCCCCCCCCCCCCCTGCCGCCGCTGAGGCAGCCCAGGGCAACCCAGTTGCCCACAGCACCCCACAGTGGCCCACAGCAGCCCAAGACAGTCTATGGCAGCCCAAAGTAGCGCAGGGTTTCACACGGCAGCCCATGGTACCCACTGGCAACCCATCGCATCCTATGGCAGCCCAAGTTGGTGCAAGGTGGCGGCTTGCAGCTCATGGTAGGGGAGCGCTGCGGCGGCCTGCGTGGACTTGAAAAAGCCCAAGGCAACCAAGTGCGGCCCAAGGCAGCCCATGCTTGCCCATAATGGCCCACGGTAGCCCACAGCAACCCATAGTGACTCATGACAGCTCCAACAGCATATAGTATCCTGAGGCGGCCTGTAGCGGCCCAGTGTGGCCTAGGGCAGCCTAAGGAGAGGGAGAGGTTGTCGTTGATGATGCGCTGCAAGAAATAGTGAGTGCCCCGGGGTCCTTCAAGGTGAGGAGGGGCTGGGTGAGGAGCGCAGCTGGGCAATAAATTTGCCCACAAGTTGATGGGGGCCATGGCATAATGAGCCTCGGTGCAGACGTCGAGAAAACTAGATGGCAGATCCTGTGTCTATTGTCAAACGTGCATAGGCTTGACCTCAGGGGGTTGTAGAACACCATTGAACGCCAGTTTAACGTAATATCCCATGTGGAAGGGGCTGGAAGTGTGTGTGTGGGGGGTGAGGGGGGGGGGGGGGGGGCTCAAGCCCATTGCTTCTGTAGGGACACCTCACAAGGGGAGGGTGGTAAAGGATAAGTGGCTGGCAAGGGGAGGCCGGGTAGAGGGGGCAGCTGGGAAGTAGGAGGGGGAAGAGGAACTGGCTGTGAGGTTTGGAGATCCCGACCTTCAGTGCTGATTGGTGGCTGAGCGTCATGGGGCCTGACCCTGTTCTCTTGTTCCCTCCTTGGACAGGATTGAACTCAACAAGTCCTCAAGCACCCCTCCCAACAGATCGTCCGGGTCACTGGTGCCATGACTGACTGGTTATGTCCCCACCGTATCCAGACCTGGGCGACTGGCCTTTCAACAGCAATCCCTGCGAGGATGGTTCAGACCGGTTTTTCGATAGGTGCCCTTCGCCTTGTGTGCGGCACCCTAACTCACTGTTCCAAACCGTCAATGTTACCCAAGCTTTCCAGCGGCTATCTGGTAGAGGGGAGAAGATGGCGGGCAGGGGAGAGGGGGAGAGGGCGGGTGGTGAGATCAGGTGATATGGGCTGTGGACCAAAAGAGGCGGGGGCAGGGGCAAATGGAACATTTTGGGTGTTGGGCCGGACAGACCTGAGTGCAGCGGCTGAGAAGAGGGGAGGGCAGACTTTGGGAAGGCAGGGCCAATTGATGTGCACTCTTCAGACTTCAGAGGCTTTCCAAGTCGCCTGTCACTGGCTATTGTGTTGGCAACAATTCTGCCTAGTGCTCTTGTCAACTCTTGTGGGAGCAATGGCTCAAGAATATGTCAACCCTCCGATTCCACCAAATTTCTAATCCTCCCTGATCCCTCAACCGCCTGCAATTTCTCCAGGTTTTGCCTGATTTTTTTTCCAGGGGCATTCTCGACTTGATACCTCAGACCCCTCAGACCCCTTAGACAGCAGTGGACCTGTTGTCTCAGAGCAATTAATGGCAATATGCATTGGGATTGTATTCCTCATGTGACTGTGATCGTTGCAATATCGCTTCCACTCGGATCCTCTGCAGGTGTATTTTTAGTCGCCTCGCAAAAAATCTTGCGGGTGATGTGAGCGGTGCTGAGGAGGAGGAGGTCATGGCAGACGGGACTCAGACGCGGCGGCTCCTCCAGGACGATGTCAGCCTGAACGCAATGCTCACGGCGCGCTTTGTGGCGCTGTTGCGCGAGCGGTCGCACACCACCAGCCAATGCATGACTCACGCAGAGGTCATGGAGGCTGCTTGTGGGTGGGGGGATGCTGCAGGGCTCCCACCTCTCGATACTCTGCAGCATTGCTTAAGACTGGACAGCGACATGGATGGCACAGCCCCTGTGACAGATTATGAGGAATTCTGTAGGGTGACCACAGAAGCCCTGCAGCATGTCGCGGAACAGTTGCAGTGCAACCCCATGCCCTACACCCGTGAGAAATCCGTGAGGCAGGTCACAACAACCACGGGCTCCCACATTCGCAAGCTGCTGGGCAATCCCACACAGTTTGATGAGTACTGCGAGGACGTCCGGCTTGTGCTTCCCCAGACTCTCGTCACGCCGGCTGAGGCAGTACCGGGGGCACTCCGAGTACTACAGTCCAAGATTGGCCTCACTGCCTCCACTTCTCTGAGCCAGGCATGTCCCTGCTCGAATGCCGTGGCTGAAAAGTCTGCTTGCAGTGATGGTTCCGCCACACGGTTAGGCCAATACCAAGACCTTGAGCACTGTGTTTGAGGCACTCCCCAACACACACAACCTCCCCTCTGTGGATGCCTTCTACGGAGAACCTCAAGATCCCATACTCCTGACAAGGTGTCACATGTTTCTTGCACCAGGGAGGTCTAAACTTTCCAGACAAACCTGGATCAGGCTTCGTTAATAAGAAATAAGTTGCAATGGGGCGGGGGGGGGGGTTGGGTGGTTCGGTGGGTGGGTCTAAAGCTCTGGACCCCCCCCCCCCTCTTATAATTCCGAGGGTTTCCTGGGTTAGGCTCCTGCCACCCCTTCTTTCTTTGGTCACAGGAGCCTTGTCTGGCTGTTTGCTGGTGCCCCTTTCCGCTTTGTCGTTGTGCAGGCACCATGCCAAATAGGGTAAAAAAATGTGTTTCCACCCCATGTGTCTATACTCCATATACTCGGAATTTTCAGGAGAAGTCAATAATGAACAATAATGGGCATTTTTCTTTTTGTCAGCCGAAAATAATTATCCCATCCCTGACCACTGGTTCATCAGAGATGCCCAGTATCCTATTTGGTCAGACATTGCACCTGCACTTGCAATATCCTGGGGTCGGCACATACTTGCTGTCAGGCGGATTCCCCCCGCCCCTTTTTTCCCTGGCTCATCATGAAACTAATGTGCAAAGGCAGGGTTTTGTAGCCAATGTGGTTTACAAAAAATGCTCTCCACAGAATTATATGAGGGGGTGGGTCTGGGTGGGTCAAAAGTGGGGTGGGTGGGTGCAAAGTTGGGTGGGTGGGTCTTGTCCAAAACAACCCCCCCCCTCTTATAAACGAAGCCTGACCTGGATGGGGCACCATGACCAAAAGACATACCCATCCTAGGACACATTCTAAGTGCCTGAATCTGAATCTGCCGCATCGGCTTAGTTTTCCAGGGTATGTAAATCAGCGCTCTGCGCTGACAACGGTTCCACAATGGGGATGCTCGTGAGGCAGGACCACAATTTTCCTACAGCTTGCAAAACATTATTGTGTAGGAGTTCAAAACGGAGCAAAGCAGTGAGCGTTTTGTGGCCCAGGTGCCAAAACTTATCCCCGGTTCAGGGGGGCTCAGAGCATGTGTTGGTGTACATATATGTGTATGTGTGTGTTTGTTTCCCGCATGAAGTATGTGTGTGCGTGCCCCTGTGTATGTGTATGTGTATGTGTATGTGTATGTGGCCGCGGCGGTCGGACCCTGGCCCCAGCTGGGACACCATTGTGGTCCTGTGGGGTTGGGTGACGATCCGTGGGGTTGGAGGACACGCCTTCACAGCCTCGCGGGGCATGGCCGTGGACGCGGACGGGAGGGTGGCGCTGCAGCTCTCTGCGCAGCCCCTGAACACCCACGTGGTCATGGTTGCCCTCCAGTGGGGTGCCGAGAGGCCTCAACCCTGGCGGCACCCGATTGCCAAGGTCCTGTGGAGGGACCTGCGGGCTCTGCCGGCCACCATCTGGCAAGGGGGGGCAGGAAGGTAGCACCTGGGTGCGCTTCCATGGCTCCGGGATTGCACGGACGCCTCCCCGCCACCGGCTGAGATGCGCAGCGCCTTGGAGGGGTTGTATCGGGCCTGCGGTGAGTACGAGCTATGGCACCACTTCCTCGTGGCCACCGACCACAAGGCTGAGCTGTGGGACCGGACGGTGGCGCTGGTGACGGATGCGGCGCAGTGCCTGGCCCCCCACGCCATGATCCTCCCGAGGGAGGGGTGGGAGGGCCAGCAGTACTCACAAACTCCGACTGCCCCCCTCGTCGCTCCGTATGTTGAGCTGGGCGGCTCGGAGTTCGTATACCTTGACCGCTCGGTGAAGGAGGATGTGCGGCATTGGACCGCCCACCACCTCCTGGCCCCGACCGTGCAGCTGACTGTAGACCGTGGACGTGCCTACGCTAGAGGGCAACTCGCCCCAGTGGCCACGCACGTGGGACACGGCGGTCAGCACGCTGCGCATGGCACCGGGGGGCCAACGGTCGGTGTGGCCGGGTGCGGAGGACCTGCTGACGGTGGCCAGGGCAGCACAGGTGCGACGGCCGACAGGCAACAACAAGGACTGCGGCGTGTGTGCGCTGCTGTCCACCGTCGGTACCCTCCTCCGGGTGCCGAGGCCGGGCAACCTTTTGTCCACGGTGGACAGGCGGTGGGTGGCGGCGATGGTCATCAACAAGGACATGGGGCCGGTCATGCGCCTGCCCTCGCTGGGGGAGTTGGCCGCCGCGGCACGGGGTGCCCTCCCGGCGCCCCGCGCTCCTCTGCCAGTGGCGGACGTCGGGCACCAGGCGGGGCTGCAGGATGCACGCCCTGCTGTGCCTGGCAACGGCGGAGGGGGGGATGTCGCTGATCGTGTTGGTGTCCCTGCAGCACGTCAGGGACACGCTGCAGAGGCAGAGGCCACACGCCCCCAAGCCATGGGAGGACCATGCCCAGAGATGGCTGCGGGTGGAGGACTCGGTGCCCACCCATTTTGTGGGCCAGGCGCACCGGGGGCAGGTGGTGGTTTTGGAGGGCACAGGGTTCTGGGCCTGTGTGTGGGTGGAACAGGGGGGTCTGGATTGGATCGTGGTCACTGCGGACAGGCTGGTGCGGCAACAGTCCAAGGGGTCTGCCTGCTTTGGGGTCCTCCGGGACCACCTAAGGTTCATGGGCCCCGTCAGCCGGGCGCAGAGGTGCTTGCCTGGGAGCTTCCCGCCAGCACCGGTCGTGTTCGTGGAGGTGACAACGGAGCTACTCATCCCGGGGCAGGATGTATGGCCTGTGGTCCCAAGCAACATGTGGCAGCCCGAGCAGGTGGCCATCATGTGTGCGGCATTGCTAGTGCATGCGGCAGCCCTTTCGCGGGTGCCGGCGGCACAACCGTCTAGCAACCGGCTGCCGGCTACCATGGCGATGCTGCATGGTGGGCCACGGGCGTGGTGCTGGGTCATCGTGGCGATGGGGCCGCACTCTTCTGCGCTGCGTATGTACGACCGCGGAGGGGTGCCCGAGCTCGCGATCCACCCAGCGGACCTCGAGGCCCTGCACCTCGGTACCCTGAGCGGCGACGGGGGCACCGCGCTGTTCCTCCAAGGGAACCTTGGTGGGTGCAGCGGCGCTCCAGTTCTGCAGGCACTATGGAGGAGACGCCTTGGTGACCCGAAAACTGCTTTTTGGGGGGGGGGGGGGGATGGCATGGGCGCCCGGCGAAAAAGGGGGGGGGTTCCGGAAATGGGCTTCCGTGCCGGGCCCTTTGTTTTGTATAAGGACGGTTGTTGCCACCAAAGGCGCCAGAACACAAATTTTGGCCCGGAAAAGGTTTTTTTACGAAAACATTTTCCTCCACATATGTGTAGTCAAAATGATCAGCGCGATGTGGGGAACATTTTGAGCCATGTATGTTGGGGTCGGACCTCCCTCCCTGCCCCCGGCACGGTAGGTAGGGCAGCCCGAGCCCAAACCCCCCTCCCGGCACGGCGACCAAGGAGGGCGGGGGGTTGTGCTAATGGGCTTCCGTGCCATCCCCTGACGCCGAGGGGGCAGGGCTCGCCTCCAGGGAAGCTGCTGCCCTCCTGCAGCACCTCCGGTAGGTAGATCCCGAATTGTCCCCCGCCACCATGAAGGATTTGCGCGATGCTGTGGATTAGCAGCTTCAACAGCTCGACCAACACGTGGAATAGCTCAGGGGAGTCCTCAGACGCAACCGGCGTAGGTCCATCAAGGACTACTGGCGAGGCAAGGTGCCGGATCTGCAACTTAGGTGGACGACATTCCGCAGGGCCATCATCGTGGTCAGCTGCGCTCCCGGTGGGTGCGCGTCCGGGAGTCAGAAAAAGTGCTCATGGAGGCCTCACAGGTCATTGGGGAGGTTCAGAGGTACTGGGAGGCGCTATATGCCAAGCGGCCGGTGAACCTACCGGCCTATGAAAGGCTCGTCTGGGTTCACATCCCTCGGGGTGTACCAGACGAGTGGAGGTAGCACAGGACTACACCCTGCAGAACCTCAAGGACGCCGTGAAACAGGCTGTGGCGGACGACAAAGCGCTGTGGTCCAATAGGGTCGCAACGGCCCTCATCGCGGAGCTGCCCGAGCCAATGTAGGGGCTCTTGGTACACGCCTACTGAGCCATCCTTCGTGGCACAGAGGTCCCGGAGTCGTGGCATGAGGCCATCATCTGGCTGATGCCTAAGGGAACAGCCACGGGGGACTTGGATGCATAAAGGTTCATAGTGGTGGGGCAGCAGGACATGAGAATGCTTATGACCCCCCTCACGTGGAGGTTCACGGCAGTCCTGGCTCGTAAGGGGATGGCTGCAGACTGGCAGCTCGGGGCCATGCCGGGCTCTACGGCGGCAGCCCTAGTGTTCCAACGGGGGCAAGAGGAGAATCATGTCCTGGTCTTTGATGTCTCCAAGGCATCCGACACCACCCCGCATGGGGCACTGGCTCCGCTCTTGCGCCACATGGGGGTCCTGGAGGAGCTTATTAAGCTCTTCCATACCCTCAGATGTGGCTCCACATTGCCATTGTCACAGCGCACGCCCCCACCCCGAGCATTCGCCTCCATCGTGGCCTGCGGCAAGGCAGCGCGGAAAGCGCCGTGCTCTACCTCCTCCTCCTAGAGCCCCTCCTGCGGAGCCCTGCCCGCGGAGCCCAAGGAGATGTGACATTCTTGAAGCTGCACGGCGCGGTGTCGGGGCTCATGGCATGGAAGCCGTGCGTGCAGAAGGTCATTCGCTGGATCCGCCAGGGACCGCACCCCCACTTCCGTGCGGGGTCCAGACAGCACACAGACGTCCCTACCCTTGAAGGTGTAGGACCGCGTCGTCCGTCGCCTTCCGGCCCATTGCACTTGCGGCAGATGGGCATGCACGCACGAGTACACTGAAGACGGCATGAGGAGACCGACAACCAGCGTTCCCATCGCCCTGAGCACTCGGTCGACCAACGTGTCTCCCGCATGCGATGCAAACGCCGTTGACGGAACCATGAACTGTCCGCATACCCCATACTGCGTGTGCAGGACGTCAAGCAGGGCTCGCAGTTCACCCTTGATCACAGCCGAGCGATGATGCGTGAGCTGAGCCATAGTCACCACCACGGAGTCACGGCACAACCCGAATATCCGCCAACTTAAGCCCTTAGATAGACCGGACCACCACATTGGATGGGTCTTTGGGCGGGTTTTCAAACTGCAGGGTTGTAGTCTTGATGGCGGCATTTAACCGCACCACTTCCTCCGTCGTGTCCGACGGGTATGGCGCCGCGTACCGTACGATGCCGCTCACCACCGCTGCCATTACCTCATCGGGCACTAACGCCAGTCCCAGGGTGTTCCTGCACCAGCCCAGGAGAGCTTCGCAACGGAGCACGTGCTTCTCCTTCATCGTTGCCATTCCTTTCAGATCCAGCCTGAGGCCCAGTTACGGCACGGTATTCCTGGCCATTAGACACACCCACGGAGTTACCGCATTGTTCGGGTCCAAGTGCACCATGATTGAGGGGATGTGTGTTGTAGTGGCGTACGCACACTTGCCAACATTGAGGGACATGCCCATGTCCACCAATTACCGCGCGATCGTCTATGCGCACTCTAGGGACCGCGGTAGTGAGTGTGCTATCGGCAAGAGGTCATCGCAATACGCATGTACCAGCGGCGACACCGCGTGGGGGGCATAAAGACCATCTGCACCTCCCAAATACGGGAGTTGGGCCCACTATGCTGGACCACGTGTGGTTAACGGGCCTCCAAGCGGTATTCCAGTCCCGACTGCCCAGCCCCCCGACCCATCGTCTACTTCATCCGGTGCGGCACAACAAGGCCACCAAGCGCACGAGACAGTCCACTACGGGCGATGCATATGTGGTGGATAAGGTGGTGGATAAGGGACGACGACTCGAATCTTGATTGCCCGGGGCTGTCCATGCCGTTCCTCCCCCCGGCCGCCGTGATGTTCTTGTTGGGAGATGTCTTCGATGGTCATTGGCAACAAGACGATCCGGCGTTGGTCCCCTTTCTTACACCACACGCCGGTCTTGACCCTCCGCCTCTGTGGGTTGTACACGGGGAGTCGGCATTCGACAGGGCGTGCAAAGCGGTGTGGGGACGGGCAGACTGGGCCATAGTTTTACTAGTACCAGCAGGCCCGGCCCCTGACGCCGATGCGAGCCCGGTCCCAGAGTTGCTCAAGTTGGACAAAGTGCCACATGACCCGCACGTCGCTGTCACCTCGTTGCGCGAAGGTGGGGCGGCGGAGCAGGGAACAATCGTGGTCTTCCGGCCGCATAGGTCCATGACTGTGTGGGGGGCGGAGTATACCACCGTGCCAGACGCCATCAAGTCCGTATGCGGATGCAATGTACACTGGCGGCCGCATGGGGTACATTGGCCGAATGTTGTCGTCTCCCCGGAGTTGACGGCTTCCAATGCTGCGTTGCTGGGGAGAGTTGTGGTAAGCCCACATTCGGATGTGGCGTGGCTGGAGCCCCACAGGTACTGCTGGGTGCCCGTGGCAGCGAGGGGTCACCAAAGTGGCCGTGGCGAGCCATGGCAGTCCCACGTGGATAGGTGCCATCCGTGGCACGGTTCCCGAGGCGGAGATCATCGGGGCAACCGCCTACCTACTCCACACGCCTCCTTCAGGCCTCACGGTGCACGTGGTGGATGCTTCCATCATTGGGGCGCAACTGCGCGGAGCTTAGGAGGCCCTGTACCGCGGCATCAAAGGACCAACCTCCCACTTCATCAACCGGCACACTTTGAACTGGGTGGTGTAGGGGCTGCGCCGGCTGCCACGTAGAGTTCGAGGACCCCATCACTGGGGTCCGGCAGAGCTCGCACTTGGCGGCGGTTCCGCTGGAGGAGCCGGATTTCGCTGCGGCTCACGCAAAGGCCGGGGGGGGGGGTGGAAAAAAATTGCGCGCATTGAAAAAAATTGCGTACCCCCCTCTCACCCTCCAGGGGTTGCCTGCGCAAAAAAAGCTATCCCGCCATAATTGTAGCATTTGGAAAACTTTTTTCCCAGGTGCAAAAATGGAATTCTTTGCACCAAATTTCCCTTTGCACATTGGCATGTATTGAATTGTTTGAACCCACTGATCATTTCAAATTTGTGCTTTTGGTAGAGGTTATTTGTGAGGTTGCATTTTTTTTTCTTCTTCTAGGGACCAATTTTGGTACAAGGATTGAATTCTTTGCATCAAATTCGTGAACGTGTCTGCATTTTCCTTTGGCACATGGCATATAAAGAATGGTTTGAACCTATTGATGCATCAATTTTGTTATGGTGCTTCGTCATTTGGATTAGAGGGGAGGTCAAGTGTAAGTGTGTTTTTGCTTTGCATGCTAGACATGTCATCCTCTTCTCTTTCTTCTCCGATGAACATTGCATGGGCGAACCGCACCGTGGACGGGTGGAATTGTATTTGTGGGGAGCGGCTACCAGTTGTGGCCGGTCCGGACACACAGCAGTTTGCGGCTCACTGTCAGGGTCGGAAACACCGGGCTGGTACCCGCTGAAGCCCAAACGCCAATTGGCTGTTACGCAGTTTTTCTTTGCTGCCCCCCCACGGGTGGCGGAGGAGGTGCCCCCTCCAATAGAGAGCGATGGGGAAGATGGGGTTGCAGCAAATGACCCAGAGACACAAGGTACCACTCCTCCCCCAACCATCAATGACAAGTGCATGGGAGCCCCCCCCTGGGGTATTCCCAATGCCAATGCCTTACCCCGTGATGTGGCATGCATATGAGAAAGTCCACTCGAGGTACGTGGATGGCATGGGGATCGTGTCATTGGACCCCCCATGTACTGGAAAGGCACGCTTTGGTGATTCTAGCGAGAAATTGCCTTGCAGCCCGTGCTATGAGGTGCCACGCAATAAAGCACTATGCAAATGGATGCGTGAGGAACGCAACGCTGATTCTGGCACATAACACTTCAAGTAGTTGAAGGGTGAGACTTCCCTACCACGCTTGCACGCTGATTCTGGCACATAACACTTCAAACAGTTGAAGGGTGAGACTTCCCTACCACGCTTTGCACGTTGAGCCGGGGCCGTAGTCTTCACATTGATAGAGCGATGGTGTCAAAAGATCAACGTGCACTATTTTTGCTTTGAAACGGCTTTGTTTGGTAAATTTTTTGGTCATATGTGTAAGGAAAAAATTTGCGTACCCCCCCCACCCTCTGGGGGTTGGCTGCGCAGAAAAAGCTGTATGCCGTTTCCAAGAATTTTTTTCCACCCCCCCCCCCCCTGCGCAAAGGCCCCGCCCGTACACCTCATGTTGCCTAGAGAACACGCAACCCTCCTGGTGCCTAATGAAGGTGGGGTGCTAGAACCTCATGTGCCCTCCATGTGGGCCCTCCAGCAGGTCAAAGAGGCGGTGTGGGACTCGTTGGCAGCGCGCACAAGGGACGACACGCCATTGGGTGGTGCTTGTGAAGTTGTGCCCTTGGGAACGGTGCATCATGGCCCTACACATCGGGACCTGCTGCGGGCGAGAGACGGCCGTCTCCCCACCATGCAAGTCATGCGACGGTGGAGGCAAAAAATCACCCGCACGGTGATTCCTGCGCTTCCCTTCATCTTCTGTGGAGGGCCCGAGGAAGACACGGGCCACTTGTGCATATTGTGCGAGAGGGACGAGGCGCCTGCACGGCTACTGTGTGCGAAGGTTGAGTAGTTCACTGCGGACCTGCCACCCGCAGCCACGGCCATGGAGTTCATGTCCTGGAAGGAGCATGGATGCAGGTGGACGGAGTCCTTAATGGCGGAGTGGTTCTGGGTGAACTCAAGCGGCTCTTCGCGGCAGTGCAGGCTGCCTCTTCTTGAGGCCGGGCGAAGGCCAAGCTGTTCCTGGACGAGATGATCTAGATTGGGGAATATGGCTACGCCCGGAGAAATCATCGACTTACCAAGACCATGCAGCTGCCGCCGGGAGATCAGAGGAAGGCTTTCCTGCGCATTCTCGCGAGGTGATATGCCCTTCTGTCCACCGGCTGGAAGGGTCAGGCATCTGCCGCCGTGGAACCCTTTCGATGGCCTCCCAGGCAGCCTTCAAGTGGCCTTTCAGCGGACGCCGCTGCATGCGTTACTGGTGTCAAGGTCGTACATTACGCACAATGAGGCCATGTCCAAGTTTCTCCAGTGGATGGCAGCGGCGGCACAAGCCTTTAGCAAATAGATAGAGTCTTGGGTAGCCCAAGACTTCCCCACATTCCGGGCGCGGTCCGGTGAAGTGTCCGTGCAGTCCTGGGCCACCATCCGCGGCACCATCCGCGGATGGCCATGACGAACCCTGGCTCAAGGTGTTTGTAGGCCATCCTGCAGTCGGGAGCATCATGGGCTGGCCCAGTGATGTACTGCCTGTCCTCCAACAACTGTTGTGCTCCCTCCCGGTTCTAGCGGTGGCCATAGTGTTGGACGCGGGGGAAGTGTGGCTGTATGACCGGCAGCTGCGGAGGGTCGTCCCGGTGGCGGAGGGGCAAAGGTGCATGGCGGTCCTAGTGGGATCCAAGCACCTTGCGCGGATCCAAGAAGACGATGCGTCTGGCGGCGTCAAGGCGGTTTTGCTGTCGCTGCCGGAAGGGCATGACAATGCGTCAGCAGACACCCGTCACACATTGGATACCTTGGACCTTGAGCCGGTGGTTGAGGCCCAGCCTGGAAGGCAGCGATTGGTGATCGCATCGGCTCAGAGCCCCAGTCTAGCAGGGATAGACGTCATCGTGGAGATAGTAGCGCAAGACTGTGGATGGAGGCTCCTGGCGGGGGGCAAACGGCGCCTCCGAGCAGTGCGATGGCCCCGGCTGCTCGAATACCTCTCACGAGGGTTAGACGGATAGCCGGTTCTCACCCGGACATCAACGTGGGACCGGGCGAAACAGAGCCTGCTCAGTAGTGCTACTGCTCGTGCACTGGCGGCTGCACTTCTCTGCTGACACAAGGCCTGCAATGATGTTTGGCAAGACCTGTGGTCTCACGGCGCGCACAAGGGACGACACGCCATTGGGTGGTGCTTGTGAAGTTGTGCCCTTGGGAACGGTGCATCATGGCCCTACACATCGGGACCTGCTCCGGGCGAGAAACGGCCCTCTCCCCACCATGCACGTCATGCGACGGTGGAGGCAAAAAATCACCCGCACGGTGATTCCTGCGCTTCCCTTCATCTTCTGTGGAGGGCCCGAGGAAGACACGGGCCACTTGTGCATATTGTGCGAGAGGGACGAGGCGCCTGCACGGCTACTGTGTGCGAAGGTTGAGTAGTTCACTGCGGACCTGCCACCCGCAGCCAGGGCCATGGAGTTCATGTCCTGGAAGGAGCAAGGATGCAGGTGGACGGAGTCCTTAATGGCGGGAGTGGTTCTGGGTGAACTCAAGGGGCTCTTCGCGGCAGTGCAGGCTGCCTCGTCCTGAGGCCGGGCGAAGGCCAAGCTGTTCCTGGACGAGATGATCTAGATTGGGGAAGATGGCTACGCCCGGAGAAATCATCGACTTACCAAGACCATGCAGCTGCCGCCGGGAAATCAGAGGAAGGCTTTCCTGCGCATTCTCGCGAGGTGATACGCCCTTCTGTCCACCGGCTGGAAGGGTCAGGCATCTGCCGCCGTGGAACCCTTTCGATGGCCTCCCAGGTAGCCTTCAAGTGGCCTTTCAGCGGACGCCGCTGCATGCGTTACTGGTGTCAAGGTCGTACATTACGCACAATGAGGCCATGTCCACGTTTCTCCAGTGGATGGCAGCGGCGGCACAAGCCTTTAGCAAATAGATCGAGTCTTGGGTAGCCCAAGACTTCCCCACATTCCGGGCGCAGTCCGGTGAAGTGTCCGTGCAGTCCTGGGCCACCATCCGCGGCACCATCCGCGGATGGCCATGACGAACCCTGGCTCAAGGTGTTTGTAGGCCATCCTGCAGTCGGGAGCATCATGGGCTGGCCCAGTGATGTACTGCCTGTCTTCCCGCAACTGTTGTGCTCCCTCCCGGTTCTAGCGGTGGCCATAGTGTTGGACGCGGGGGAAGTGTGGCTGTATGACCGGCAGCTGCGGAGGGTCGTCCCGGTGGCGGAGGGGCAAAGGTGCATGGCGGTCCTAGTGGGATCCAAGCACCTTGCGCGGATCCAAGAAGACGATGCGTCTGGTCGCGTCAAGGCGGTTTTGTTGTCGCTGCCGGAAGGGCATGACAATGCGTCAGCAGACACCCGTCACACATTGGATACCTTGGACCTTGAGCCGGTGGTTGAGGCCCAGTCTGGAAGGCAGCGATTGGTGATCGCATCGGCTCAGAGCCCCAGTCAAGCAGGGATAGACGTCATTGTGGAGATAGTAGCGCAAGACTATGGATGGAGGCTCCTGGCGGGGGGCAAACCGCGCCTCCGAGCAGTGCGATGGCCCCGGCTGCTCGAATACCTCTCACGAGGGTTAGACGGATAGCCGGTTCTCACCCGGACATCAACGTGGGACCGGGCGAAACAGAGCCTGCTCAGTAGTGCTACTGCTCGTGCACTGGCGGCTGCACTTCTCTGCTGACACGAGGCCTGCAATGATGTTTGGCAGGACCTGTGGTCTCACGGCTGCCAAGGCAGCCGTGTCCCCTCTCAGTCGATACTTCTGCCAGTATGCAGCCGGTGCAGCGATACGGCGCCGGTATGGGTGCACTAGTGTGCCTCCACCCTGCTATGTCGGTCATGCCGCGAGCGCGCTGGCAGGGGGTGGCACAAAGCCAGGTGGGCGCTGCAGCACTCAAGACAACTGTCGTCAAGCGTGTGGAGGGCGATCCGTTGTGATATACGGGGTGCACACGTGGATGGACTGCGCTGCCTAGATGACCCGACTGCGGCGCTTCCCTTGCTACTATGGTGGGCTGCGCTGGACGGCGACTCTCGGGTTCTATGGCTCCGGCGTCACAGATGGGTTTTATAGGGGAATGGCTGGATACGTGGATGATGTTGTATGACCAAGCGCAACGGTGGGTGGAATGCCGAGTGTTGTGTGTTTGGTGGATGCAGTGGCGGAGATAGCATATGAGACGTGGCTTCCTTGTGCCCTGTGCGTGCTGTAGCGGCGGACGTGATATGACGGCCATCGCGATGTGGCAGGTCGTGCCGGCCTGATAGTGCACGGTACCGCCACCGCACGCACAGTTCGGGCAACGTGTGGCTACGCACGCCTGCTCCGGGTCGCCGCTTACAATAGTGAGGTGTCATGGGTTGTCCCGACCAGGGTAATAAGGCCCAAACCCCTGTAGGGTATTTCCATGGCACCGGGGTCTCTACTAGCGACCTAGCTACGGCAGTCACGGGGCTTCATCCTCGGGTTACCCAGGGGGGTTAAGTGGATACATACATGTCTTCATGCTAGCGCTACTGACGTTGGCCACAGGCTGCGGGGAGCAGCCCGATAGGTCGGGCTGCACGTGGAGTCACAACAGCATGGATGGCCACAAGGGATATGCGAAGGTGCTACAAGTCGATGATGAATGGCGATTCGAGAAGGACGTGGGCGTGGACGTCAGAGATGGGCATTATGGCTTGGGCGGGTGTACATGTATGCGGTTTGGCAGCGGGGGGATGCTGCTATGGGGGTGCCCCTTGACCCCACGAACAACTCAAGGAGGTATTGGGGCAGCCCAAAGGCCCCGGAAGAAACTTCGTGGGGGTATAGGGGTGCCCCTTGACCCCAGGACCAACTCAGAGAGATATTGGGGCCGCCCACGGGCCCCGGGAGAAAATCTGTGGGGGTATGGGGGTGTCCCCTAACTCCAAGACCAACTCAAGGAGGGGCCGCCCACGGGTCCGAGGAACAATTCAGTGGGAGTACTGGGGTGTCCCTTGACCCCAAGACCAACCGAGGGAGGTATCGGGGGCGCCCACGGGCCCTGGGAGAAAATTTGTGGGAGTATGGGGGTGTTCCTTGACCCCGGGACCAACTCTTGGAGGTATAGGGGCTGCCCACGGGTCCCAGGAGCAATTCAGTGGGAGTACTGGGGTGTCCTGTGACCCCTCGAACAACTCATGGAGGTACTGGGGTGTCCCTCTGACCCTTGAAACAACTCAGAGGGCGTACTGGGGCATCCCCTGGCCCCACAAGCAAACTAGAGGGACAATGCCTGCGGGCATGTACATAGCCATTTGACCTCTGCACACGTAGCTAATAGCACGGCGGCGGGGGCGTTGGCGGTGGTGGGCGCAGAGTGAGGCACTCGCGAGTACAGGGCGTACGCGGCACCCAGTGTCCTAGTGTGGCGCGGTGGCGGTGCGAGCGGGCGGTGGTACAACACACTAGCGGTAGCAGCAGACATAGTCTAAGCAGTGATTGCGAGCCTGCCAGGCTGTATAGGGGTAGAGTGGCATGAGCGGTCCGTGATGTACGATTGTACACGGTGCCTGTATGAGAGGTCCAGCAGGTGAGGTACAGGCCCATGCTATAAGTAGGCATGCCACGTCGTCGGTGGATGCCGATTCTGTGGCTTGCCCGCCGCTGTGGCGGAGATGGCACAACTACGGGAGCTGGCCAATCAGTGCAGGTAAGGGTCAAGGGTAGGCGTCAGGGCAATGTATGTGGGCCAGATGAGGTGAATCTGGTTACCACGGCCCGGGTGGGTACCCCTATAGGGGGTCGATAACCAAGCTACGGCACCCACCAGCCCGAATTCCACCCAGCGATATTCACAGGTTGTGCCTCTCATGCTACGGGGTGGCCGGGTTCCCCCCTGTAGACCTTTGTGTTATACTATAAGAGAGTATGTACAATTACCACGGGTCGGCTCAGGTCATTACCTTGAGGTGGGGGACACAGTCCTATATATGTGGGGTCAAGTGGGGGGTATACCGTGGGCGCGGCCGCCGGCTATTGGTGGCAATGGAATATTACCATGTGCATATATACGATGATGTATCTCGGTCTGGGGGTCCAAAAGAGGTGCCCGGGGGGGCACAAAGTACTGACGGCCTATACAATGCGGACAAGGGGGCGATGAAGGCTGAGGGCCAGGCTAGGCTGGAGCTCCTCAGAAACCCTAGCTACACGTCGATGGACTTTTGCATGTGCGATACCTGTTGCAGGGTGCACTTGTGCCGATGGGATGATACGTCAAAGGACATCCGGGGAGGACACCTTGACGGGGCCAGCTCTTGTTTCGCCGCATGCATGCTGCTTTGTTTCTTGGTTGCTGCATTGCACCCATAGGAAGCGCCCTTGCTTTCTGCTTGTTGCTATGCTGCTACGATGCTATGCCTTGCCCCAAAACCCCCGGCGGTCCAACGAGCCAGCGCTTGTCGCCGTTGCTAATGCTCTCGCTCTGCAGTTGCCACTGCCCCCAAACCCTGGTTGGCCGGTATCCGCGGTCCTGTGGGTCCTCCGTCATGGTGTGGGCCACCCCAGGCAGCCCTGGGACCCACGGGATCGAGCAAGGCAGGAACCACCTTTCGGTGTGAGATGCCCGGTAACTTCAGTAGACGGCATGATAAGTGGTTATGACTATGACTATGACTATGACTATGTGTATGTGTATGTGTATGTGTATGTGTATGTGAATGTGTATGTGTATGCGGGTGTGTGCTCATCCGGTGAATCATCCAAGTGGCTTTATAAAAGGCGCCAGTGGCACACCTTGCATTGGTCCATCCATCTGTTGGGGCACCCAAAGCTGGACGGTAGACTGAACATCACCAAAGATGAGGTGAGCTCTGCATAGGGCTGGTCCCATGCTACCGAAGGGTTTGCGGCTTAGATCAGGGGTGGGTTCAAGGGCCACCCTTCTTCCAGGTTCCCATCGCCCCGACATCCCAGCCATTGCCATTTGGTAATAGCGCAGCACCCACATACAAGATCAAAACTGTTGGGCAAGGGTTGGGGCATCCGGCTGCCTTGAAGGAGAATTGGTCTCATTACGTCCACATAGTCCGCGTGGGAGCACCATCTCTAGCAGTAGTTTAATTGGCCCCCTCCCTTGGCAAGTGAATTGGGTTAGCCACATCTTGTCAGCCCTCGCGTGGGCACAACTGGATATGGTAAGCAACTATGCTTGCATGGCCGAGTTGCAGGCACTCCATAAAGCGGTTTGCTGTGTATATTACCTTGCCTAGGTATGCAAAAAACGCTTTCCTCCTAGTTTTTGTTGTCACCCAATATCCGCCGTACGCATGGTGTCAAGCCTGCTGCAGCCTCCTACACTAGCTCGACACCAATGCAGTTTGGACGGGCCCAAGACTTCCCCACATTCCGGGCGCGGTCCGGTGAAGTGTCCGTGCAGTCCTGGGCCACCATCCGCGGCACCATCCGCGGATGGCCATGACGAACCCTGGCTCAAGGTGTTTGTAGGCCATCCTGCAGTCGGGAGCATCATGGGCTGGCCCAGTGATGTACTGCCTGTCCTCCAACAACTGTTGTGCTCCCTCCCGGTTCTAGCGGTGGCCATAGTGTTGGACGCGGGGGAAGTGTGGCTGTATGACCGGCAGCTGCGGAGGGTCGTCCCGGTGGCGGAGGGGCAAAGGTGCATGGCGGTCCTAGTGGGATCCAAGCACCTTGCGCGGATCCAAGAAGACGATGCGTCTGGCGGCGTCAAGGCGGTTTTGCTGTCGCTGCCGGAAGGGCATGACAATGCGTCAGCAGACACCCGTCACACATTGGATACCTTGGACCTTGAGCCGGTGGTTGAGGCCCAGTCTGGAAGGCAGCGATTGGTGATCGCATCGGCTCAGAGCCCCAGTCTAGCAGGGATAGACGTCATCGTGGAGATAGTAGCGCAAGACTGTGGATGGAGGCTCCTGGCGGGGGGCAAACGGCGCCTCCGAGCAGTGCGATGGCCCCGGCTGCTCGAATACCTCTCACGAGGGTTAGACGGATAGCCGGTTCTCACCCGGACATCAACGTGGGACCGGGCGAAACAGAGCCTGCTCAGTAGTGCTACTGCTCGTGCACTGGCGGCTGCACTTCTTTGCTGACACGAGGCCTGCAATGATGTTTGGCAAGACCTGTGCTCTCACGGCGCGCACAAGGGACGACACGCCATTGGGTGGTGCTTGTGAAGTTGTGCCCTTGGGAACGGTGCATCATGGCCCTACACATCGGGACCTGCTCCGGGCGAGAAACGGCCGTCTCCCCAACATTCAAGTCATGCGACGGTGGAGGCAAAAAATCACCCGCACGGTGATTCCTGCGCTTCCCTTCATCTTCTGTGGAGGGCCCGAGGAAGACACGGGCCACTTGTGCATATTGTGCGAGAGGGACGAGGCGCCTGCACGGCTACTGTGTGCGAAGGTTGAGTAGTTCACTGCGGACCTGCCACCCGCAGCCAGGGCCATGGAGTTCATGTCCTGGAAGGAGCAAGGATGCAGGTGGACGGAGTCCTTAATGGCGGGAGTGGTTCTGGGTGAACTCAAGGGGCTCTTCGCGGCAGTGCAGGCTGCCTCGTCCTGAGGCCGGGCGAAGGCCAAGCTGTTCCTGGACGAGATGATCTAGATTGGGGAAGATGGCTACGCCCGGAGAAATCATCGACTTACCAAGACCATGCAGCTGCCGCCGGGAAATCAGAGGAAGGCTTTCCTGCGCATTCTCGCGAGGTGATACGCCCTTCTGTCCACCGGCTGGAAGGGTCAGGCATCTGCCGCCGTGGAACCCTTTCGATGGCCTCCCAGGTAGCCTTCAAGTGGCCTTTCAGCGGACGCCGCTGCATGCGTTACTGGTGTCAAGGTCGTACATTACGCACAATGAGGCCATGTCCAAGTTTCTCCAGTGGATGGCAGCGGCGGCACAAGCCTTTAGCAAATAGATCGAGTCTTGGGTAGCCCAAGACTTCCCCACATTCCGGGCGCAGTCCGGTGAAGTGTCCGTGCAGTCCTGGGCCACCATCCGCGGCACCATCCGCGGATGGCCATGACGAACCCTGGCTCAAGGTGTTTGTAGGCCATCCTGCAGTCGGGAGCATCATGGGCTGGCCCAGTGATGTACTGCCTGTCTTCCAACAACTGTTGTGCTCCCTCCCGGTTCTAGCGGTGGCCATAGTGTTGGACGCGGGGGAAGTGTGGCTGTATGACCGGCAGCTGCGGAGGGTCGTCCCGGTGGCGGAGGGGCAAAGGTGCATGGCGGTCCTAGTGGGATCCAAGCACCTTGCGCGGATCCAAGAAGACGATGCGTCTGGTCGCGTCAAGGCGGTTTTGTTGTCGCTGCCGGAAGGGCATGACAATGCGTAAGCAGACACCCGTCACACATTGGATACCTTGGACCTTGAGCCGGTGGTTGAGGCCCAGTCTGGAAGGCAGCGATTGGTGATCGCATCGGCTCAGAGCCCCAGTCAAGCAGGGATAGACGTCATTGTGGAGATAGTAGCGCAAGACTATGGATGGAGGCTCCTGGCGGGGGGCAAACCGCGCCTCCGAGCAGTGCGATGGCCCCGGCTGCTCGAATACCTCTCACGAGGGTTAGACGGATAGCCGGTTCTCACCCGGACATCAACGTGGGACCGGGCGAAACAGAGCCTGCTCAGTAGTGCTACTGCTCGTGCACTGGCGGCTGCACTTCTCTGCTGACACGAGGCCTGCAATGATGTTTGGCAGGACCTGTGGTCTCACGGCTGCCAAGGCAGCCGTGTCCCCTCTCAGTCGATACTTCTGCCAGTATGCAGCCGGTGCAGCGATACGGCGCCGGTATGGGTGCACTAGTGTGCCTCCACCCTGCTATGTCGGTCATGCCGCGAGCGCGCCGGCAGGGGGTGGCACAAAGCCAGGTGGGCGCTGCAGCACTCAAGACAACTGTCGTCAAGCGTGTGGAGGGCGATCCGTTGTGATATACGGGGTGCACACGTGGATGGACTGCGCTGCCTAGATGACCCGACTGCGGCGCTTCCCTTGCTACTATGGTGGGCTGCGCTGGACGGCGACTCTCGGGTTCTATGGCTCCGGCGTCACAGATGGGTTTTATAGGGGAATGGCTGGATACGTGGATGATGTTGTATGACCAAGCGCAACGGTGGGTGGAATGCCGAGTGTTGTCCGTCTGGTGGATGCAGTGGCGGAGATAGCATATGAGACGTGGCTTCCTTGTGCCCTGTGCGTGCTGTAGCGGCGGACGTGATATGACGGCCATCGCGATGTGGCAGGTCGTGCCGGCCTGATAGTGCACGGTAGCGCCACCGCACGCACAGTTCGGGCAACGTGTGGCTACGCACGCCTGCTCCGGGTCGCCGCTTACAATAGTGAGGTGTCATGGGTTGTCCCGACCAGGGTAATAAGGCCCAAACCCCTGTAGGGTATTTCCATGGCACCGGGGTCTCTACTAGCGACCTAGCTACGGCAGTCACGGGGCTTCATCCTCGGGTTACCCAGGGGGGTTAAGTGGATACATACATGTCTTCATGCTAGCGCTACTGACGTTGGCCACAGGCTGCGGGGAGCAGCCCGATAGGTCGGGCTGCACGTGGAGTCACAACAGCATGGATGGCCACAAGGGATATGCGAAGGTGCTACAAGTCGATGATGAATGGCGATTCGAGAAGGACGTGGGCGTGGACGTCAGAGATGGGCATTATGGCTTGGGCGGGTGTACATGTATGCGGTTTGGCAGCGGGGGGATGCTGCTATGGGGGTGCCCCTTGACCCCACGAACAACTCAAGGAGGTATTGGGGCAGCCCAAAGGCCCCGGAAGAAACTTCGTGGGGGTATAGGGGTGCCCCTTGACCCCAGGACCAACTCAGAGAGATATTGGGGCCGCCCACGGGCCCCGGGAGAAAATCTGTGGGGGTATGGGGGTGTCCCCTAACTCCAAGACCAACTCAAGGAGGGGCCGCCCACGGGTCCGAGGAACAATTCAGTGGGAGTACTGGGGTGTCCCTTGACCCCAAGACCAACCGAGGGAGGTATCGGGGGCGCCCACGGGCCCTGGGAGAAAATTTGTGGGAGTATGGGGGTGTTCCTTGACCCCGGGACCAACTCTTGGAGGTATAGGGGCTGCCCACGGGTCCCAGGAGCAATTCAGTGGGAGTACTGGGGTGTCCTGTGACCCCTCGAACAACTCATGGAGGTACTGGGGTGTCCCTCTGACCCTTGAAACAACTCAGAGGGCGTACTGGGGCATCCCCTGGCCCCACAAGCAAACTAGAGGGACAATGCCTGCGGGCATGTACATAGCCATTTGACCTCTGCACACGTAGCTAATAGCACGGCGGCGGGGGCGTTGGCGGTGGTGGGCGCAGAGTGAGGCACTCGCGAGTACAGGGCGTACGCGGCACCTAGTGTCCTAGTGTGGCGCGGTGGCGGTGCGAGCGGGCGGTGGTACAACACACTAGCGGTAGCAGCAGACATAGTCTAAGCAGTGATTGCGAGCCTGCCAGGCTGTATAGGGGTAGAGTGGCATGAGCGGTCCGTGATGTACGATTGTACACGGTGCCTGTATGAGAGGTCCAGCAGGTGAGGTACAGGCCCATGCTATAAGTAGGCATGCCACGTCGTCGGTGGATGCCGATTCTGTGGCTTGCCCGCCGCTGTGGCGGAGATGGCACAACTACGGGAGCTGGCCAATCAGTGCAGGTAAGGGTCAAGGGTAGGCGTCAGGGCAATGTATGTGGGCCAGATGAGGTGAATCTGGTTACCACGGCCCGGGTGGGTACCCCTATAGGGGGTCGATAACCAAGCTACGGCACCCACCAGCCCGAATTCCACCCAGCGATATTCACAGGTTGTGCCTCTCATGCTACGGGGTGGCCGGGTTCCCCCCTGTAGACCTTTGTGTTATACTATAAGAGAGTATGTACAATTACCACGGGTCGGCTCAGGTCATTACCTTGAGGTGGGGGACACAGTCCTATATATGTGGGGTCAAGTGGGGGGTATACCGTGGGCGCGGCCGCCGGCTATTGGTGGCAATGGAATATTACCATGTGCATATATACGATGATGTATCTCGGTCTGGGGGTCCAAAAGAGGTGCCCGGGGGGGCACAAAGTACTGACGGCCTATACAATGCGGACAAGGGGGCGATGAAGGCTGAGGGCCAGGCTAGGCTGGAGCTCCTCAGAAACCCTAGCTACACGTCGATGGACTTTTGCATGTGCGATACCTGTTGCAGGGTGCACTTGTGCCGATGGGATGATACGTCAAAGGACATCCGGGGAGGACACCTTGACGGGGCCAGCTCTTGTTTCGCCGCATGCATGCTGCTTTGTTTCTTGGTTGCTGCATTGCACCCATAGGAAGCGCCCTTGCTTTCTGCTTGTTGCTATGCTGCTACGATGCTATGCCTTGCCCCAAAACCCCCGGCGGTCCAACGAGCCAGCGCTTGTCGCCGTTGCTAATGCTCTCGCTCTGCAGTTGCCACTGCCCCCAAACCCTGGTTGGCCGGTATCCGCGGTCCTGTGGGTCCTCCGTCATGGTGTGGGCCACCCCAGGCAGCCCTGGGACCCACGGGATCGAGCAAGGCAGGAACCACCTTTCGGTGTGAGATGCCCGGTAACTTCAGTAGACGGCATGATAAGTGGTTATGACTATGACTATGACTATGACTATGTGTATGTGTATGTGTATGTGTATGTGTATGTGAATGTGTATGTGTATGCGGGTGTGTGCTCATCCGGTGAATCATCCAAGTGGCTTTATAAAAGGCGCCAGTGGCACACCTTGCATTGGTCCATCCATCTGTTGGGGCACACCAAAGCTGGACGGTAGACTGAACATCACCAAAGATGAGGTGAGCTCTGCATAGGGCTGGTCCCATGCTACCGAAGGGTTTGCGGCTTAGATCAGGGGTGGGTTCAAGGGCCACCCTTCTTCCAGGTTCCCATCGCCCCGACATCCCAGCCATTGCCATTTGGTAATAGCGCAGCACCCACATACAAGATCAAAACTGTTGGGCAAGGGTTGGGGCATCCGGCTGCCTTGAAGGAGAATTGGTCTCATTACGTCCACATAGTCCGCGTGGGAGCACCATCTCTAGCAGTAGTTTAATTGGCCCCCTCCCTTGGCAAGTGAATTGGGTTAGCCACATCTTGTCAGCCCTCGCGTGGGCACAACTGGGTATGGTAAGCAACTATGCTTGCATGGCCGAGTTGCAGGCACTCCATAAAGCGGTTTGCTGTGTATATTACCTTGCCTAGGTATGCAAAAAACACTTTCCTCCTAGTTTTTGTTGTCACCCAATATCCGCCGTACGCATGGTGTCAAGCCTGCTGCAGCCTCCTACACTAGCTCGACACCAATGCAGTTTGGACGGGCCAGGGTACACAGACACCGTAATACCCCCAAAATTCTAGCCGGAGGGATATGCAGCAGGGTGTACTGATATCCACATGTTGCGATGGCTAATTCGGTGGTGAATTGGGTTTAGTGCCTGGGTTTAGTGCCTGTGTGGGGTTGGGTGGCCTAAGGATCCACGCCATTCTTATAGCTAGGCTAACACGGACTCCTCCATGGATTTATTGAGGTCCAAGGAAGGGATATGGACCTTTTGCTTGTTCGTCTGGATTGCACATTGTGCACTATCCGACAAACCAAAAAACTTCTAGGGCAGCTCTACCGTCCCCGAGGAGTTTTCTCCCACCATGTTTCCGATATTGTTCTTGTTTTGCGATTCTCAACATGTGTTTGTGTGTGTACGTTTGTCCTCAATTTTTTCCTACTTCATTGTCGGTGTGGTATCTATCGCACACACGCGTATCGCACACGTGTCACACACTGGTCGTAGTGTGTTCACAAGCTAAGAACCTAACAAGGGATACACTGAATCAACCTTCTTCTGCTCAATATTGCCGGGTGCCTCCAGCACCACGGGACTAGTCACATTGCGTGTTGCTTTATGGTAGGCCCACTCTCCTTCTATGTTGTTCCATCTGTCCAGCCCCACATAGCATCTCTGCGAGGGTCCAAGAGGTAAAGGCGGCACCCAAGTGGGTGCCCCAAGTGGGTCTAGGCTACTAGGCTGCAGTCCTAGGGGTGTTCCTGAGCCAGTTCCACACAACACCCAAGTACCTTGTGGGGTGCAACGGACACGGACACAGCCACAGCCACAGACAGAAATATGGGCACAGACACAGACACAGAGACAAGCACACCCGCACCCAAGCATACTAGGCAACCATGTGCGCGTCCCCTCTTCTTCTTCATCTGTGTCCGTGTCCGTGTCTGTGTTTGTGCCAGTATTTGTCTTGTGTCTGCGTCTGTCTGTGCCGATGTCTGTGTCAGTGGCGTGTCGGTGTGTTTGTCTGTGTCTGTTTCTGTTGCGCTACCATGTGTTTTGTATGTTTGCAGGGAATGCTCAGAGGGCTGCTATCTCAGTTTCACGACGTTGAAGATTTTATGCAAATGAGCAAACAAAACCAGCCGAAGCGGAAGCGGACCCTGAGCAAGAGTATGATTGAGGTGACACATTTGGATTACATAGATGTCCTTCAGGCCATCAAGTTGGCGTGTAGCCGCCCGGCGTTGAAGAAGATGATCGTGCAGGATCACCAACCCATGCCCCCCACGAGCCTCTGGTTATTGGGCAAAATGGAGGTTGAGTGGTGCACCAATGGATTACAGGCTGATGACTTTTGGAACTACGCCACACAGCCAGTGCCTGTGGAGGAGGAAGGCAGAAGGTATCGCCGTTCCAATGTTCAAGATACCCCTTGGCTTCAGGCCATTGCCTAGTGACCCCCCCCCCCCCCCACCCCCTAGCCCTACAGGGAGTAGGGAGGGGGGATAGGGTCAGACATTAAAACAGGGTCTCTTGTCTGTACCAAATCTCCCTGAAAATTTCCAGACCCTGTGGTAAAGTTCATGTTTTCTGTGACAAAAGCTTCTGTGATGTAGGTGGGTGGGCCACGGGGGGCTCGCCGGGACCGGACCCCCTTACGCCGACTCCCCCCCCCTCCCTGGAAATTGGCTGGAAAGTGCCGGACCATGGGCGCCAAAGGCGCCCTAAGGAAAATTTGCTTGAACTAGTAGAGGGTGAAAAAGTGGGTTTTCACCCCATGTGTCTATACTCAAAATACTTTTTTGAGGAGAACCCAATAATGGATGAACACCAAATTGGACAAAATATGAATACCACCCTGTGCAGAGGTGTGTCAGAGATGGCCCATACCCTAGTGGGTAAAGCAGTGCCACTACAATTGAATGGTCCCGGGTTCAGCCCCCCGCGGGGGCAGTCTGCAGGACTATAGGCAGGATTAAGGACACCATGGGAAATTTTTTGTTTTTGTTGTTTTGTTTTTTTTGTGCTTTGATTTTGTCCCCTTTGTTGGGGATCCCCGAGAAAGCAGGGTGACGTAGCATTTCCGCCCACTTGTGGGCCCCCCAGAAGGCAGGGTTTAGGCAGCCAATTCTGATTTTGTCCCCTTTGTTGGGGACCCCTGAGGATGCAAGGGTGATGTAGCATGTCCGCCCTCTTTTGGGCCCGCTTTGATTCTGTCCCCTTTGTTGGGGGCCCCCGAGAATGCAGGGGTGATGTAGCATTTCCGCCCACTTTTGGGCCCCCGAGAAGGCAAGGTTGAGGCAGCCAATTCTGATTTTGTCCCCTTTCCACTTTTGAACAAGCCATTAATGCATATTGTCATGCTTGTTGTGTTGCTCTGTAGCAAGCCATGGCGTATACCACCTACCATGCCCCCCCCCCCCCATAGCAATTTTTTTTGCCAACATACATTCCGCAAAAATGTCTAGCGCGATGAGGGGGTCATTTTAAGCCATATATGTTGGGGTCCGGGTGCCCCCCTCCCCTTCAGCCGGCCCTAGACCCCCCCCGCCCTGAAATTGGCTGAAAAGTGGAAGGGAGTCGGCGTATGGCCCGATGGTACGCCCCCCCCGTGGGGTGGGCTGGTGGTTGTCGGGCGGATTGGTGGGTTGGTGGGCTCGGGTTGGCGATGTGTGGGTCAGTGGGACAAACCCACGTCCGATGTCTGACTCCACCAACAGGTGATCTGTGACTCAGTAGAAGTTCGCATCATCTAATGTGCGACTCAGTAGGACCAACCAATACGTGTTGCATGACTAACTAGAATCCAGATTCATTTGGTGTAGGACCCAATTGAACCCACATGGATGTTTTGCTGTTTTGTGTTGCATGCACTTTTGCACACGCTTTTTTACCTTACTGCTCCACAGGGCGGATCCTCTTGCAAAAATTTCACCGGCCAGCACGGTGCCTAAACCCAAACTTGTGTGTGCCGAAACCGAAACCACAACACATGCACTTGCCGCAGAGTGATGGGAGTAGGCACCAAGGAAAGCACTTGCCGCAGAGCGACGGTAGTAGGCACTGTGTTGGTTTACGCAACGCGAAACACCGTAATGATAGGAAGCAGGTGCATCATAGTGTTTGTTGACCCAATGTCATCATTCCTCTTCCCTTTGTGGACACCACACAGAAAATGCCTACAACAGTGCACGAGCCCTACCCATGTGCCCGTGGACTGGTCCTCTAGCAAGTCACCACCTTGGTGGTGACCTTGGGCATGAATAGACCTGGAGGTCGCTGCATGGGGTGCGTGGATGTGAATGTTGCCTAGACACCACCGTGGTCCAGAGAAAGGGGTTTATTTTAGTCCTATCCCCCCCCACCCCCCTAATCGCCCTCTTCAAGGGGCCAAAATGTTTTAACGGGCGTCGGGGTCAAGGAATGCATCTGGGTGCCCCACATGGTCACACGCCAGTCGTGGGTAGGTTCGTCGAATGTGAGTGGGTCCCACTGGGTTGCACGTCACATGCTGGTGGATACCACTGAGTCACAAAGCAGATGTGGCTGGGTTCCAATGAGTCACGCATCCGCATGCATGGATTCCACTAGTTTATGCATGGGTTGGGGTTGGATTGTACTTAGTAACACGTCAGATGTGGGTTGGTCCTGCTGAGTTACACATCAGATGTGGGTGTGTCCAACTGAGTCACCAATCAGATGTTTTTTGCTTGCTTCACTCACTGAAGCCCCCTGATCCCTCCTCCCCCAACACTACCACCCGAGCCCCGCGAAAGCCAGCCCTAATTGCGCCAAGGCTGCACCGACGAGCCCTTCCTTCCCTCGTCGCCGATGGACAACGCACAGGAGCGGCATGTGCAGCAGCCCCCTGCCCCGCCCCCCCCCCCCCCAGCCCCTTGTCAGGGCGGTCTCCAATGACCCCCCCTCCGCCCCCACGTGCCTGGGCTATGGCACCGTCACAGATATCCCAACAGCAAAGGGGGCTACGATGTTCGCGACGAGGGCCACGAGGGCTGGTCTACTGAGGACTTCCTGAACCATCCTTTGGCCCAGGCGGCGGGGCTGACAGCCGCTGAAGTAGTGGGGCTGCGCCTGTACACTGGGCCGGGGTATGTACCCATCAACCGCTCATTGCGGTGTGGATCCGACCGGTTTCCGGCGACTGAGTGGGCCATCGACGCGGCTGTGGGCAAATTGGCGGCGGGGGAGCAGAATCAGGACCTCCTGCGAGGCCTGCACATGTTGCCGGCAGTGGCCTGGGTGGAGGTGTGTGCATGTCCTCCCCGCGCTCTTCTGGGTGTCTCATGTGCCTCCATTGTGTGTTCTGCCTGTGCTTTCTCTGGCTGCCTCTTGCATGGTCTATGTGTCTGACTGTACCCTACTGTGTCCACCAATGCGCTCTGTGTGCGCCCCCTGAGTGGCCCGTTGTCCTCTTTGTCGCCCCTGTGTACCCCCACGCCCTGCCCCAAGTGTGTCCCCCTATGCTGTCCCCTTGCGCTCCTTCGGTGCTTCATGCGTTCAGCAGTATTTGGACCCCAATTTTCGCGCGGACCTGCCGCATTTGATCATCGGTGACCCGGCGTTTGTCAGCACGACGCTCGATGTTGACGTGGCCACCGACGGGGACGATTTCGGCGGCATCTGCGTGTTCACTGTGCGGGGGGAGACCCCGCCTTCGGTTGCCCCCAGCTTCCAAGGCAACGGCGCCAATGTGGAGTGGGTTTCGCAGTATCCATGTGAGACCGAGCGACTACTCCCCAGCAACACCCTCTTCATTCCGGACCCGTTCAGGAAGGGACAGGCGGAATACGAGCGCGATCCACGCTTTCACGGGCGCAAGGTATGTTACCAGCACCCTCGCCGTGACCTGATTGCGGTTAGGCTTCAGATGCACTGCCTCTGCCTTATCATTTCCTTGGTGTGTATGCCATAACAGGGGGTGTACAGGGTAGCACAGTGGCTGTGCATGCAGCGGGCACACAGGAGGACAGGCATTGGGCACACCTTGGGCACACAGGCACACCCACACAGCGGGGACTCATAGGGGGCACATGGAGGCCACTCCAGGGGTGCACAGGGGGCACATACGGGGCACATAGGGGGCACATAGGGGGCACATTTGCGGCACATAGGCCACACATAGGTGGACCACTGGATATTTGCACAAGGGTCACGAGGGTTCCAAAAGAGGTGCCATAACAGCGCCCTTCATCAGCGGCACACATACATGTCCATTCCCTATTTGTTGTCCCCTCTGGCTTTCGGTCCCCTTGTTGCTGCCATCTTTTGCAAAGGTATTTGAGTTCATCGCGCGATATCCGTGGGATCCCCTGAAGCAGTGTCCAATCCAGACCAACCCCATCGGATGCGTGAAACTCGCTAATGAGATTCTCCATGAGCTGAGTGCCCACTGCCCCAAAAATGAATACACTGCAGAGGACACCGAGCGCTTGGCGGCATTTGACCGGCCGCGTGTGATGGATGGCATCGAGGGCATTGACTGGAGCACCGCAGCCGCCACCAATTGCATCAGCGAATACCCAGATGCCTCGACGGGCATTCAGCTCCAAGTGCCGGGGGTTGTGGGGCTGACGTTCATGGAGGACTGGGAGGCGCGGTCCCGGGGTGTCATCGAGAGCCACTGGCAGGACGGGTGGGAACAAGTTGCGACAGAAGCAGCACAATCGTTGGCGGAGGCGGAGGCGTGCAGCGCACGTGCACTGGCAGAGGAGGTCCTGCGGAAAGATGCGGAGTATTGGCAGGAGCAGTTTGCCAAATGTTCTGAGGAGTACTGTAGGGCCCAGAAGCTGCGGGATTTGCAAGAGGCGGAAATGCAGCTGCACAAAGAGCGGGTCGAGTGGCTGAGGGCAAAGGTGCTAACCACTCCTTGAGGATGATTGGGTGCTTACTTCGGTTTGGCGCTTGGCACGGAAAAGTGGAGTGCTCAGGGATGATTCTGGTGGTTCCCAGAGAAAGGGGCCTAGTCGCTGTGTATGTCGTAGTATGTGTGTTTTCTTTTTCGCGGTAAATGCGTGTAACAAAAAGATCGTCACACCGTTGATTTTTTTTTTTTGGTAAGTGCGTGTAACAAAAAAATCGTCACATCGTGTAGATTTTTTTTTGCAGGAATTGCGTGTAAACCCATACTCGCGTTTACCGCGGAAAAACAACATACACAACGTGACCTTTTTTTTTGTACTCACGGTTACCGCAAAAAAAATTACATGACTTTACTGCACAAAAAGTGACATGACTTTACCGCAAAGAAAAAAAAACCACACGATTTTGCTGAAAAAAAATGCATGCATGCACCCAACCTGCCCAAACTGTGCTCCCCTGCTTCGGAGTGTTGGGGACGCCCCAGACGGCACGGGGCATGTAGGCAATCCGCCCACTTGAGGGCCACTTCTGATTTTGTCCCCTGCTCTGAAGCGTTGGGGACCCCCCAGACGGCAGGTGTTATGCACGGAATCTGCCAATTTGTGGGTCCCTTCTAATTTTGTCCCCTGCTCTGAAGCGTTGGGGACCCCCCAGACGGCAGGGGTTATGTAGCCACACTTCAGCCTGCTTTTCTTTCTGGTGCCAATTCCACCCTGTGATAATTTGTTATATTGGCCGAGTCCCAACTAATTGGTTGCCACACAGAGTACTTGGTGTTTTGTGGACTCAGCATCTCATCCTCAAGGTTACTATGGGGTACCGTACGGAACCGGCAGTTATGCATATTGCGCACGTATTGCAAATGCATTCCTTTAAGTTTTTTAATAAATTGTGATTTACATGGCTTACTGCAAAAAGAGAAAAATAGCACTCTTTACCGCAAAAAATAGGGTTTTTTTTACATAATTTACGCGACTTACTGCAAAATATGTAAAACACACACTTCACCTTTTTTTTTTTATACACGAGTGACATTTTCCACCTAGTCGCTTCCCTTGATGGTGTGATTTGCTGCTTTGACAGGACTTTCTGTTTCGAACTGCCCGTCCTATTGCTGGTGACAGCGCCTGATTGTTTTAGGTGGTCTGTGTGTGTGCGCACTCGGGTGGGTGCGACCCCCCGTACACCACCTCCTGCCCCCTTGTGCGCCATGGTTTTACCCTTTTTTTTTGTCAGGAGAACGCCGAGCGGCAGTTGGCGGTGCTGCAGCAGGCGTTGGAGCAGTTTGCGGTCGAAACGGAGGCGCTCAATTCCAAGAAAGAGACGCTCAGTTACGAGAACAAGGCGCTCATCTCCGACAAACAGGTGCTCTGTTCTGAGAAACAGGCGCTCAGTTCTGCAAAACAGGCACTGGAGGCCGAGCAGCGGAAATGGGAAAAAGTGCGGCGTGAGTGGGACGCGGTCGCAGTTCAGGACTTCCTGCAGCGCCTGCAGCAGGAGCTGCAGGAGGT
This sequence comes from Eutreptiella sp. 'Long Island Sound 2002', assembly GCA_964036045.1. Classification (NCBI taxonomy): domain Eukaryota; phylum Euglenozoa; class Euglenophyceae; order Eutreptiales; family Eutreptiaceae; genus Eutreptiella; species Eutreptiella sp. 'Long Island Sound 2002'. The sequence goes on from OZ038381.1 coordinate 178,342,454, forward strand.
CGTGGTGCTGAAGGCGCAGTACGAGAACGCTTTCGACAACGTTGGTCCCAAGGACAATTTTCCGGATGGGGCTTGGTTCGAACAGAAGAGGCTGGTGCATGCTGCTTTGCAGGCAGAGCTCTTGCGGCTGCAGGGTCCCGCCAGACCGCCCGGGCAGACCTTAGATGCCGACCCGCAGGCCCCAAGTTTGGGGCGCTTCCGAGCCAATCTCATGCATGACACGTACCGGGCTCGGGCCCACCAGTACCTGCAGGTGTGTGTGTGTGTGTGTTTGTGTGTGTATGTGTGTGGGTCCCCCTGCCGCGGCGCTATCATGTAGCCAAGGTCCTGTCACATCTCCAGCAACATGCCATTTGGAGGGGGGAGGCATACTCCACCTGGGTCATTCCAGAACGGGCGTCACCAAATGGCATCACGCGGGCCTGGTGCTATGATTTGGGCAAACTTAGGGACATGCACCAGTCGGCGGTAAAATCCAAGCAGGCTCTGTGTGTGTGTGATAGGACGGTTACGTCCTGATTCCCAACCTTTCCTGCCTACTCTGTCATCCACAAAAGAGAAGTAAATATTCCTCTGGTGGGGTAGAATACCAAGGGCTCCTCCCTCCCTTTTTGTGCCGGGTACAGACCAAGGTTTAGTGTGATTGCCTGTCTTTCTCCTCAGCGGTGGACAGATGCCGCCGTGCTCTTGACCGCCCCATTGACTGTGTCTGTCATCACAATCTTGCGGCTGTACCCTGCAGAAAGGCACCACGCCACATGACATGGTTTTTCATGCTTTTACGAGGAGTCTGCACGCCCAAGCCCAGTGCTTTGTCGTGCAATCCGTAGGACGTTCGTCGTGGTGGCGTGTCCGTATCGCGCGTGCATGTGTATTCAGCCGCCCACCGAGTAGAAGGAGCGGTATTGTAGCTTCGACGCCATGGAGGCGGGTGTCTTGTGTGTTGGGCTTGACCCCGGCCCCAACCCACTCTACCCCCCCCATCCTCTGGACCCCCCAACCCAAACCTATTCATGGCAATAGCAAATAGCAAATTTGGGCGCCAATAGCACATGGAATATATTTTTAGCTTGGTCAGAAAACTGGTTTCACCTCATGTGTCCATACCGCTCTGAATGGTGTGTTGAGCTCTTTCATTTGCCCCCACCAACTTAATCTGGGGCATGTAGCCATGTTGATTTCTCCCCACTATGGGGACCCCGAGAAGGCAGGGGTTAGGTAGCCATATTAATTTCTCCCTACTATGGGGACCCTAAGAAGGAGGGGTGTTGTAGCCATAATGATTTCTCCTCATTACCCACCCCCTGAGAAGGCCGGGGTTATGTGGCCATATTAATGATGGGTGGAACATGCCTTCAAACACTCAGATGCAAACAGGGAATGAAGGTGAAGCCATTGATACCGCCATGTGTTTTACAGACTTTGCCGGATGCCTTTGATGGTTCATAAGTCTGTCTGCGAGAATCTTGTACTATTTTTTATTTGTGGTAAATGGTAAAACCTGATGCATGCTTTGCAGGCAACAAGGAAAGCACATTTAGCATCTGCGTTGCTGATTGTCGTGCTTCTCCTCACCATAGATAGGTGCCTGGTGCCGTGGTTGAACTTGCCTTTGTTTTGACACTACACCTGACTAGATCTGGTAACTTCAGGATGCTTTGACTAGTGCTCTCTTGGGGTACGGCTCCGCGGGCCCCCCCCCTAGGGGCCTCCGGCCAACAGTTAGTCGCCAAAGGTGCCGCCCTTAGGAGTCAATGGGCGCCAAAGGCGCCCGACGCTCCATGGGCACCAAAGGCCCCCGAAGGAAAATTTTGTCCATTTTGCACATTTTCCTTAAACACAACCCTGACCCTAACACCCACCCCAACCCTCGGCCTAGTCCTACACCGACCCTTACCCATAGCCCTAAACCTAAGCCTAAGCCTAACCACAACCCGAACGCTAACCGAGCCCTAACCCTGACCCGAAAACCAGCTCTAACCCAAGCCCTAGCTTGAACCCTAGGCTGTGAGTTATTGTTTGGCTCCAAAATGGAGAGAATTGATGTGACAAAAGCAACCATGAACAAAATCACCTCGCAGAGGTTGTTAGATCAAAGCCAGGCAGGCGTATATATGGGAAAACGCCACATACCCCCCCATTTTGGCCTTTTTGGGCCTATTCGCGTACCCTACCCCAAGGGGTTGAATTGTTCGTTTAACCCCTTGTAAAATCATTATTTTATCCAATAAACGCATCCCCCAATGAGTTTTTGGTCCGGACCCCCCCAGACCCCCCCCCACTTGAAACCCACTTTTTTGAGGTTTTAAGGGAGGGGGGGGGTGGGGGGGGGTCAAAAATGTCGAAAAAATGAGCCCCCCTTTTTTTGGGTCGAAAATCATGAATCTTTTGGTTTTTTTGGATTTTGAGCCGAAAAAGTGTTCCCGGGTCCCGACTCTATGGGGTTTGTATGGGGCGGAGAGGGACGAGGCCCTCTAACTCCATGATATGTCCCGGAAACAGCCCAAAAAGGCCCCGAGAAGCTCCAAGTTTTGTGTAGATTGGCTGCCGACAGCTACAAACCAAGAATAGGCCATATCTTTGGCTACATGACAAAATGCGATTCCGAGGGCACCTACCCCACCCGCAACCCCCCACTTTTTGTGGTTTCCACCCCTCAGAATTGCCCAAACGGACACCTAGACCCCAATACCTAGGCCCACTACGCTGCGGCAAGCTGCAAGCTCAAGCCCAAACAGGTGGGTGCCCAAATGGGTCAACAGGGTGCATTAGGGGCAAAAAACTGACTTTTCTCAAAAATGATCCTACACCACGTGCGACGCTAAAACCAGTGTTTTTGGACCGTTTGGAGCTTGTGGTGGCCCATTTTGGTCCACCGAAAATCCCAAAATGCCTTGAAAATGGGCTGTTTTGGGACCAAAAATGGGTCAAAAATGGGTCAAAAACGCATTTTTCCAAACCTCATCCTAGACCATTTGGGGTGCACAAACGGGTGAAATGAGCCCATTTTGAGCCCATTTTGGGGCATTTTGGCCCCTCAGAAGTCCAAAAAGCCTTGAAAGTGGGCCTCGTGGTGATGGGGTTCACTTGCAAGCTGATTCCACTTTGTGAAGCGCCATCCATGTGTGAATCATTCCTGGTGTCCCTCACCAGTCATAGCTAATGTTCCCCCCCCCCCACCAGCTCGGTCCCAATATTCAGTCTTGATTAGGGTGCAGGTTAGGGTTAGGTGCTTCGGCATCCAAGTCTAGCCCAAGCAAGGGGTCTTAGGGGTGGCATGCAAGGGGGTGCAGGGGGGTGAAATCTTGTGACATGTCCATGAGGAACTTATAAACGTGTTGGTCATGGTTGGTTCCAAGGCGTTGGCAAACGGACAATACCTTGCGGCACCTCTAGTAGTACATTTTTGGCCTTGTCTCGCATGGTTGCACATATTGCCATGGTGCTTATGTTGGGTTTTGGACTGATCCAAACATCAATTTGTGGCATATGGGTGACTACCTAGTCATACCCTAGGTCACTCATCAGAGTGCTACTTAGGCGAAAATGACACTTGGCGGCACCAAGTACTATGTGCTGTACCGGACTGTTACTGTACTGCAGTTTCTTCCTTAGGTGTCTCTTATTTTCTATCTTAGGGGCTTGCATAGTGTGCAGCCTGCATATGTTTCAGCCAAACGGGGACTGCCCTAGGGAGTGCGTTAGGGGAGAAAACGCCGATTGCTAGCATCATTTGCTATCTACCACCATCAATACCGCACTGAGGTGTTCTTATACCTACTCCTCCTACTAGCTTATTACTCCTACCACAGTTCCCCATGCATTGTTTGACCTTATTGCTGGTAGTGCACACAGTGTGCTGCTCCATGCAGTGCACGAGGTCATGTAAGGGGGCATGGGGTTTCGTGCACTTGCTTGTGGCTTCACAGGTGCGGGGCTGCAGTAGCTCATCTGGGTGCGTTTGCATGGAGTGCCATATTCTGTTTCCAGACATCCTGTTTTTTCTTCAGTTTTTGTTTTCCCATTCATCTTTCTAGAGCCTTGACTTCAATGGCCACCTGGGAGGGGTTCCTGAGGCTTGTCACGGAGTTGGGAAAGCGGTCTAATGGAGCCACTGGTGACCATTTCTGTGGAGTCCATGGTCAGACTGGCCCTGTGCATTGTCTGTTCCCGCTGTGTCCGAGGTTGGTGCCCCTGTTCAGGGCACTTACGTGTGTCTGCCTGGGTGGTTACACTCAGGCCAGGATTGTACGTCTTGTAGCCCTGTGTGCCATGTGTGCATGTGATGAGCAGCGGCCAGATGCTTGGTGCTGTGACTTACCCTTCAATGATGTTGACGACAGCAAGGTGTTTGCTTGTGTCAACGCTGTTGATGTCTTTGCAGCCAGCATCTCTGTGGAACACCACACATAGTTTGCCCTCCGTACCCCTCTGATGAGTACAGATTCCAGTGACCGTCATGCCAGTTTGAGCAACCCACTGTTTTTGTGTCTACACTGGGTATCTGGTGCATATGGTTTCCTACATTAAGCGCGCGCGTGTGTGCGTGCGGGAGGTGAGGACTCCAAATCGTACCCCACAACCCATAGGCAGCTCTGAAGCTGCCACCTGGTCTTTCTCTGCTACAGGCCTCTGGCCCATCCGTAGTGCCAGAGGCTTTGTCGCTTTCCTGACCATCACCTGGGGTCTGGGCATTCTCATCTCCGCTCCCTGTACTGCAGAAAGGCGCCTATTAGCGTCGGACATGATCTGTTTGTCTTGTCTGATGACCAACTGACGAGCATGTTTCACTCAGCCAACAACGCTTTGTGCTGTGCATCGCAAATTGTATGTGTGTGTGTGTGTGTGCATGCGTGCGTAAGTGTGTGCATTCATGTGTGTGTTTGTGTGTCTGTGTTGCAGACCACTGCTGGTTTTCGATCGGCTTCACGTGTTCCGGGCTCACTGTCTGGACGGAAAGTGCGGTGGGAGAGGCCTGAGTTTGCAGAGGTGGAAGTCACGCTGGAGCTCCTGTTTGACGCACGCTGCATATTTGCGGAGATGATGGTTGAGGACAGTTCAGGGATGCTGACGCTGCGCAAGCTGGGCAACTGGATTCTTAAACATGGCCCATGGGATGTGACGTCTACAGAGTTGCAGACCATGTTGCGGCAGGTGCTACTCATCACTTGCTCAGCTGCAGGACGTTTCTCAGTGCACCGGATTTCTTCTCTTCTAACAATGTCACCCTTTTTTGTCTTACACAAAAATTCTCTGCCGGTGGTGGATCCTCCCCGCCAATATGATCTCTTAGATTAGTGCGACTGGTGGAAGAGATCGGGTTAGGGTTAGGGGGGCGCCGGGTCCAGGCCCTTGATGCCAACCCCCCCCCTTGGAAATTGGCATGGAAGCCAAAGCCGCCGCTGGAAAATCACCTTGAAGAGAGGTTGTTAGATCAAGCGCAGGCACGGACACCGTACATCCCCCTTTTTGGGGGGTCAATCGCGTAGCATACCCCAAGGCATGATATTGGATGTCCAACCCCTTGTAGAATCATCATTTTGCCCGACAAAACAATCCCACAATGGATTTTTTGATTTTGAAACCTCTACCCCCCTGAAACTGGATACCAATTTTTTGGGCCGGGGTGGGGGGGGGGGAGGGGGGGGGTCAATAGTTTGTGGTTAGAAGGATTTGAACCAGGGTCTAGTGTAATAAGGGCTCGAGGTCGATCGATCAGCTGAGCCGGCGATTGCCGAACCGCCGGCCGGCAATTGAACCGGCGCTAGGAGAACCACCGGACGAGTGTTCGACCACTTGACCACTATGTGTTCCTGTGTACCAGGCGTTCCCCAACATTTATAATCGCAATCTGCAACTGAAAAAACGCCAAACTGTGTGTTTCTGCCTGCCTTTCCGCCTGCCTGCTTCCCTGACTGACTGCCTGAGTGACTGCTTGCCCGCCTGCCTAACTGATTGGCTGACTATCAAGCTCTCTTCGAGGTGCCTTGCCAAAGGCAATAGAATTTGCTTTACTCGATAGAGGGCAAGAAATGGTTTTTTTCACTGGATATACTCAAAATACTGAGACTTTTCAGAAGAATTCAATAATGGATGAAAATCAACAAATAAGATTTCACCCCATCACCCTATGTCCTCCCACACAACCCCTCGAGTTGCAGTGATGGATGATGTTGTCCCCTTTTCTGCAGCCCCTAATTCATTGTTGGCCAAGCCACATGCCCATTCGAGAATACAGGTGTTCATTCGGCTATTTTTTTTAAAAGAAAACGCCCATTTTTGGGCAAGAACCATCGCTTATCGATGTTTATTGGCATTTATTTGTGTTTGTTGACATTTGTGAATTGCTTGCGGAAGGTTCTGGGCCTCTTTGGGAATGCCATGCACGCAGTGCGAAGTTTTGAATGTTGGCCAATACTCAGACCCTACTTTTGGCCCCTTTTGACAAGTTTTTTGGTTCCATACTGGGGTTTAGCTTCCTATGCATTTGGGATGTGGCACATTTGAATTGTCACCCATTGTTGCCCAATGTCAACCATTTTTACCCATTTTCCATCCCCCATATTGAACTCTCCCCACTATGGGGACCCCGAAAAGGCAGGGGTGATGTAGCCATACATAGCCTGCGGACCTTGAGGAGTTTGTGGTACAGCCTTCATCCCCACCACATCACTGACCTCGCTCGCCATCAACAAGTGTGTCGCGTCCACGCTCAGAATCACCACCGCCCTCCCCTTCACCCTTTTTGCGGTCCGCATCACCCAAGAGACCACAGACAACGCATTCCCCGCGCTCCGAGTCAAGGGACACCTCATCGCCGCCTCCAAGAGCGAAGCCACGGGCACCGAAACACTTGAAGCAAGCGGACTTTACAAGGCTGAGTGGTTTGTTCATAGGGACAGTGGAGTACCAAGTTGAAGGCAGTTTCGTTGTTATCATGTGGGCTTTGCTGTTATCATGTGGGCTTTGCTGCTTCGCTGTGCAACCAGTCAGGTGACAGGTATTCTTGGGTGAGTATCCCGGCCTCTGCGTGCGCAATATGCACGCAGTGCGCACGCAGTGCGCACGCAGTGCGCACACAGTGCACACGCAGTGCAACAATTTGGCCTTTGTTGTGCTCTTTGTCCAAACTGGTAGGCGGGCCCCCTTAGAACACATTGATACAATATTTCCTTAGGTTGTGGCTCAGGTCAGGTTTAGTGTCGTTTGCTGCGAAATGGAGATCCCGCATTCCGAGCTTTTCCCCGGCTCAAGCGCAGTCCCAGTGCTTTTCGGGGCGATCACCAATGGTTACACAATGCATTCTTTCTATTCTCTTTCTTTCTTTCTTCTGCCACACTTTGGCGTGGGCCCTCGAGTTGGGGGTGACGTTGAGGTTGAGGAAGACTATGTAATGTCCATAAAGGACTTTGGATGTTGGCCCGCACAAAAATACAATTTTTACGGACAGTCATTGGACCTTGCTTGACCTTCACCTGGTATGATTAACCAAACTGCCAAAGCAGCTCCATAAATGTTCTCTGTTGTTATGCTCAGGTGGATTTCAATTGCACAGGCTCTGTGGATGTGTGGACATTCTTTGCCATCCGAGTATACTGCGTCTTGAATCTCCACACAAAGGGTTTCGCTTTTGTGGACTGGTTGTCCTTCTGCTGCCAGCACCTTGCAGATCGTGTTCTTCACCAAGGACCGCCACAGCCGGGGGCCCAGCGCCAAGCATCTAAGCCCTGGCATCGGCGTCGCTCTTAAACCCCAAAGATACCCACTTGAGAAGGGCACAGCACACCTGGTATCTTGTTTTTAAGGATTTGCACCAGCACTGGCTTCTGTAATGTGGAGGTGGGCTGCTGACGAAGCACCGGCCAATCACTGTGCGCCTGGTTTCTGCAATGTAGCCAAGCCATCAACACAGCCCCTTCCCCCCACCCTCCTCTCTCCACACAAACATCTTGAGCGGACACACGGCCCCCCTGTAGGTCTCGCAGGTCGGTGCCCCTGTTTTCTTACCCATCATCCACCAGCACAGAAGACTAACCAACTAACTCTTTAGTACGTTTGGGGGGTTGTTTTCGTACATGTTGGCTTTCTAGTCCCTAACCTGCTGCCAGCAGTGCACATCACTCCTGGAAAATGTTGGAAATCCTAAACACCTGCAAAAGTCGAATTTTGCTTCACTTCGTATGCCGCGTAGTTCCTCTACTTGAAACCATGCCCATCCCCTCCCCCCGCCCCACTGCGCCCCACCGTCTTTGCATGCTCAATTGATGCCTTACTTCACCATACACGGCACGTCCCCTGTCACCTGGGCTGGGAAGTTTGCATGCATGGTTTTGCATGACTTCATTGGCTGCCTCCGCCTGGTACCCCCAGACCTCCTGCTCACCCGAGAGTCCGTCAGGGATGAGAGAATGAGCGCCTTTGTGATGCCACCAGTGTGCACTTCCATTTACACAAGTGCGCTTGACACCGGCAGAGAGCTGCTGGCTCACCCTGATTCTGGGATGCGGGTGAAGCATTTATGATGGGCTGACCCTTCCTGACTTGGGGGCTGAGGATTTGTGTTCCCAGAAAAGCGAGACCTAGCCCCCCGAGACCCCTGGGAACTGTTGTTGCTCCTCCAAACTGTGGTCCAGCCCCAGGGTGGAGCACTCGCAAGCGTGGATGACAAGGAGGACTAGATTTGTAGTTAGTGCACATCCTCCTTTTTTTTTTTTTAACGTGTGCATGAGTCAAAAATGAGAACACTTGTGATTCTTTTGCGTTCTGCCAGTAGGGTGCTCCAGCAATGACGGCCACAGTTGGAAAGGGCCAGGCATCTAAGCCCTGGCATCCGCGTCGCTCTTAAGCCCCAAAGTGACCTTCTTCAGAAGGTTATAGCAGACCTGATATTCTGTATTTTGATGACGATGGGCGGGGGGTGTAAGATTTGTCCCCACTTGCCAGGGGTGGGGGGGATGGGACAGGTAAAAAAAAATTGATTCCGCCCTAGAAAAAAGATTCCGTGCTAAAATCACCTCAAAGAGAGGTTGTTAGATCAAGCGCAGGCGCATGCGTCGTATACGCACCCCCCCCCCTTTTGGGGGTCGTTCGTGTAGCGTACCCGAAGGTATGGTTTCCAACGTCTAAACGCTTGTAAAGTCATCATTTCAGGACCGAAAATGATTGCCCAATACTTTTTTGATTTTGACCCCCGTAACCCGCCGTACCCGGGTACCCCTTTTTTGGCGGTTGGGGGTTGGGGGCAGGGAGCGGATCAAAACTTCTTTGCGTACTGTGGCCGCTGTGTGTGTTTTTAGACATTTTTTCTTGACTATGACCCCCTGACCCATGGCGGGGATCCCAGGTCCCAACTCCGGGTACCCCCAGGCCCCCCTCATATGGCCCCTTGCACTTAACCGTTTTCACGATGGTCAGGCTGTCTAGTAGCACCTGAAAATTTTTAAAAATTTGAAATTTTATGAAACTCTTCCTTTGCCTCTGCGATGGGTTTGGTTGATCATGTGGTGACAACACGGGTACTTGAGCACCCCTGGGGACCCATGTCAACCCCCCCCCCCCCCCCAAATCGGCGGACGAATTCGGCCGACTTCGCCAATTTGTTCTGCCGATTTGTTGGGTTTCTGGATTTCGCCCATTTGTTCTCGCTGATTTGCGGGGTTTCTGTGAATTCGCCGATTTGTTTTGCCGACATAGAGTCAGTGGAAGCCTGTGTGCATTCATCTTCTTCCGGCAAGCTTTGTTTGTGCAGTGAAAACCATTTTTCTCCTCAGCACAAGTGACAAAAGTGAAAAAACAATCGGTCCTGGAATTGAACCGATTTGTGGGGTTTCTGTGATTTGGCTGTTTCGTTCTGCTGACTTGTTGGGGCCTCTGGGATTCTAGGTCACCTGACTGGAGGGGTCACTCCAAGTACTTTGGGACACTGGATAATACCTTTTCTTTCCATATCGGTTGTTCAGATTGGCACCATGAAGTGTTTTTATTGCCCACAAAAAGACACGTCTGTGGTCCTCTGGGATTCATTGTCTCACGATGATCAAATTTTTCTGCGGGACAAGTACCCTGATGCTGGTCAGGGGGCAGTTTGTGACTTGTGTGTTCGCTCTGCACGCACCAGTGTGTTCTTCAGCCGCCATTCTTCAAGCACCTCATCATCAGCCCCCCAATCAGTGGGTTCTGGGCTGCAGGTGCCTTCGGGTCCTCAAGTTGTGTCTGGTGCAGCCACATCTTTGGCCACAGAGTCAGTGGAAGCCTGTGTGAATTCATCTTCTTCCGGCAAGCTTTGTTTGTGGAGTGAAAACCATTTTTCTCCTCAGGACAAGTGACAAAGTGCAAAAAACAATGGGTCCTGGAATTCAACCGATTTGTGGGGTTTCTGTGATTTGGCTGTTTCGTTCTGCTGACTTGTTGGGGCTTTTGGCTTCTGCACCACCGCCGATTGATTTTTCGACCAGGGCATATACCACTGGACGACTGGCTGACACTGACATACATTGTCCTCAGGGACCATGTACAGACCGACAGAAGAATTTTTTTTTAGAAATTGAGAGATATTTTGGGTTTCCACATGACACCAATTACAGAGCAACCGAAAGGAAGGTGTGTTTGGAGCCTCGGACTAAGATCCAGGGCACTGCAAACCTGTTTTGCTAAAAAATTGGTCCGCCGATTTGTTCCGCCGATTTGTTGGGATTTCTTCGCCCATTTGGGGGGGGGGTTGCCATGTAGTGGCCGCTAGGCCAATGTAGCCTGTGCCATCCCCCCCCCCCCCCCCCTGGCTTCAGTAGCCCCCAACCCCATGACGTCGAGAGCAGTGGAGTTCCCCTGCAGCCCAGCCCAAAGCCTGGGGCACCAGGAGCTCTCTTGTGGGGATGGTGACCACAATTTTACCTTGCCCGCTCTGGGCCAAGAAGGTCAGGGCCTCAGCCTCTTGTGGGGCCCCGGACGCGCAGGAGCACACGAGCACCCTAACCGCGTTGATGCAGACCGCAGGACAGGGCTCAGGGCTGGGCACGAGGGTCTGAGGGACTCCTAGGACAGAGAGAGGGCAGAAGGGGTTTGTGGAGCTGCCCAGAGAGCAGTGTCGTGGGGGTCAGGCACCGACCCCCCACTGACAGGTGCATCCTCCGGGTCGCTGGTTACCCCACACCGTAGAATGCAGGCACCGCCTCGCAGGCTGCACCGGCGGGCAATTTTGGAAGTGACTTAGTGACCAGCTCGTCCTTCAGCAGGTGGGGGACACCCACGGACGCGGGGGGGGGGGGGGCGGGCAGAACTCTATGGTTGGCCCTTCCCCCCAGCCCCTCAACCTCTGTATATAGGCTTGCGGACAGAAATAGCGCAATGCCCTGTTTATGTGTTTTTGACCCTGTTTGGGTGTTTGGATGTGGGCGAGGGGCTGGGGTACAGGCTGCTGATGCAGTTTTTCACCCTCTACCCCTATCCAAAAATGGTAATGTCCGAAACCAGTTTTTTTGTTTTTTGACCAGTCACAATGATCAATTATCCTATGTAAAGCATTTTTTAGACAGTGTTTATGTTCTTTCACCCTATTTGTGTGTTTGGATGGGGGCAAGGCGTTGGGGCACAACCTGCTCATGCAGTTTTCCAGACCCTGGTGCTTTCGGAACCTTCTTTCTTTATTTTCTGACCATTCACAATGATCAAATATCTTATCCAAAGCATGTTTTAGACCTGTTCATGTGTTTTTCACCCTATTTGGGTGTTCGGAGAGGGAATTGATGAGGATTCGAGATTTTTTGGGGAATTTTGCATTCTTTGTGGAAATTTTTGTGATTTTTTTTGTGGTAGAGCTATCTTATAACCACGACATTGCCATTTGCAGACTGGTAGAGGATGTGTCTCAATTTCTAAGCGGAAGGCTAGAGCTAAGCTGGTGTAACACAATTCTCAAATATTTCTGAAAAATTTCCCAAGCTTTTGAAAAAAATCGAAATCAGTTTCAACCTTTTCTTTTTCAAAAATCTCAAAAAAATTCCCAAAAATTTCCAAACAATGCCCATCTGTTTCCAACTACATGTTGCGTCTAGACTGCTCTACTACTGTTCCACTATATGTTTTATGTCAAGTGGAACAAGCCTCAAGCCGAGTCGAACACTTTATGGTGTTCTAGAAGTGCCGCTACTGTTCTGCTGGACGTATTGGTTGTTACCGGTCCATGGCCATTCTCACTTCCGCTTTTTGCAGTGCACACTTTGTAGCTGTTATTTTTTCGGCGGTCCGTTGCACAGCATTCTGCCTAGTTGTCAACAGCTTATCACGGTATGTTGACCACGCATCTCGTTTTGGCCCATACCTTGCCTCCACCACCCGGGCTGTATCCATACCTCAAGAGTCGGATCGAACCTATCGTTGTGTCGACGACTTGCGGTGAAAGCGGCCTGTCGAAGGTTTATCCTTCTACCTCCGAGGCAGAGAGTGTCACCCAAGGTACCAAAGAACAATTCGCAAAAAGGATTGTCACAGGAGGTGGCTTCCCAATTTTTTTCTTCTCAGGAGGCATCTCAGGGACACATGTACTCCCACTGGAGCGTCATGAAATAGTGTCATGGAGCCAGCGCCTACGCATAGTTGGGAACCCGCCGCGCAGACGACACTTCGAGTCAACAAAAATAGGGTTTGAGTGTGCAAGATCCATGGCACAACCCTCACATTGTAGTGCTAGCTCGGGCTCTTCACAACATGGATACAAAGTGTGGGTGATCATTTGCACCACTGGATATGCACCAACAACGGACATGCTGCGACCTTTGCATGTGAGTGTAATCCAAAATACTTTCACGAAAGAGGCATGAATAGTAGCACACGAGGCAAGGAAGGTCTGCCCACCCTCAGGTAGAAGCCAATTGATTAAACCTTAGTCCCATGCCAATTTTTTTTCATCCCGTTGTATAGCAATGAAATCATTTAGTGTCTTGCACATTGCATATTTAGAGGCACCTACAAAGAACAAAATCCAAAAGCGCCCCCCAATTTGCAGTTGGCTAGACCTCTTAGGGTCCAGGCTAGGAGGGTTGATGTGGATGAGGTAAGGGTGGCGGGGGGCGGGAGGTAGGCGGGGGTACATGGGGAGCTAGGAGGGTTCGGGATGGCTTGGTGGTCTATAGACGCGGGTTGCTACAAGTAGACGCGGTCTGCTAAACGTAGACACACTCGGCATGGTATAGACGCGAAGGGTTTACAGTCCCCCTTGCTTGAAACGGGCTGCTCACGTAGTACCTGTGCTCCCATCAACATATTTAAGGCGTGAAGCGCCGCTGTGCGGGGGAGGGGGGTGGGATAGGGACGGGTGTGGGATCATTTACCTGTGCAACACACCTAGGCAGCCAAAACCTTTCTGGTACAAGGAGGCGCGGTCTGCTTATTGTAGACAGTGTTAGCGCGACGTGACAATATTTGGGAAGGGGCCCAAAAGCCCCCTTCCTAAAATCCTTTTTGGCCACTGTAGCACGTGATTTTGTTGTTAGCGGAATCTATATGTGGCCGGAAAAAAATTGAAGTTGCAACCTTTGTGAAACCACTTTCTGTTTGTAACCTAATTCCGATATCACTAAAACTGTGCGCCGCGTTACAGTCGTGCCATGCAATGTAGTCCGTGATCTGTTCGCTTCACATTAATTGATAGGAGGGTACAAGACATATGTAGGGCCTTTGGCGGCGTTGTTTGCAGGGCCGCAAGAGTCTTTTCACCGGCGGATGCTTGGAAGGGGCGAGCCGGTCCAAATCTACATCTTGTGCTTTGCCGCTTTAGACCATTTGATTGATTTTCCATGTTAAAAAAGGAATTAATGTTTGATTGCAGGAGTGCCATTGTGTTGCAAACCATTTGTCCACGATGGGCCCTCGAAGTTGTTGGTTGCTTTTTCATTGTTGGCTCCAACGGTGATGCGTGTTTTGCAAATGGATAGCTCCACAAGGTGTTGGGACAATTGTTTCAAAATTTGAAAAGTCATGGCGGATGCCTTGACTTGTGTAATGGCTTTCTTTGTTGGGAGGTACGTAACACCCCACTAGGTGCTTGGAAGCGGGCGGCATCGACTGGACAAGCAATCCCGTGCCTCCCGGTTCCATCACGACGAAAGAGGGCTCGAGCTCCTTGCTCTCCATCTTGGAATTGGCGACACATTCATGCTAAACAAGCCATTTTCAAGGCCCTTTCGGCCCTGAGAAGGGCCAAAATTGCTCAACGTGGGCTCAAAATGGGCTCATTCCGCTTGTTTGTGCACCCCATAATAGTCCAAAGGAATCTTTGGAAAAACACAATTTGGATACGTTTTTGACTGATATTTGGTTCCTAAGCAGCCCATTTTCAAAGCATTTTGTGACTTTGGAGGGTCCAATATGCTTGCAATGTGCTCAAAAAGGGCTCATTCCACTTGTTTGTGCACCCCAAATGCCCGTGGATCATTTTTAGAAAAAAACATTTTTGACCCAATTTTGACCCATTTTTTTGACGCAAAACATCGCATTTTCAAGGCATTTTGTGACTTTGGATAACCTTAATCAAGACTGAATATTGGGACCGAGCTGGTGGGGGAGGGAACATCAGCTATGACTGGTGAGGGACATCAAGAATGATTCACACATTGATGGCTCTTGACAAAGTGGAATCAGCTTGCAAGTGAACCCCATCACCACGAGGCCCACTTTCAAGGCTTTTTGGACTTCTGAGGGGCCAAAATGCCCCCAAATGGGCTCAAAATGGGCTCATTTCACCCGTTTGTGCACCCCAAATGGTCTAGGATGAGGTTTGGAAAAATGCGTTTTTGCCCCATTTTTGACCCATTTTTGGTCCCAAAACAGCCCATTTTCAAGGCATTTTGGGATTTTCGGAGGACCAAAATGGGCCACCACAAGCTCCAAACGGTCCAAAAACACTTGTTTTAGCGTCGCACATGGTCTAGGATCATTTTTTGAGAAAAGTCATTTTTTTTGCCCCTACTGGACCCTGTTGACCCATTTGGGCACCCACCTGTTTGGGCTTGAGCTTGCAGCTTGCCGCAGCCTAGTGGGCCTAGTTATTGGGGTCTAGGCGTCCGTTTGGGCAATTCTGAGGGGTGGAAACCACATAAAGTCGGGGGTTGCGGGTGGAGTAGGTGCCCTCGGAATCGCCTTTTGAGCCATGTAGCCAAAGATATGGCCTATTCTTGGTTTGTGGCTGTCGGCATTTGGAGCTTTTGGGGGCCTTTTTGGGCCGTTTCCGGGACATATCATGGAGTTAGAGGGCCGCAAAGAGCTCGTTGACACGGGCAAGTCAAGCCGCACGTGGACTGTACCCACCGTTTTCCTTCGTTTGGCCGTTTTGAATGTGTTCCAGGGCTTTTTTGGCCCAAAAATGGCTGTGTTTGGCCCTAAACTACAATTTTTGAAACTGAGGTCTGCCACTTGCGAATCCCGTTCCCGGCCGCCACCGTTGAGTTTCTCGCTCAGACTTTGTGTGATTGTACTTTACACCCATAGGTATCATCCACCAAAATTTCACCCGAATCTGAAGCACCGGGACGGAATTCTGATTTTTACCCACCCTAGACACTAAAAAGGTTTATAAAACCAAGACTGGTTCCACCAGCTTGGTGACCCTAACCCTAAAGCTAATCAAGACTGAATATTGGGACCGAGCTGGTGGGGGAGGGAACATCAGCTATGACTGGTGAGGGACATCAAGAGTGATTCACTCTTGACAAAGTGAAATCAGCTTGCAAGTGAACCCCATCACCACGAGGCCCACTTTCAAGGCTTTTTGGACTTCCGAGGGGCCAAAATGCCCCCAAATGGGCTCAAAATGGGCTCATTTCACCCGTTTGTGCACCCCAAATGGTCTAGGATCAGGTTTGGAAAAATGCGTTTTTGACCCATTTTTGACCCATTTTTGGTCCCAAAACAGCCCATTTTAGGATTTCCGGAGGACCAAAATGGGCCACCACAAGCTCAAAACGGTCCAAAAACATTTGTTTTAGCGTCGTACATGGTCTATGATCATTTTTTGAGAAAAGTTAGTTTTTTGCCCCTACTGGACCCTGTTGACCCATTTGGGCACCCACCTGTTTGGGCTTGAGCTAGCTGCTTGCCGCAGCCTAGTGCGCCTAGGCATTGGGGTCTAGGTGTCCCTTTGGGCAATTTTGAGGGGTGGAAACCACAAAAAGTGGGGGGTTGCGGGTGGAGTAGGTGCCCTCGGAATCGCATTTTGAGCCGTGTAACCAAATATATGGCCTATTCTTGGTTTGTGGCTGTCGGCCTTTGGAGCTTCTGGGGGCCTTTTTGGGGCGTTTCCGGGACATATCATGGAGTTAGAGGGCCGCAAGGAGCTCGTTGACACGGGGAAGTCAAGCGGCACGTGGAGTGTACCCACCGTTTCCCTTCGTTTGGCCGTTTTGAATGTGTTCCACGGCTTTTCTGGCCCAAAAATGGCTGTTTTTGGCCCTAAACTGCAGTTTTTGAAACTGAGGTCCGCCACTTGCGAATCCCGTTCCCGGCCGCCACCGTTGATTTTCTCGCTCAAACTTTGGTGATTGTACTTCACACCCATAGGTATCATCCACCAAAATTTCACCCGATTCTGAAGCACCACGACGGAGTTCTGATTTTTTCCCATTTCGCGCGTGCTGCTTGCTTGCTGCTTGCTTGCTTGCTGCTTGCTTGCTTGCTTGCTGCTAAACCTGGTAGGTCCACCCTAGACACTAAAAAGGGTTATAAAACCAAGACTGGTTCCACCAGCTCGGTGACCCTAACCCTAACCGGGTGGACTTCCACCGACCAGGGGACTCAAAATACGACGATGTTCATTCCAAGTGTAACCACAAAGTAAAAGCGCAAAGCGTTTCTCAGGTAAAAAGTAAAGTAACCACCAAGTACAAAGGGTTATTCATCCACAAAATTCAATAATTTGCCTTGTGCGTGTTTGCTCACCTTGGCATCATCTAGATTCTCTAAGGCACAGATTTGCGCACAAATAGGCTATAAAATTGGTGAAAATGGATGCATTTCGCAAAATATATCTCTCCCCTACCCTTTTACCCACTTTTGAACATAGATACTAGCTTTTTGCCCGCATAAAAGGGGCTATTTTGTGTGGTTGCCTTTGTTTATGACCGACGCAAAAGGGGTCATTTATGCACGCAAGAGGGGTTAATTTACGCACGAGCTGACGTTAGGGTGTCACGCCAAATAGGCCTTCTACTGCTGCAAATTCCATGTAATTGCCTTCTCACTCTTAGGGGCATCGCTTTCACTCATGTTATTGATGTGATGTGCCTTGCAAGAAGGCCAAGCAAAAGGCCACTGTCACAGCCCCAAGGGACCCACTGCCTTCCAACCCCCTCCTAAGCCTTGCATCTCGTGCAGGCCGATGAAGGAGATTGTGGAGGAACATTTGCGGGTTGTGGGTGTTGCCCATGAGGAGGGAACAGGTATTTAGTATGTGGAGTGCCAGCTTTCACTTGCGGAGGTTAAGGCTCTCCTTGGCGTTCCCCCCGGATGTGTGTTCGGTGAGGGAACAGCGGAAAAAACCACAAGACGATAAGAGCCTGCCCCTTAGATTTCTCCTCAAGATGAGTCTGCAGGCTAACAAGTTCACCCGGCCAAGGGTGTTCGGAGCGATTTTGCTCTGGGCTCTACCACTGATTTGAGTCCACCTCCAATGGGGATAATACCGCAGCTAGGTGTATGGACACCGGCGGCATTGTTAGCCACAATGAAATGGATGATGGTTTTGGCGGTTTCATGCCCGAGTACTTCCACCAAGATGTGTACGGCACAAAGCAAGGACTCAATCTAAGGTCGGCATACATGTGCGCCATGGCTTACGTGAACATCCACCAGGCACTCGAACTCTATTACACATGTTTCGGGATCCGGCATTGGTAGTATCCACTGCTTGAAGAGAGGGAGGTGGGATTGGGTTACGGATCACATTGCCTGTTTAAGCCCAAGAAATTGGGCATACATCATCCGACTCTCATGACTTCTGCCCCGGGAAGTGAATACTGTATTAGAAAGCAATTGGTTTCAGCCCTCAAAGTTGACATGTTGGACACTATCATCAACCGCATCAGTTGGCGTGCACCCACTGAAGACCTCTTTGCTCTCTCAACCAACTTTATGCCGTTGTTGTCTATCTCACGGCTACTCTTCTTCTTCGGGTGTAGGTACCCCAGCGTCCACCTCTGCCTTCATCCGCTCACAGTATTTGGGCAGCTAGTACACGTCGTGCAACATCATTTGGAGAGTGGTGTTTGTCATATTCAATCCATGTAAACAATCGCAGAGCATCAATGGCTGGTTGCTTAGTTTCACACGATTCGCACTCTCTCAGAGCACCCTGAAGGATTGTGAGCATGAGAAGCAGTAATTGTTCGAGGCGAGACAACAGGTGACCGCCACCGTGGGGGATGCAAGCCGAGATCAGCAGCGCGGACTGAAAATGTATACTCCGACTCCCAGGTTCACGGTCATTTATGTGAATGCCCTCTTTTCAATCAAATACCCAAAACCCATTTGACTCCTCAAGCGGCAACATACATAGGGCACAACATGGTAGAAATGCCAGAATCAAACTAAGTGTCAAGAAGAAAGAAACTGTAAATACACCAAGGGGTTGCAATCAACCGGCAGATTGCATTGGCAATGTGCCATGGCACATTGTGGCATAATGTGGAAGCTATTTGTGGCACAATGTGCCAACACAATACAGCCTTCCTCCAAAAGTGGCAGTCACTTGTGGTGGATGACATTGAAAAGTTGATGATTGATTGAAAAGGTGGTCAAAAATTGTACTTGTCTCCCTCCAAGGAGAAAATACGTCTTTTGCTCCCACACCCTTGCTGGCTCCAACCCTCCTTGACAATCCCCCCCATCACAAAGAAGAGTCTGCTGCATGTAGTCCCACACCATTGCTTGTTCCCTCCCTCTCAAATAAAGAATTGAAGAAATGGAGCACAGCACAAGTCAACTTTACAAATTGGCAAGAAGCCCCCATAACAGGGCCAGGTCTAGACCAGTAGACTAATTTAGGCTTTGGCCGAGGCAAAGGGTTAGGCTACGTGGGTACCGGGAGGGAGGTGGGATTAACCGAAGGAGGGGGAGGTGGAAGTAGACTACAAGCAAGCTTGTGCAAGCTGGGCATGTGAGTTAGCAGCGAACAGCAACCCTAGTGGCAGCACCGCCAAAAAATTCGGCATGTCTGCAAGACTTGGTCGCCGAAAGCTAATTGGTCAAGGTTGGCTTGGGCAGTGGGGAGCAAACTTCGGAGGGCAGTGGGGAGCAAACTACCAAATGAAGGGGCACAAAAAGCAGGCTGCATTGGCTGCACTGGCATAGCAGGCAAAGCAACCTGCCGGAACTAGGGAGGCTGCTCAGCTGTGGCAGCAGTACGGATTGAAGAGAAAAATTGAAGTTTGGAGAGAATGCGGAAGCACAACCGTGGCCGTGGCCACCCTCATCCGTTGTTCCTTTTTCACGGATTGATAGATACTAAGCGACAAGTCAACAAGTAGGGTGAACTGATTGAACACCCACTCTGTGCAGATAATCAGGTTAGGAGACAGGTTAGGGTCACGGTCACCGAGCTGGTGAAACCAATCTTCGTTTTATAACCCTGTTTAGCGTCTAAGGTGGGTCTAAGAGCAAGCAGCCGGGGCGGCACTCGCGCTTCTAACGTAGTCCCGCAGCGCTTCGCCTGACTGTCGCATCCAGCAGGCCACTTTGTCGCCCCCCAGCATCTGCTCCACTGCCTTTGTGGTCAAGTCCGGCACCGTATTTCTCTCCGCGACGGCCGGGCTCTCCAACGGAGCTTGTAGATGTCCGATCGCCTCTTGCTGGGACTGCAGCAACGCGCGCAGCTCCTCAGGCGACATCTGGCTGGTGTCCAGCGCCGACGCGTCCGCCCCAGAGCCCGAAGCTCCTTGATCTCGGGCCTTAGACGACGCACTCTTAAACGGGGAGCGGAAGACCTGCATGCTGCTTCACAAAAACACAATAAATTTTCAACAAATCTGTACACAAACAGTAGAAGTGATCCCCTGTTCGTAAATGAAAAGGGGACTAGACAAACAGGGGTTTAGCGTCTAAGGTGGGTCTAAGAGCAAGCAGCAAGCAGCAAGCAGCAAGCAAGCAGCAAGCACGCGCAAAATGGGCAAAACTCACAGCTCTGGCAGCCAAACGCAGTTAGAGTGCTGTTAGCGACATCATCGCCGTCACGAGTCTCAAAAGCAGTAATCGCCAATAGCGCCTGAGGCCTTAGAAAAGCGCTCTCCAAAAGGACCCCGCCGGGCCTATGGGACACAACCCCACACTGACTCACACCGGCGATCAAAAAACGTGAAGCAGCACAAATGCAGATCTCCGCTCCAAAATTATAACACCTGGCAGAAGTATACAGCATGACTCTCCAACCTGAATCCAATATAACCCCAAGCCCCACTCTCACCGACGAACACAGTGAGGAGTCGGGCGTGGGAGCGGGTGGTGGGAACACAATAAAATTTCAACAAATCTGTACACAAACAGTAGAAGTGATCCCCTGTTCGTAAACGAAAAGGGGACTAGACAAACAGGGGATCACAGAGGACAAAGCACCAAGACAACTCAACAATTCACCTCTGGTACCCCTCATCCTTGATCCCAACCAGTCGCCATACAACCTCACCACACTGAAACCGGTAATCTTCACAAATCCACAACGGGGACAGTGCCAGGCGCCCGCAGCTAACCAGCCACGGCGCCGGCGCCAGTCTCCGTGTGTAATGTCTGCGCACGACGGTCCCATTCCTCTAGCCCCCACCCACAGGTGACATCGCATGGACCAGAAAACAATGCACGGTCTCTATGCATCGATACACAACTTCCTGGAATCCACGAAAAACTGCATTTGACGAAATCAAACAAGTACGCCTCACAGGACCAACCCACCCACCTGCAACACCTCTTGGGGGTGCGCCAGCAACACCCGCCAGAGTTGAAAAGCACGGCTACACGCCCGCTGCATACTAGATTGGTAATTAGAATCCAACCTACTAGGCGGGTCAGCCGGTGGCAACGCGCCGGGCACCAACCTGACCTCCACAACCAACCCCGTCTGCAGTAGTCGCAAAACCAATGCCCTCAGCAACTTCTGCTGCCTGGACAACCACGTAGAGGCTCGCAAGGACAAAAACCGGCAAGCGGACACCTGTGAATCTGTGACCAACACCACATAACTCCACCCCAGCCGAACTGCCAGCCTCACCAACCACACCAACACCCAAAGCTCTGCGCTTTGCTGTGTGTGACGTGCCGGGGGTATAACTTGGGAACGTACACCCGACAACCGCGGTACGAATGCCCCCCCCCCCCCCCCTATACCTAATGGCGTCCAAAGCAGCGTCCCCGAACATCACACAATGGCGAACGGCCCACAAATCGGGCGTGGCAGATAGCGCACGAAATACAGCAAGTCGTGCCGGCATTGGCGGCTCCCATGTTTCCATACACCGTACGATGGCAGTACACAGTCCATGCAAAACCTTCAGTGGCGTAGGCCGTTCAAACCCACCCCAGCGGTCACAACAATAGCTCCTAGCGAGCAGTGGACCCCCCCCCAAACGGGGCCTAAAGTGCCAATGGATAAAGCCCAATGCTTTAGAGAGCAACCGGGAAGAAGGTCTCGACCGCGTGGCCAACCGTAGCCAAATATTGAACATCTGAAGAAAAGCCCGTGGATGTGAACGGATCGTGCGCACTCCCAAATTTATGTACTTTCCTAGGAAAAATATTTCCGTAACCGGGTCCAGTGTACTCTTTCCCGACACAATAAACCCCGCCTCCTCCAAAGCCCGAACCTTGCGCGCAGTGACAACACACAACCGCACTGGATCCGGCCCCAGGATAAAAAAATCATCAAGGTAGTGGAAAAGGATGTACCCCTCCGGGACCAGGGGACGCACTATCCTCCCCAACGCCGTCTGACAGAACAGCGGGGAGTGCTTCCACCCAAACGGCATCCGCGACATACAAAAAACCCTCTCCACCCCCTCCCAACGCATCCGGAACCGAAAGGCCCTCTCGTGCCGTCTAGGCAATTTAAAACTCCAAAACGCATTTTTGAGGTCCACGTGTGTACAAAACAACGGCCTATCGGCCGGCCATTCCGCCAACCTCTGGGAGATTTGTTCCCAACCATCCAGTGAAAAAGACAACGGCTTATGCAAGCTCTCATTAAATTCAACTAAATTAAAGATAAGGGACACCTTCTCCGTGGACTTCGGGATCACAAACGGCCAGCAAGTCGCCCCCATGGGGCAGCCTTCATCCATGATGGAAGCAACTCCCTCACGCAGCAACCACTTAACCATGGGTAGCACCAAAGCCTCCCTAGTAGAAGAGCGACTTTCTCTCTCCAAATGAAAATCCGACACCGATGCTTCGAAATCAGGGGGCGCCAATTCACACCACAGTTCGTCGGAAATTGTGTAGTTACCCACCGCCCCCAAACCCCTCTCCACCAATTGTGGGTCAACTTTGCCCACCCGCGGCACTGGGGATGTAGAAAGGTGCAAAAGAGCCTGCCAAGATTCAGCTGTAAATTCCGACAAAGCGCTAAAAGTTATATCCGGCGCGGACCGTAAACGAAAATCCTCACACGTCAGGAACAAACACAGCACAAACAAATGGAGCCGTCGCATGAGCAACAAGACCCCGCAAGACAAAGCCCGGTGAAGCCAGGGCAAGAAAGAAAAGAACGCCTGCAAAAAGTGGACAAATAACGGAACTGGTTCCGAACGCACATACAAAAGGTCTGCCCTGGTCAGAGGGCGGGGCCCACCATCCGCCATCGTGATCACCCGCAGCGATCCCTGCGCCGAACTCAGCACTAGGTCACCAACCGACGTGTCACAGGCAGATGGGGTTTCGCGAGTCACCCCCGCGGGGGGCGAATTTCCAGGCGACCCCCCCCCCCCCCCACCCCTGCCGGTCTCCGTTCCCCCGCCCTTATCCTTACACTCCGGCGGGGAACGGACAGCCACTTTGCTGGCAGGCCCGACTGGAGGCCCATCAGGATGCCGCCTCTTGGAGGCAGGTCGTCGGGCTTTTGCACTACCCAGGCCCACCTGCGCGCTCGTCGCATGACGCCGCTGGACAGATAAGGGACCGCCCAGACCAACGACTCGCCGCTTGGGCCTCGGTTTCTCAGCGCCGTCGACCTCTGCTGCGCCTCCTCTCGGTGCCTTGCCGGCTCCTCTCGATCGCAGCTTCCTCCTGCCGCCCCCGTCACCCCGAGGTTTGGATCCCGGCGTGAATTGTTGAGGGCGTTCCCCTTGACCAGTGGACGGACTGGGTCCTTTGGTGATGTCACGGGCACTTGCTGTGGAGACATCTGAGCCCGAAGACTCCGAGGGGACGGACGAAGAATCCGAATCAGACCCCACGTCGTCCACTTCCTGCCGACTCGTCGCCACATCCATAACAGGAAGAGATACCACAGGGCCCGCAGACACCGGAGCTGAGACCTCCATCGTCGCCTTCGTGGATTTCCGCTCAGGGCTTGCATACATGGGGTCACCCCACAGGGCGGCCAAAAGCACAGCCAAACGCTCATCAGAAGTCTGGCCACCAACAGGCCATGGAAGCACCAAAGCCCCAACCACCGCAGGGTCAGAGTAGCCCAAAGCGTACTCCAACGCTGTGGCCAGCCTCTTCCACCGCCCCCACCAGATGAAGTAAGCCACATTTGGGGAGCGGTGGAAGGCGGCCGCAGCGCCCCCCCGCCTCAGGGAATGCCATCGGTTGCCACCATATGGGGAATCACGGAGGAGGTCTGCGAAGATCCTCTCCACTGCCTCAACCCCTCCCCTAACCAACGGTTGACCTTCAGGGATGCAGCTGGCCTCGGCGTAGCATCTGAGGAATCGGACCCACGACCGTCCCCACTCATAAAGCGGCCGTCGTACTTCCCTGTGGCCACCAACTTTGGTAGTGACGAACAGGACCACGGAATCACTCTCCAAGCCCGCTGGCGTGATGGACACCGCTTCAGAGACTCGCAAGAAGAGGAGCCAACTGAGGCTCGCCAATGCTGCCACTGCCTGTTCAACCGGCGAAATTGCTCTGGCCCACAGGAGACAGAGACCCTCCGGTCCCAGGTATGGTTGCCCCGGTGTCGGTTTTCCAGACTTCGAAATCCTCCAGTGGATGGCCTGGACACAACCCGGGAGTAGTCTAACATCCTCTGCCGCTCGAACCGCGGCCACATACCCCCTGAGGGTGGACCTGGCCTGTCCCATGGAGACCCTTGACGCCAAGAATTCAGACAGCGTGTCAGTAAGCGGCGTCCGCAAAGCTCTGGTACCCTCAAATTTCGCCACCGCGGACAGAGCGGATCAGTATCTCGATTGCGTCTTGGGGGCCCATCCACGAACGCCCACGGCCGCCACCCGAAACGATCCAACAGCCGCCATCGCCATTGCCCACCCCGCCGCCGCCGCGCTGAAGGTCGCTCTGGCGGCAGGTGAGGCCTCTTGGGTGGGGGTTGGACGCGTGGACTTGGAATCCTCACACCAACAGGGCCAACCCCACCCCGCCTTGCCGCAGTGGGGGCAGTCCCGTCAGGACCAGTGGGGACATTGGAAATGCCAATGCCGCAATTGGTCCGATGGGACGCCCTCTTTAGCGCATCTCTGGCAGTCACCAGACGGGCGGGCTGATATTGGTACCCACCTTCCTTTCTTCGACATCCAATGAAGGACGCCTTGCCGCATGGCGAAGTCGATGCCTTTATACTTAAAGGACGGTCCCCCGTTTTTGACCGCATCCGGCCAGCTCATCGCATCCAGCGGGTTGGACGGGTCCGCCCGACTGTTGGAGTCCGACGTGAACCTCTGGGCGTACGCCTGCTGGGAGTCGAGGATGATACCCCAAATCCTGTAGGCCAGCCTGTCGCCCCTCGGACATTCCATCGCATTGCCCATCACGTCGGATGGCCTGACCGGGGCGGCACTCGCGCTTCTAACGTAGTCCCGCAGCGCTTCGCCTGACTGTCGCATCCAGCAGGCCACTTTGTCGCCCCCCAGCATCTGCTCCACTGCCTCTGTGGTCAAGTCCGGCACCGTATTTCTCTCCGCGACGGCCAGGCTCTCCAACCGAGCTTGTAGATGTCCGATCGCCTCTTGCTGGGACTGCAGCAACGCGCGCAGCTCCTCAGGCGACATCTGGCTGGTGTCCAGCGCCGACGCGTCCGCCCCAGAGCCCGAAGCTCCTTGATCTCGGGCCTTAGACGACGCACTCTTAAACGGGGAGCGGAAGACCTGCATGCTGCTTCACAAAAACACAATAAATTTTCAACAAATCTGTACACAAACAGTAGAAGTGATCCCCTGTTCGTAAACGAAAAGGGGACTAGACAAACAGGGGTTTAGCGTCTAAGGTGGGTCTAAGAGCAAGCAGCAAGCAGCAAGCAGCAAGCAAGCAGCAGGCACGCGCAAAATGGGCAAAACTCACAGCTCCATGGTGGTGCTTTGGATTCGGCCAATATTTTGGTGGATGCTACCTACGGGTGTGAGGGAAAAGCACACAAAGCATGGGCCAGAAACTCAACAAGGGCGGCTGAGGGCAGGTGTCGTAGGTGCCGGACCTCCATTTCACAATCTGCAAGTTGGGGCCAAAATCAGCCTTTTTTCGCCCAAAACCACCCTAGAACCTGCTGAAAACGACCAAATGAAGGGAAATAGTGGCTACTCTACACATGTAGCTAGACTTCCCCGTGCCGAAGGGCCCTCTAGGGCTTTCTAACTGCACAATATGTCCGCAAAACCGCCCCCAAAAGTCCCCCGAAGGCCTCAGAATTAGTGCACATTGGCCGCCGACAGTCCCAACCCAAAAACAGACCATATCTTGGGCTACGTGGCTCAAAACACGATTTCGAGTGCACCTAATCCACCTGCAACCACCCACTTTTGTTGGTGTCCAACCCTCAAAATCGCCGCAACGGACGTCTAGACCCGTACCTAGGCCCAGTGGGCTGCGGCAAGCTGCAAGTGATAGCCCAAAGAGGTGTGTGCCAAAATGGGTAAACAAGGTCCACCGGGTCCAAAACATGATTTTTTCTTTAAAATGATCCTGGACCACACGGAGTGCCAAAACAGGTGTTTTTGGCAATTTTTCAGCCCGTGGTGGCCCGTTTTGGCCCTCCTAAAATACCCAAATGCCTTGAAAATGGGCTATTTTGGGACCAAAAAGGGGTCAAAAATGTGTTTTTTCCAAAAATGATCCCACACCATTGGGGTGCCGAAACAAGTGAAACGAGCCCACTTTGAGCCCATTGCAAAGCATTTTGGCCCCTCCAAAGTCACAAAATGCCTTGAAAATGGGCTGTTTTGGGACCAAAAATGGGTCAAAAGTGGGTCAAAAATGTGTTTTTCCAAAAATGATCCACGACCATTTGGGGTGCACAAACAAGTGGAATGAGCCCATTTTGAGCCCGTTGCAAGCCATTTTGGCTCCTCCGGAGTCATAAAATGCCTTGAAACTGGGCTTTGGGATCAAAAATGTGTTTTTCCAAAGATACTTTTGGACTATTATGGGGTGCACAAACAAGTGGAATGAGCCCATTTTGAGCCCATGTTGAGCAATTTTGGCCCTTCTCAAGGCCGAAAGGGCCTTGAAAATGGGCCAATTTGGGCCCACAAATGGCTCAAAAACGGGTCAAAACCATGGTTTTCCAAAAATGATCCTAGTCCAGTTGTGGTGCCCAAACGGATGCATACAGCTCACTTTGAGCCCCTTATGAGACGCTCTCATCCACTTTCCAGTGCGTACCTCATTTGTCGTTGAAGTAGACGATGTTCCTTCCTCCACCAGCTCGCTCTCAATATTCAATGCTGCTTAGCTTCTAAGGTTTGCAACTAAGGTCCTCCGGCGAACTGTCCGAGTGAAGCATGTTGGAGGGAGGGCACGTGTTAGCGGGGTTCAGGAGTGTGAAGCTGTAAGCTTTGAAGACCTTGCAAAGGTCATGCATGTCAGGCGAGGCATGCCAGAGCCAAGGATGTCAACTGAGCACAGATAGCAGCAAATGATGAGTCATCATCCCCTGCCAATCCTTTTTGGAATGGTCGCCTGTTGGCAATTACGAATGCTCCTCCGGCAATCACAAACGCTCCTCCGGCCATTATAGTAGGTACCCATGCTGTGAGTTTGCCAGTGTATTCTCGAAGTGCGAAATCCTCCCCTCACTTGCTGGTTTGCTGCTGATTTGGGCCGTCGACGAGACTCCACTCCGTGAGTCCCCTTTCGTTGCTTGTGATACATGAGCGCAACTCGACAACAACGACGACTCACAGACATCTGAGTCGCAGCTGTTGCGCGACACGACGAATAGCTCCAGGTATGAAAAAAGGCCGTTGCCAACAATTATGTAGGCAACAGCCGCTGTACCCGTCGCCGAAGGAGTAGTACAACCTACAAAACTAGTACAACCTCTCGGTGGCCATTGGTAGTGTGCATGTTTCTCTGCCTCACACGTGGTTTTCGACAACTAACAGCAAAAGCAAAACTCTAGATGCATCAGTATCAGCAGCATTTTGACGCAGATACTCAGACGGGTTACACGTCTGAAAACCAATAAAATGTATTGAAGAAAAGGGGAACTGCAAAGGAGAATTTTCGCAAAACCTCAGCATATCTGTCGAGCAGCATAATGGATTCCGTCACAATCATTCAAAAAGCCAGCCTTCAAGAAAAAATGCACCTTTCATTCTTTTCGGCTGCTGATGATTCACCGGGGACGAATTGCGCGGTGTAAAAACACAATCTGGTTTGAATCGCCAACCGAACCAGCCGAAAGCATACCAAAGAAAGACTCCTCAAAGCAACTTAGAAAAATTTTCTTCACGCCTTGGTATTGTGTTTGGCTGGTTTGACAAGAATCCTTCTCAATTTCTGGTTGCTGGATCATCCGAAATCTCAGGTCTCAAGTCTTGTGCTGCAAGCACTGCGGCTGGTGTACACTCGAGTGTCCCACTCCAGAACAAGACGTTGTTCACATCCACCACTGCATTGACCCAACTAAAGTTTTCACTGGCGTTCTTGTTTTGTCCCTGTTCAGCAAGTGCAATGAAGGGTGATAAGAGCAAGGCAGCGATTCTCCTGATCCACCCCCACCACCACCACACACTCTCTCTTCTTGGATGAAGGCAGATCCCACAGTCCGAAGGGAAGCGGGTTCACCAAAAGACACAAAAGAATATTTACAAACTGCATTACTGCCCACTTTTGGAAACCCTTGGGTACACCTTTTCTGTGTCGGGAAGAGCTCCAACTATGGCCGAGATGACTGTCACAGCCCTGAGTTTCCTGTTTGGTCTTATCGTTGGTTTGACCGTCATTGTGCAATCTTTACATACAATCCTCCCACTAGGCCCGTTTGGTGCCCCGTGGGACTGCTTTTCATCTCCTCCTTTCATTTGCGAAGATTCCAACATGGCACATCGCAGCAACCTCATTGATTCGTCGTACCCGTACCTGAAGTCGTCAAGGCTGAATGGCGGGTGTGCACGTTTTTGTGTTTTGCAACGTTTGAATTATGCCCATTCCTCACAAGTACAGCTTGTTGAATGCCGATGAGTTGTCCTGTCCCTTTTCTTTTGTTTTAACACCATGGTGGGCCACCTCGTGCGGGGGGGGGGGGGGGGGGTTGGATCGGTCCGACTGCTCGCTGCCTGGCATAGTGCCAACGCACCACCGCGCCTGGTAGCGATGATGATTTGCTGAAAGTGGTCTTCTATGCGGAGCAGCCTGAGGCTCATGCCATGGAGGGAGCGTTTGTACACAGGGCAATTTTTTGGGCTATTTTCGATTCCCAACCCTGTTTTTGGCGTCGGATGGGTGAGTGGGTGGGCCTTTTGCCTGGGCTATGTAGCCATGTTAATTTATCCCCGGTGGTTGCAGTACCCAAGGGTTTCATAGGTGATGGTGAACTTGGGGACTCAATCCAGGAAAGTCATAATAAAAGTGGCGCGCAGAGCGCACGCAGGTCAAACACACCCCATGCATGTTGTGTGCGCGATTTCTCATGGCCTTTGGATCGTTTCGTGTCGCGGTTTGCCGCAATTGTGCCCTTCTGTCCTGCAATTCAAGTCTACTCTCCTCTGGTCAGCTAGACCTGTGCCCTGCTGTTTGCCATTTGCTTGACAAGTGTCTGCTGCTGTCGGCTCCAATACCCTTGTGCACTCATGCTCCACCACCCACCATTTGCACCCCAGATTAGGCAAGTCCAAATTAGGCAAGTTAATATAACCGCACCAGAATGGCCCCACAACTCCAGCCCCTCCCGCTTCGCAAAGCAGCAGAGGGAATCCCACAGGGCAACGGCTGGGACACAGCGGGGGATGGGGGGGGGGGGGTTTCGTGGGTGAGTGGCTTGGTGGACTGCACACTGAGTGCAATTCCGCTGATGACAGTGTTCTTCGTGCCTGCCTGGGCGCCATTACAAACCCCCTCTGAGAGTCGTCATGAGCACAAAAGAATGTAAATATGGGTTCATCGTTATTAATACCACCGATGCACCCCCGGAACACAAGAGGCCCTTTCTTACTTCGTACAAGGAGCTCACTGGAGTGCACTCTTTCTCGGGGTTTCCTTGTCTATTTGCAAGTCTGGCACAACCCATCACCCTGGGACCAGGGCGGCGGCCGCAGCGGGGGGGGGGGCTGCATACTTGGATCCTACGATGGGCTGGCCAAAATAGTTTCCATCTATGACTCCGTCCGCAGCATCCAAAGCCAATGCCCACGAGCTTGGCACTCTTGAAGTCATGAATCTGTGGATGCATCATGCAGCACCGTCCCCCACACACAGCTCGTGCGGAAGGGCAATCAGAGGTGGTGTTGGTGCCCTTCGCCCCTTGTCCGCTCCTACACCCCTACACTCTCTGTGTCCCTGGGATGTGATGGGGTGTGTAATGCGTACGTGGCCAACAAACGGAGGTCCCCTGCACTTACGACGCACAAGGCAGTGTGCCTTTTGAAACTTCCAACCCCCCCTCCCGAGGGCAGCTTGCCTGCCGAGGCCTAATTGCGCGGATTCCTCTCTTCAATCGAAATCGCAACCTGTATGGACCCGTATCAGTGACTCAACCCCATGCGATCAAACGTATTTGGGGTGCACCTGTGTGTGCAGGGAAAGGGGGTAAATATCCCAGGCAAGTGTGGCGAGGTTGGGGGTTGGTGCTGCTGCACAAGACCTGCACATTCATTTGTCTGAAGGGTCTCATCGGGGTCTGCGGCACTGGCTTTGGATGCTGCCGACGGAGTCATCGATGGGAACTATTTTGGCAGGCCCATTGTCTCATCCGCATCCAGGTATGCGCCAGTTTTGAGCAGTTCCGGAGATAAAGGGGACTTTCGTGGCAGCAGATGCCTCTGGGGAAGGGGTAAGTGTGTGTTGTGGTCCCCCCCAGCCATGGGACCAGCCACAAGCGGAGCAGAGATGTGTTTGCAGAGTGCAGGCAGTTGTGAGCTGCTGTAGTCAGAAAGCAGGTTTTGGAGAGGCAGAAAGGGAAGGAAAGGGAAGGGATTGGGGGCCACCACCGGGAGGCCACATACTCAGGGCAAAACGACAGTGCCCATCTCAAGGGCAGCAGAAAAGGATCAGTGAGCTGTGAAGTGATGGTATTGAAAATTTCTGCGAGCCTTGTGCCACAGGGTAACTGAGAGAGTGATGCTGAAAGGTTGGGTGCATTACAAGGTGCATTACCCATAAGACGCAGTGGGGATAATGCTGGATGACCCTGGGTCGGTCAGGCTGATTTACAATTCTGATGGGGGTGGTGGTGGTGGTGGTGGTGGGGGCGGGGGCAATTTTCTCAGTTTCCATGCCTGGGGGCCCGGTCATCTCCTTCTTTAGAGGCTGAGGGTCCCTGGTTCTTTCACAATTTCTCCCCTTTTCATTCTGAAGATTGAAGGCAGTGTACCAGTGTACTAGGTCCCCCTACCATCCGCCCTCTGGATGTCTGGATGAAGGAGGAATGTTTTCGGACCCAACAGGCGGCACTTGGAAACAAGAGGCCAGATGAACAGAGTGGATGGGGAGAACCCTCATGCCCTTCACCGAATTCAGTTCATATGGACCAGGACGGCAGGCCGGTCTGTTTGTCAGAGTCCGCAATCAGTAGATCAACCCATCATATAATATTAATTGATTAATTAATATTATGTGCACAAAGCCAAAGTGCACGCCACACTGCAGGCTACCGGGTCATCGTATGGCATACCCCCGCCCCTGGCACCTAGTGTAAGAAAAGGGTCCAGGTCGTGGGTTTGTGGGATGGCCACAATCACCCCCCCCCCCCTCCTCAAGGGACGCGAAGTCGTCCCCTTGACAAGTTGCAACACAGTTTTGGGCGCAATCTGTTTCTGTCTTTCTCCTCCCACATGTGGTGTCTCTGCGCACAAGATTTGCACGTTCATTCGTCTGAAGGATCTCATCGGGGTCTGCGGCATTGGCTTTGGATGCTGCCGATGGAGTCATTGACGGAAAGTATTTTGGCAGGCCCATTGTCTCATCCGCATCCAGGTCCGCATGTTGCCTGTCAACTGGATCTGACCCTCCCGCCAGGTCGAGCGAGGTAGTGCTAGTCCTCTTGCAATGTATGATCCAGCCCAGAGATCTTGAGTGCGATTTTTTGGAAAAAAGTTCTCTTCAGCTTTTGGTCGCAAAATTTCCTCAGCATTCATTAGGGAAATTTTCCTCTGGCCTTTTCGGCCACACACCAGAGCAGGAGGGGGGTTCTTCCTAGAGCCCCTCCCCCCCTCCCCCTGACAAAGCCCCCCCCCCCCCCCTCCCTCCTCTACTCCCTGCATACATCCCTACGGACACCCCCATGGGGCGGAGGTCGAGGCAGGATGCTGACACCACAACCTACTACGGGCGTCATTGTTTGCATTTCTGCCTATTGAAATACGGCAAATACACAATGTGGCCAAACTGTTGGCTGCTTTGACAGCGTTGCAGTCACACAAATTGTGATTTCTTCTGATTCGGAATATGTGTTACTTGGAGTTGGAGTGCAGCAGAACGCTGAAAATTCCGACGGTGGGTTGGGTTGTGGCCCGATCAGCAATGTTCTCGTCTGGAAGTTGATGCTGAGAAGCAAAACAACATGTATCAAAGCGTATAGGCATGCATGCAAAACAACAAAAAGTAGTGCTAAAGTAGACGTGTTTCACCAATATCAGTGCTAAAATCATCTGAAATCGTGAATCGATGGATGCTGTTTTAGACTCGGCCGAGGTGGGCGTAAGAGTTGGAACTTGGGCCCGCTTGTAGGGCAGTAGGGGTGTGCATGGGCATTCGCATGGGACAAGGGCTTGCCTTTGTGGGGTGTGTTTGAAAGGGTACGGTGGGTGTGAGTGGAGTCCGACTGTGGCTTGTCGGTCCGCCTCATTGTTACCCTGTCACGTGTGATGGCACTTTTATCTAGATGACCTCTCTGTTTTCTGTGCAGGGGTTCAGGACCACTCCGCCCCACGGACTGTTTTATTTTTTCCCCTAGCTAGGAGAATGAAGCAGCCAATCTCACCAGCCAAACAAGTGCCGAGACCGGAAGCATCAGTCAATTGAGCGTCGTAGGTTTGACCTGAGTTTGTCCAATCTTAGCTTGGACATGCCTTGGTTTATCGATATGCTGTGTACAAATCTTTAGTGCAGCGCCCACTGTATACAGCGGATTGCAGCTTTGATGCGGATACACAACTTGTTAGACTAAAGGCTGAATGTGCCTATTGAAGGGGCATTCGGTCAATCAGAGCCGACCAATGCTCTGACCCCAAAGCCAAATGAAAAACACATTGTAGGATGAGGGCACAGGGGTAACCTCCACCCCAGAAAGCGAAATGGCCCATGACCCCTTGTGATGGTCTGGTGGTGATTATCCCCACCCCCCTCCGCTGCATCAGGCGCCAAGTCTTGTGCTTTTAGCCCAAAAGTGGGTGTGTGCCTACTTGACCCCTGCCGCTCTAACCCCCCACCGAACCCCCCCCACCCCAGCCGTTGGATCCACGTGGTATCCGTGTTCCCTGGAACAGCAGCGACCCGATGTAGTCAAACAGTCTAAGATGCCAATCCCCATTCTCACACGAAAAGATTGTTGCCCAAGCTTGACTGGGATGATAGCACTGAAAGATATTTAGGCAGTTTGCAGTTGTGGTACAGTTTTCTGCGTGGTCTGTCTTTGGCTTGGTGGGGTATTTGGTGGGGACGGGGGAGGGTGTTGCGGCTGCGCAAGACCTGCATGTAAGGGCCTTGCTTTAATTTTCATTCCTGAAGGGGGTGTCCCCTCCGCCCGAGACCGCCCCGCTCCCCCCAACTCCACCAAGGCCCTGCCTGCACGTCCATTCGTCTGAAGGGTCCCATCGGGGTCTGCGGCACTGGCTTTGGATGCTGCCGACGGAGTCATCGATGGGAAGTATTTTGGCAGGCGCATTGTCTCATCCGCATCCAGGTATGCGCCAGTTTGAGCAGTTCCAGAGAGAAATGGGGAGCGTTAGCACGCCGGGCGCGCGCCGGGCGTCTTTCTTTACCAGTGCCCCACCGGTGACCTTTTAGGGGGTGCACTGAGCGCAGTGCGCGCGCAGTGCAACTATTTCGATGTCTAGCCCTCCAAGAACCCCATACTTTGTAATACTACGGGCATGATTGTTGTTTGAAAACGGGTATATTGATGCTTCTTTCACATTTTCACAGACTCCATGCCCATCAGTTCCATTGGCGGGGTATGGAGTGCCGACCTGTGGAATCCTAAGTATGCGTCGCATGTTTATAAGGTGATTGTTGCCGTTGATATGTTGGCAACATTAAATGGATTTGGCCCTTGGCCCCCGGGACATCAGCTGATGTTTTAATTTGGGATGGGTATGGACCTATGGACCATGGGAGCATGTCCCGCCTCATGTTTGGACCGATAAAAGCAACTTGGCCACCACGCAAGATGAGGAAGAGGATGAGGCAGAAGTGTGTGTGTTGTGTTGTCAGAAGCATTCCACCATCACAGTTTGTGGTGAGTGTGAAGAGCACTATTGTGCTGAATGTATTGACACCCACACTTGTGGGACCAATGTTGTTAAGTACAATACAAATGACATTTGGTGTTGTTCAATCCACACCTATTGCCGTATTGTGCAACGTGCTTTGTAGGGAAGGTGTGCAGTCCAGCATGGTCTACTTGGGGGGGCTTCTCCATGAGAGGGTAAATCTGGGATAGTTAATAGAAAGGTAGCACACCGGGCCCTGCCGGGCATGCGCCGGGCAAACATTCCTGCAAAGGGGACTTTGGTGGCAGCACATGCCTCTAAGGAAGGGTAAGTGTGTGTTGTGGTCCGCCCCTAGCCATGGGATCAGCCACAAGCGGAGCAGAGATGTGTTTGCAGAGTGTAGGCACTTGTGAGCTATGAGCTGCAAAGCGGTCGGAAAGCAGGTTTTGGAGAGGCAGAAAGGGAAGGAAAGGGAAGGGATTGGGGGCCACATACCTAGGGCAAAGCGACAGTGCCCATCACAAGGGCAGCAGCAACTCCATGGCACATGGCTCGCAAACAAGAGGGCAGAGGAACAGAGTGAATGAGGTGAGCCCCCATACCCCTTTCCGAAGTCAGTTGATGTGGACCAGGACGGCAGGCAGGTCTGTTTGTCAAAGTCCCTCATGATAATATAAAACCGCGGCACGAGAGTTGCAGGATAACAAAGGGGGCTACTCCCCTGCAGTGCC
Source organism: Eutreptiella sp. 'Long Island Sound 2002' (assembly GCA_964036045.1). Classification (NCBI taxonomy): domain Eukaryota; phylum Euglenozoa; class Euglenophyceae; order Eutreptiales; family Eutreptiaceae; genus Eutreptiella; species Eutreptiella sp. 'Long Island Sound 2002'. The sequence goes on from OZ038381.1 coordinate 178,377,198, forward strand.
TGCTGTGCACGTTCGGAATACGTCAGACAGTCGAGGGGATGCGCAGTTATATACGATGTTTTGCTTTTTGCACTCCTCTTAACCTCATAACCCTAACTCTAACCGAAACCAGGATTGAATATTGGGACCGAGCTGGTGGGGGAGGAACATGGTCTAGGAGACCTCAACGACAAATGAGGTACGCACTGGAATTTGGATGAGCGTCTCAAAAGGGGCTCAAAATGAGCTGTATTCATCCGTTTGGGCACCACAACTGGACTAGGATCATTTTTGGAAAACCATGGTTTTGACCCGTTTTTGAGCCATTTGTGGGCCCAAATTGGCCCATTTTCAAGGCCCTTTTGGCCTTGAGAGGGGCCAAAATTGCTCAACATGGGATCGAAATGGGCTCATTCCACTTGTTTGTGCACCCCAAATAGTCCAAAAGTATCTTTGGAAAAACACATTTTTGATCCATTTTTGACTGATTTTTGGTCCCAAAACAGCCCATTTTCAAGGCATTTGGTGACTCCGGAGGAGCCAAAATGGCTTGCAATGGGCTCAAAAAGGGCATTTTTGGAAAAACACATTTTTGACCCATTTTTGACCTATTTTTGGCGGCAAAACAACCCATTTTCGAGGCATTTTGTGACCCTGGAGGGGCCAAAATGGCTTTGCAATGGGCTACAAATGGGCTCATGTGACCGTTTGGGCACCCCAAATGGTCTAAGATCATTTTTGGAAAAAAACCTTTTTGACCCATTTTGGACCCATTTTTTTGTCCCAAAACAGCCCATTTTGAAGGCATTTTGGGAGTTTGGGAGGGTGGTTGCGGGTGGATTAGGTCCGCTCGAAGCCACGTAGCCCTAGATATGGTCCGTTTTTGGTTTGGGGCTGCCGGCGGCCGATGTGCACAAATTCTGGGGCTTTTGGGGGCCTTTTGGGGGCGGTTTTGCGGACATATTGTGCAGTGAGAGGGCCCTAGCGGGGGGGGGGGGGGTTGGGCGAAAAAAGCCTGATTTTGGGTCGCAGTGCGCGGCTGCCACCGTTGAGTTTCTGCCTCATACTTTGTGTGCTTGTCCCTCAAACCCATAGGTAGCATCCACCAAAATTTTGGCCGAATGCGAAGCACCACTATGGAGCTGTGATTTTTGCACATTTTGCGCTTGCTTGCTGCTTGCTTGCTGCTTGATGCTTGCTTGCCAAACCTCTTAGGTCCACCCTTGACACTAAAGGGAGTTATGAAACCAAGACGGGTTCCACCAGCTCAGTGACCCTAAATCTAACCAGGATTGATTATTGGGACCGAGCTGGTGGGGGAAGGAACATGGTCTAGGAGACTTCAACGACAAATGAGGTACACACCGGAAAGTGGATGAGAGCGACTCAAAAGCGGCTCCAGGCCAAAATGAGCTGTATTCATCCGTTTGGGTAGCACAACTGGACTAGGATCAATTTTGGCATAACCATGGTTTTGACCCGTTTTTGAGTCATTTGTGGTCCCAAATTGGCCCATTTTCAAGGCCCTTTCGGCCTTGAGAGGGGCCAAAATTGCTCAACTCGGGCTCAAAATGGGCTCATTCCACTTGTTTGTGCACCCCAAATAATCCAAAAGTATCTTTGGAAAAACACATTCTTGATCCATTTTTGACTGATTTTTGGTCCCAAAACAGCCCATTTTCAAAGCATTTTGTGAGTCTGGAGTGGCCAAAATGGCTTGCAATGGGCTCAAAAAGGGCTCATTTCACTTGTTTAGGCACCCCAAATGGTCTAGGATCATTTTTGGAAAATCTCATTTTTGACCCATTTTTGGTCCCAAAACAACCCATTTTCAAGCCATTTTGTGACTTTGGAGGAGCCAAAATGGCTTGCAATAGGCGCAAAATGGGCTCATTTCACTTGTTTGTGCACCCCATACGGTCTAGGATCATTTTTGGCAAATCACATTTTGACCCATTTTTGACCCATTTTTGGTCCAAAAACAGCCCATTTTCAAGGCATTTTGGGATTTTAGGAGGGCCAAAACGGGCCACCACAGCTCAAAAGGCGCCAAAAACACTTGTTTTGGCATTCCATGTGGTCCATGATCATCAAGTCAATTTTTGCACACGGTGGACCTTGTTGACCCATTTTGGCACCCACCTCTTTGGGCTACGTCTCGCAGCTTGCGGCATCCTAGTGGGCTTAGGTACGGGGTCTCGGCGTCGGTTAGGGCCCACCCCCCCTCGTGATGTAGTACACCCCCGCCCCCCAATGGAAGATGCCCCCCCCCAACAATGGTTTGCCGCCCCCCCCCCCCCCTCTGCCCTTCCCTAGTCCTTCCACCCCCCCCCCACTCATGAGTGCTTTCTTGCATCGGGAAGTATGGAAAATGATTCGGAAAAAACTGGGGGCGGTTCGTGGACATATTGTGGAGTTAGAGGGCCCTAGAGGGCCCTTCGGCACGGGGAAGTCTAGCTGCATGTGTAGAGTAGCCACTATTTCCCTTCATTAGGCCGTTTTCAGCAGGTTGTAAGGCTGTTTTGGGCGAAAAAGGGCTGATTTTGGCCCTAAATTGCAGATTTTGAAATTGAGGTCCGGCACTTGCGACGCCTGTACGCGGCTGCCACCGTTGAGTTTCTGGCTCATACTTGTGTGCTTGTCCGTCACACCCATAGGTAGCATCCACCAAAATTTTGGCCGAATCCAAAGCACCACGACGGAGCTGTGATTTTTGCCCATTTCGCGTGTGCTTGCTGCTTGCTTGCTGCTTGCTGCTTGCTGCTTGCCAAACATGTTAGGTCCACCCTAGACACTAAAGAGGGTTATAAAACCAAGACTGGTTCCACCAGCTCAGTGACCCTTACCCTAACCCTAATGCTAACCTGCACTCCTCGACACGGTGCGTGGGTGTGTTTTAGAGCAGAGTGGCTCAGGACTGATTCCCCTGAATTGGGAATGAGACGAAATACTGCCCAAACCAGAGTCTGTGTTGCGCGCAAAGCGAAACCCAAGCAGATATACACATGCTACAGAGTGTTGGGAGTAGGCGCACTTAGAGAGCAATTCACTGTAGTAGGCGCTACAAGGCCAAATAATGGGGCAGAAGCAGCATTGGGGCTTCAACGCTTCTCACTACTGGAGCAGCGTCCCTCTTCCAAATTCACAGCAGAAGGCTGAGATTCCCTACCACACCTTGGACATTGAGCTGGGGCTGCACTCTCTCCTTTGTAGAGAGCAATTGTGTCAGCAGATCAATGCGCACACCCTGCTTGGTCCCAAGTACTCCAAACGGCCGTTGAATTGTGGTTTCCCTTCTTGTGGTAGGTATCACTATTTCTGCATTTTTAAGAGAAATATTGCCGTCCTGTGGTGCAGGAGTAGCCCCCAAAGTTGCACCCGCAAATTCTTGTCAAAACGTGCACACTGTTCCGCATGTATCACACACACGCGCGCTTACATCACAAACCTGCTCGAAGCCAAAGTGCATGCCACACCGCAGGTCTATCCGGGCCACTGTGCCGCTCCTGCCTGTGGTGCATAGTCCAGGAGAAGGGTCCGGGTCGTGGACGGCCACAATCCCCGATAGGCATCAAACCCCCCCCCCCCCTGCAAGGGCCGCGAAACCATCCCCTGCACAAGTTGCGGCACAGTTTTCAGGCGCGATCTGTTTCTGCCTTTCTCCTTCCACATGTGGTGTCTCTGTTGCACAAGGTTTGCACGTTCATTCTGAAGGGTCTCATCGGGGTCTGCGGCACTGGCTTTGGATGCTGCTGACGGAGTCATCGATGGGAAGTATTTTGGCAGGCCCATTGTCTCATCCAGGTATGCATCGTTGCCTGTAAACGGAATGACCATTGTCCCACACAAGCGAGCTGACAGGGCGTGGCCAAAGGGATTTTGCTGCCCAGATCTTTGTACAATAAGTGCAATCCGGTTTCTCTGCACGGCCCTTTCCGTTTAAGGGATGGCCTCAGGCTTCCAGCCCCATGCAACTGATTCCCAATGCGGCGGTGCGGGTGGGATGGTGTTCCCACGCACAACCAGTGCCTGATGGGCCAACCCATGGAAGGGGCCTCACAGGGTACTGTTCAGGCGGACCACTTCATCATCTGCTTTGCCATGGAGGTACTCATGGAGGGCTTCACGGTCCCCTTACCAACACATATCTGCTGGTCAATGCAGGGGAAATGCGGGGAAACTGGGAGAAACAGGCCAAACCGGGTGGCAATCACCATTGAGCGAGGAGCCCCCCCCCCCATGCTTCCCCTCGTTCTCTTGCATCCTCCCAAGCTGTGCGAGCGCCATCCCTGTCAACCCCCATCTTGCCGGGCCTTTGCGGACCCTGTCCCACTCACCGCCGATATCCTCATTTGCGGACGCCGTGGAGCCCTGGGTATGTCACTGCGGACGACTGCACAGTTGTGTCGTGAGATGGTGTAGATATTGGGCCTGGAAAGCAGAACAACCACGATGGTGGCCCCCTGCGCCTCACACACTTGGTTCCTTTACCATTGGGTCGGAGAGCCTGAGCTTCTTTGGCGGGAGCACGGGCTTGGTTTTTCTTGGTGTGTGTCCTACCCAACGGGGGGTACGGGGGGAGGGGGGTACGTGGGTGGGCGGGGTGGTGCCCGCCCCCCCTCTTCCCGTGGGGGTAGGTCATGTTGGGGGTTGGTGGGTTGGTGCCAAAGGCACTCGAAAAACAAGTTTCCCTTAACCCTAATCAAGACTGAATATTGGGACCGAGCTGGTGGGGGAGGGAACATCAGCTATGACTGGTGAGGGACATCAAGAATGATTCACACATTGATGGCTCTTGACAAAGTGAAATCAGCTTGCAAGTGAACCCCATCACCACGAGGCCCACTTTCAAGGCTTTTTGGACTTCTGAGGGGCCAAAATGCCCCCAAATGGGCTCAAAATGGGCTCATTTCACCCGTTTGTGCACCCCAAATGGTCTAGGATGAGGTTTGGAAAAATGCGTTTTTGACCCATTTTTGACCCATTTTTGGTCCCAAAACAGCCCATTTTCAAGGCATTTTGGGATTTTCGGAGGACCAAAATGGGCCACCACAAGCTCCAAACGGTCCAAAAACACTTGTTTTAGCGTCGCACATGGTCTAGGATCATTTTTTGAGAAAAGTCATCTTTTTGCCCCTACTGGACCCTGTTGACCCATTTGGGCATCCACCTATTTGGGCTTGAGCTTGCAGCTTGCCGCAGCCTAGTGGGCCTAGGTATTGGGGTCTAGGCGTCCGTTTGGGCAATTCTGAGGGGTGGAAACCACAAAAAGTGGGGGGTTGCGGGTGGAGTAGGTGCCCTCGGAATCGCATTTTGAGCCATGTAGCCAAAGATATGGCCTATTCTTGGTTTGTGGCTGTCGGCATTTGGAGCTTTTGGGGGCCTTTTTGGGCCGTTTCCGGGACATATCATGGAGTTAGAGGGCCGCAAAGGGGTCGTTGACACAGGGAAGTCAAGCCGCACATGGAATGTACCCACTGTTTTCCTTCGTTGGGCCGTTTTGAATGTGTTCCAGGGCTTTTTTGGCCCAAAAATGGCTGTTTTTGGCCCTAAACTGCAGTTTTTGAAACTGAGGTCCGCCACTTGCGAATCCCGTTCCCGGCCGCCACCGTTGAGTTTCTGGCTCAAACTTTGTGTGATTGTACTTCACACCCATAGGTATCATCCACCAAAATTTCACTCGAATCCAAAGCACCACGACGGAGTTCTGATTTTGGCCCATTTCACGCGTGCTGCTTGCTTGCTGCTTGCTTGCTTGCTTGCTTGCTGCTAAACCTGGTAGGTCCACCCTAGACACTAAAAAGGGTTATAAAACCAAGACTGGGTCCACCAGCTCGGTGACCCTAGCCCTAACCTTCACCCTACTACTTGTGGTTGAGTGGGTGGGTGAGTGGGTGGGATGAGTGGGTCAGTGGGGTCCAACCCCCTCCCCCCCCGCTTGGTGGGGGTGGGACATGTCTGGGTCCCTTCGTATTCCAAACATCTGTGGTGAGTGGGTCTCTCAAGTCACACACACCCCTGCCCGGGTGGTTAAAAGAACTCTTGGTGTGCCGTGAAGCAACCCACTCTTGTCCCTTCTGCCCAGCCACACCCATCTCGACCCCTACCCAGGGGAAGTGATAGAATGGCCATACACCGCAGAAGGAGCCCCCCCCTCCCCCCAGCCCAAAGTGACCATGGTGGGAAAAGATGAAGCTTGCCATTGGAAAAATCTGGTTTGGCCATTTTTTTGGTACACGCATTTTTGGGCCCCACCCACCCCATCCCCCTCCTCTCTTCTAATCAGCCCCCCCCCCCCCCCCCTCCCCTCCATCCTCAGACCTCTTGGTCCGTCAAAATGTGCCTTAGGGGGGGAAATTAGGTTTTGTAGAGGGAAAAGATTTTTGGGCCTATTTTGGTGCACAAACCCTTGGGTCTCAGACTGCCCCCTCCTTCTAAAACAAGCCTGTGCCCATCCATCACCATTCACTTTGAGTGCGTTGTGTCCGTTCTGGTACACATGTAACAAGAGGTGTGTGCCCCATTGCCCCCCCCCCCCCCCCCACACACACCCATACACCAACAAACCATCACGAGGGCAGAGCTTCAAGCAGTGTTGTTGGCGTTGCTCAGCAAGCAGCCAGGTGTGAAGCTACATGTGGTGACTGATAATGAGCTTGTGTATTTGGGGTCGCAAGGAAAGTGCGGGAAGTGGAAGCAACAGGGTTGGGTGGGTTCCAAGGGGCCGCTGGCGCATGTTGATTTGTGGTCAGAACTGTGGGAGAGGTGGTTGCTGCTGGGCGACAGTGTTTCCATTCAGTGGGTGCTGTCACGTGTGGGTAAGAACCCTAACCCTAACCAGAAGAACGAGAGGGCGGATGAGGGGGCAATTGGCGGTTCAGCACATGCATTTAAAGATGTATTGCGTGATAGGGAGGTCTGGGACATTTGGAACAAACTGGGGTTAGAAGAGATGGACGACCCAGTGATGAAAATATGAGCGGAGGGTCGTGTGACAGTGCAGTCTCAGACAGCTGGGAGTAAGGAGAATTGAAATCAGGAGAAGAAGTGGATGAGGAGTTTGGCAGTGATGCCTCAGGTATGCCTGCTGCAGAATAACTGCCGCCTGATCAGGTTCTGAGGGTGGGGGATGAGCTACCCTGCAATCCACTGAACTGAAGTGAACTGAACAATTATTGCACAATGCTGCAGTGCAGCAAGACAATGTGTGAGCAGTGACCGAGTCGCCTGTGACACGAGGGCGTTTGGTAGCTCAGTATCTGCTGCTTCACCCCCCCTCCCTCCCCCAAACTGAGTTGAATGGCCTTGATGCCCATTCGGTTGGCCAGGATCCCGGATCGAGAGATAGTCCTCCCCTAAGTGGGGGGGGGGGGGGCAGAGATTCTGGGTGGGTGGGTGTCCAACCCCACCCCCCCTGGGGTATAGGGTGTGTCTTTGGGCCTGGCTCTGCCTCACCCATCTGAGATTGCGTCTGCACTCATTGGGCTCATTTCGACGTCGGGGAGGTTGTGTAGCTCTGAGAACAGGGGATTGCCCTGTATCGGGTCTCACGTCCGCAACATGTTGCGGACCTTCCCGCTGAGTGCAGTCTGAGGCTGCGCTGTCCCAGAAGTCACGGGCAATGCCTTGCACTGTGCCATGGGCAGCAGGAGCACATGGGATACAGTGCGACGCAACGTATCCCTCTGTTCAACGGGGCAGGTGCCGGGACTGGCCGAAAATAACAAAAATGCAACCACCCAAAGATGGCCCAAACGGCCGAAACTGCGCGAAAACGGCCGAAAGGCCAAACATAATAAAAATGCAGCCGCCCGAAAATGGCCCAAACAGCCGAAACTCATAAAAGTGCGGCCCCCCTAAAAAAAATCGTGAAAACGGCCAAAAATCACAAAAATGCAGCCGCCCGAAAATGGCCAAAACAGCCGAAAATAATAAAAACGCGGCCTCCTGAAAATGGCCTAAACCTGGCCGAAGATAAAAAAAATGCAGCCGCCCGAAAATGGCCAAAACAGCCAAAGAGAATATAATGCAGCTGCCCGAAAATGCCCAAACCAGCTGAAAACAATAAAAATGCAGCTGCCTGAAATTGCCCAATACGGCCGAAACTAATAAAAATGCAGCCACCTGAAAATGGCCAAAATGCTGAAATTAATAAAAATGCAGCCGCCTGAGAATGGCCAAAAAGGCCGAAAATAATGAAAATGCAGCTGCCTGAAACGTGTTAAAGCGGCCAAAAATACTAAAAATGCAGCCGCCCCAAAATGGCCCACATGCACGACAGGCCCGTCTGCAGAATGCGGCTCGTAAGGAGGCGCGCACCAGGGCGGTTTGGCGAGGGCGATGTGCAGTGCGGCGCTGTTGTTTGGACCGGCGGTTGTCGCCCCGGCACTGGCCCACGAGATGTTTGTTGAAGAAAGCGTGCGGCACAACGCGTGTGTTGTGGTGTGCAGGGTCTCCGCCGTGCCAAGCTCCGCTGCATTGGCTTTGGACGCTGCTGACGGAGTCATTGATGGAAAATATTTCGGCCGGCGAATCGTCGAAACTGTTGGGTATGCGTGTTGTCTGGTGCCGACGACGGCACCCCCGCAGCCCCACTGCACTGCGCCCACTGCACGCTACACGCCCGGCGTGAGAGGAGTGGGGCTCTACTGGGGGGGGGGGGTGATCATGAAATACGAAGTAGGAGATTCCACCTTCAGCCCTGAGACAGAGGGTGGGTGGGTGATGGCTCGTGAAGTTTGAAAAAGCAATTTCCCCATGACACACACCTCAAAATGATCAGTGCGTCGTGGGGGATAGTCATGAGGGGCCTGTGTTGGGGTATCAGGGATCCCCCTCCACCCCAAGGCCCCTGGGAGGGCGTTTGCGGTCCACCGAATGTCATAAATCGGAATTCATCGTCGGAGGTGCACAATGTCATATGAAAGTGCAGGTCATTGTTGTAAGTCTGCGACAGAACCAGGCAAACAGTGGTGCAGAGGTGGACATGGCACCATACACCCTGTGACAAGCAGCAATGAGGGAGTGTGATGCCGGGCTGTGACAAAGCCTACTGGCACCTCCTTCGTAGAAGTAATGAAGCAACTGGAATACTGTGCACTTAGTTCAAGGGGAGAGAAGCCAGGTGAACCCGGTGAAGCTGCCCCCAAAGCCTGCCAACATGGGAGAGGCTTTGGTGTGCGTCATCCATCTCCGTTTCCTGTGCAGGGCCTCCGCCGTGCCAAGCTCCGCGGCATTGGCTTTGGATGCCGCTGACGGAGTCATCGATGGAAAATATTTCGGCCGGCGAATCGTCGACACTGTTGGGTATGCGTGTTGTCTGGTGCCGACGACGACGCCCCCGCAGCCCCACTGCACTGCGCCACACGCCCACTGGGGCTGCACCGGCGCCTGAAGCATCCATCGGGAGGTGGCTGTCGGCAGCATACACCTCAGCACCCCCCGGCAGCAAAGGGGGCACGAGGAGGGGGCATCTATTTCTGCGACGTTATCGGCGCGCGGCCTCAGAGGGCCAGACCCAGTGTGGATCGTTTCGCAGTCCCCGGGAAGCCCCACAAACTCCGCCCGAAGCGCAAAAGCCGGCACAAACAGGCTCCGACCTCCGGGGGCCCATCTCTACCGCCCCCCCCCCCCCCCACTGCCCCCCCCCCCCAGGGGGGCCTTGTGCACCTTTAGTTCCCAAAGCTACCGTTCTGAGGAGTCCATATAGCCACATAACCGCTCTACATTGGGGAACCCAATCCTTCTCCATTCTGGGGACCCCCGAGGTCACGTGTGCCTCTGGTAGCTGCACATTCCCTTTGGGGAGTGGCGGGGTGTTGTGCATTATGTGGGGGCAGTCGACTCCGGCAACTCCACCCCACCAAAAAGTTGCCTCTCTCAATGCCCCCCCCCCCCCTCTTGCCCAAAGGGGGCCTCAGGCCAACGGTTCGTAAGGGGGCCGCTGTGCAGCATCACCGGGCAGGACCCCCCCCCCCCCCAAGGCCATGGATCTACACCACCGCGGCAAGGACAGCCCAGTGGGATGTTTGACACCGGCAGTAAGGAGGAAGACTTCAGGCCCCGTGGAGGTGTTCTGGAGGTAGTGCGATGCTCTGCTGTTCCAGAGGTACAGTCAAGACACGTGATGACGTGAGCACAACCTGAAAGCCCCCTACCTTGTGCTGTGTGGGGGGGTGTTCTGCATGGAGCATGTGTGTGTTTTTCGTGTGCAGGGCCTCCGCTGTGCCAAGCTCCGCGGCATTGGCTTTGGACGCTGCTGACGGAGTCATTGATGGAAAATATTTCGGCCGGCGAATCGTCGACACTGTTGGGTATGTGTGTTGTCTGGTGCTGACGACGACGCCCCCGCGGCCCCACTGCACTGCGCCCACTGCACGCCACCCGCCCACTGGGGCTGCACCGGCGCCTGAAGCATCCATCGGGAGGTGGCTGTCGGCAACATACACCTCAGAACCCCCCGGCAGCAAAGGGGGCACGAGGAGGGGGCATCTATTTCTGCGACGTTATCGGCGCGCGGCCTCAGAGGGCCAGACCCAGTGTGGATCGTTTCGCAGTCCCCGGGAAGCCCCACAAACTCCGCCCGAAGCGCAAAAGCCGGCACAAACAGGCTCCGACCTTCGGGGGCCCATCTCTACTGCCCCCCCCCCCCCCCCCCAGGGGGTTCTTTGTTCACCGTTAGTTCCCAAAGCTACCGTTCTGAGGAGTCCATATAGCCACATAACCGCTTTACATTGGGGAACCCAATCCTGCTCCATTCTGGGGACCCCCGAGGTCACGTGTGCCTCTGGTAGCTGCACATTCCCTTTGGGGAGTGGCGGGGTGTTGTGCATTATGTGGGGGCAGTCGACTCCGGCAACTCCACCCCACCAAAAAGTTGCCTCTCTCAATGCCCCCCCCCCCCCCCTCTTGCCCAAAGGGGGCCTCAGGCCAACGGTTCGTAAGGGGGCCGCTGTGCAGCATCACCGGGCAACCTCCCCCCCCCCCCCCCAAGGCCATGGATCTACACCACCGCGGCAAGGACAGCCCAGTGGGATGTTTGACACCGGCAGTAAGGAGGAAGACTTCAGGCCCCGTGGAGGTGTTGTGGAGGTGTTGTGGAGGTAGTGCGATGCTCTGCTGTTCCAGGGGTACAGTCAAGATACGTGATGACGTGAGCACAACCTGAAAGCCCCCTACCTTGTGCTGTGTGGGGGGGTGTTCTGCATGGAGCATGTGTGTGTTTTTCGTGTGCAGGGCCTCCGCCGTGCCAAGCTCCGCGGCATTGGCTTTGGACGCTGCTGACGGAGTCATTGATGGAAAATATTTCGGCCGGCGAATCGTCGACACTGTTGGGTATGTGTGTTGTCTGGTGCCGACGACGACGCCCCCGCAGCCCCACTGCACTGCGCCACACGCCCACTGGGGCTGCACCGGCGCCTGAAGCATCCATCGGGAGGTGGCTGTCGGCAGCATACACCTCAGAACCCCCCGGCAGCAAAGTGGGCACGAGGAGGGGGCATCTATTTCTGCGACGTTATCGGCGCGCGGCCTCAGAGGGCCAGACCCAGTGTGGATCGTTTCGCAGTCCCCGGGAAGCCCCACAAACTCCGCCCGAAGCGCAAAAGCCGGCACAAACAGGCTCCGACCTCCGGGGGCCCATCTCTACCGCCCCCCCCCCCCCCCACTGCACCCCCCCCCGGCCTTGTGCACCTTTAGTTCCCAAAGCTACTGTTCTGAGGAGTCCATATAGCCACATAACCGCTCTACATTGGGGAACCCAATCCTGCTCCATTCTGGGGACCCCCGAGGTCACGTGTGCCTCTGGTAGCTGCACATTCCCTTTGGGGAGTGGCGGGGTGTTATGCATTATGTGGGGCCTGTCAACTCCACCCCACCAGAAAGTTGCCTCTCTCAATGCCCCCCCCCCCCCCCCTTGCCCAAAGGGGGCCTCAGGCCAACGGTTCGTAAGGGGGCCGCTGTGCAGCATCACCGGGCAACCTCCCCCCCCCCCCCCCAAGGCCATGGATCTACACCACCGCGGCAAGGACAGCCCAGTGGGATGTTTGACACCGGCAGTAAGGAGGAAGACTTCAGGCCCCGTGGAGGTGTTGTGGAGGTGTTGTGGAGGTTGTGCGATGCTCTGCTGTTCCAGGGGTACAGTCAAGACACGTGATGACGTGAGCACAACCTGAAAGCCCCTCACCTTGTGCTGTGTGCGGGGGTGTTCTGCATGGAGCATGTGTGTGTTTTTCGTGTGCAGGGCCTCCGCTGTGCCAAGCTCCGCGGCATTGGCTTTGGACGCTGCTGACGGAGTCATTGATGGAAAATATTTCGGCCGGCGAATCGTCGACACTGCTGGGTATGCGTGTTGTCTGGTGCCGACGACGACGCCCCCGCAGCCCCCCCTCTTCTCTGTCGGCCCAAATTTCAGCCACCACAAAGCGAGGGTGCAGGCCGTGGGCTGGTTCCCCTTGGGGACCAGGAAACTGGGGAGCAGACTTTTTGCTGCCCCTACCCTCCCCCCCCCAACAGCAATAGGGCGGGACCAAAAGCAGACCCCCCCCCCCCCCCCAGCATGCCCTCGCACCCTCACTGCAGGCCGGCACATGGTGAACGAGGTCCCTCCCCTCGCGGAAAAGGGGCGGACGCTGAATGACGAGTTTGTCGGGATCTGGGACCCGCATGGTAACCCAGCAGGTGGTCCTCCTCTCCCAAACAAGTGAACACCATGGGCCAATGAACGGACAGGTAGACCCATCCACCACTCAACCCCCCCAGCCTGCGCCCCCGACGGGAGGGGTGCACGGAGTCGGCGCCCTCAGGGCCTGAAAAGTGGAGGCAGTGAAGGGCTCACAGCTTGACCGCTGTGGGCATCCCTGGGGCGGCCTGCCCAGGGAACCTCCAGGTGTGCACGCGCCCCTCCAACCTCATCACAGACGCCTAGGCCAGCACAGCCCCGTGCACTGCAGTGCAGTTGTGGGCGACCCCTGGAGGCCAGACAGCCACCTGCCGACCCCTGCCCCCCACCCCCCCCTGCCCTTGGAGGGGCCAGTCCGGTGGTGTGCCCTACGGGCCCCTAGGACTAACGGGGCAGCAGCGCCGCACCCGGGAACCTTCCCGGGCAGGTCCCAAGGCAGGGAAGCGCTCAGCGCGCCCTGGGACCCCTCCACCTGCCACCAGCGCCCCAGGCCGTGGGAGTGTGGGACCCAGCTAGTACAGCAGCGCCACCTGTGCCAACAGGCAGTCAAGAAGCGCGGGTCCCCCCCAGTCGTGCCCGGCGCACACCCGTCCCCGTGCGTACGCAGTCGTGGGACGGGCGGGCAGCGTGTCTCTGTGACCAGGAGGATGCGATGCCCTGGCCCACTACTCCCCGGTGGGCTCAGCGTCAGGCTCCCATGGCCTGCCCCACCGGGCCTGGAGCACCAGGCCACACTTGCCCCCCACACGCAAGGCCCAGCCCCCGCCCACACCCCTGCCCACGCGCGCGCCTACACACAGGACGACGGTATCTTCCGCCCACCTGCGCTTCGGTGGGGTCTGGTGGCTGTCGATAGTCCGCTCGGCCTTGGAACCGGACAGTCAGGTTGTTCAGCCTCGTGGTGGGGCAGGGAAGGAAGCCCACACCTGAGGGCCTGCTCCTGCATGAGGCCGCCAGCCCAACCCAACCCAACCCCCCCCCTCTTGCCCAAAGGGGGCCTCAGGCCAACGGTTCGTAAGGGGGCCGCTGTGCAGCATCACCGGGCAACCTCCCCCCCCCCCCCCCCCCAAGGCCATGGATCTACACCACCGCGGCAAGGACAGCCCAGTGGGATGTTTGACACCGGCAGTAAGGAGGAAGACTTCAGGCCCCGTGGAGGTGTTGTGGAGGTGTTGTGGAGGTTGTGCGATGCTCTGCTGTTCCAGGGGTACAGTCAAGACACGTGATGACGTGAGCACAACCTGAAAGCCCCTCACCTTGTGCTGTGTGCGGGGGTGTTCTGCATGGAGCATGTGTGTGTTTTTCGTGTGCAGGGCCTCCGCTGTGCCAAGCTCCGCGGCATTGGCTTTGGACGCTGCTGACGGAGTCATTGATGGAAAATATTTCGGCCGGCGAATCGTCGACACTGCTGGGTATGCGTGTTGTCTGGTGCCGACGACGACGCCCCCGCAGCCCCACTGCACTGCGCCTACTGCACACCACGGGTGGAATGATTGTGACGACATGAATGAGGTCGGGGTGATAGTTCCAGTTCCAGCACATACAGCTCAGACATGTCAGCCACCGACCCTTCTGAATGGCAAACGATTTTTGGCGAAACGTCTGAAGACTCGGTTGTTGGAGTTGAGTCAGAAGTGTCTTCATGGGCTGCTACAGACCCTGTCCAATGCATTGTCGTGTCTCATGTGAGGTGACCATACGTGCATGCTGCACACTAATGCAGCCAGACTAGTGAATCGTATTTGTCATTTTGTAATCGGGGGGAGGGGGCAACCTCACCAACTATATCCGCCCCTGCATCACATGCCCGCAGGCGGGGGATTACTGTTAACGTACTTATTTCTGCGGGGGGGGGGGGGTGTTCACGAAATACGAAATAGGAGATTCCACCTTCAGCCCTGAGACAGAGGCAGTCTGAGGGTGGGTGATGGCTTGTGAAGTTTGAAAAAGCAATTCCCCCATGACACACACCTCAAAATGATCAGTGCGTCGTGGGGGATAGTCATGACGGGCCTGTGTTGGGGTATCAGGGATCCCCCTCCCCGACCTCTTTGCAGGGCGGTCCTTAAGGACCCCCCCCTGCTTTTTTTGCTAAGGACAGCCCTGAAGGACCGCCCCCAGGGACCAACAACTGCCAACCGCCACCAGCTGCCAACTGCCAACCGTCAAGCGCGACCATCCGCCAACCGCCAACCGCTGCCAACCGCCACCAACTCGCACACCAGCAGTACACACTGTGGACTGTGGCAGGGGGTGATACACTCAACCCAGATGGCTCCGCAAAATCACCTCGAAGAGATGTTGTTAGATCAAGCGCAGTTGTGGGCGTCATATACCCCCATTTTCGGGGGTCATTCGTGTAGCACACCCCAAGGCACGATATTCGATGTCCAACCCCTTGTAAAATCATTTTTTTGCCCAATAAGACAATCCCCCAATGGATTTTTTGATTCTAAGGCCTCTATCCCCTGAAACTGGATGTCACTTTTTGGGGGGCAGAGGGGGGGGGGTCAAAAGTTTGTGCTCCGAAGTTTGTGCTCAGCAGGGTTTGAACGAGGGTCAGACTGTGCACAGATGACCGGTGGGCCGGCGCCGCCGGCGGTCGGCCGAGCACGATTCGAAGCGCCGATGTGCACGCCTGCGCTCTGATGCATTACCGTTCGACCGTTCTCCTTCTGACACTATCTATCCTCCCCACTACTTGAAGCCAAGTCTGCCACTGAAAAAACCCAAACTGTGTGTTTCTGTCTGCCTGCCTGCTTGCCCGACTGACTGTCTGACTGACTGCTTGCCTGACTAACTGACGGATTGGCTGCCTGTCAGCCTCTCTTCAAGGTGCACTGCCGAAGGCAATATAATTTCCCACAGCGAAATTTACCACCGCAAATTTGACTTGGCGCCAAATTCCCCCCCTCCCTGCAATTACCAACCACGAACCGCCGCCAACCGCCACCAATCGCCACCAACCATGGTTGAACATATGAGCTTCACGCGGTCTTTTTGCAAAACTGCCGCTTTGGACAATTTTTTTCTTTCTCTCGAGGACTTCCCTGACCCTGTGTGGGGGGAGGGCATTTGCGGTCCACCGAATGTCATAAATCGGAATTCATCGTCGGAGGATGGGGGCGATATCCACCCCTGCCACACACAGCCCAGCATCGCACTCCCTCATTGCTGCTTGTCACAGGGTGTACGGTGCCATGTCCACCTCTGCACCGCTGTTTGTCCTCATCCATTGCTGACATCATGGTTGCCTGGTTCTGTCGCAGACTTACAACAATGACCTGCATTTTCATATGACATTGTGCACAAAGCCTACCGGCACCTCCTTCGTAGAAGTAATGAAGCAAGTGGAATACTGTGCACTTAGTTCAAGGGGAGAGAAGCCAGGTGAACCCGGTGAAGCTGCCCCCAAAGCCTGCCAACATGGGAGAGGCTTTGGTGTGCGTCATCCATCTCCGTTTCCTGTGCAGGGCCTCCGCCGTGCCAAGCTCCGCGGCATTGGCTTTGGATGCCGCTGACGGAGTCATCGATGGAAAATATTTCGGCCGGCGAATCGTCGACACTGTTGGGTATGCGTGTTGTCTGGTGCCGACGACGACGCCCCCGCAGCCCCACTGCACTGCGCCCACTGCGCGCGCCACACGCCCACTGGGGCTGCACCGGCTTCTGAAGGGGTCTGGCTGTCGGCAACATACACCTCAGAACGCCTACCGCAGGATTGCAGGCAGCAGGAGGGCCACACCATGGCAACGCTTAGGGCGAGGGAGGCACATTGGGAGTTGCTGGCAGAGGAAGTGCTGACCTCTGAGAGAGGGGCCGTTCCGGTGCCAGGACCTCCAGGATTGCTGCTGGTGCTGCAGGCGCTCTTTCTTGTGGCGCGAGATTCCCGCCACATGTCCCAGGGCGGCCCGAAAATTGCTTTGCGGGGGGGGGGGGGGGGGTGGCATGGGCACCCGGCGAAGGAGGGGGGGGGGGTTCCAGAAATGGGCTTCCGTGCCGGGCCCTTTGTTTTGTGTAAGGACGGATGTTGCCACCAAAGGCGCCGGAACACAAATCACCTCGAAGAGAGGTTGTTAGATCAAGCGCGGGCGTGGGCGTCATATACCCCCCTTTTTTGGGGTCATTCGCGTAGCATACCCCAAGGCATGATATTGGATGTCCAACCCCTTGTAAAATCATTATTTTGCCCAGTAAGACCATCCCCCAATGGATTTTTTGATTTTGAGGCCTCTACCCCCTAAAACTGGATATCACTTTTTGGGGGGGTGGGGGGGTGGGGGTGTTGGGGGGGGGGTCAAAAGTTTTTGCTTAATAGGCTACAAGCAGTGGGGACGCACAATGTTGTTGACACGGTCAGCGGTCCCATGGTAACGCAGCTGGTTCCTAACTTGCAGGCGTCGGTTCGCATCCTGGTCTGCCGAATTTTAGCGCCGCCGCCGGCGGCGGCGCCATAGTGGCCAGACTGGGGTTCGAACCGCCGACCAGCTGGCAGCGGTCGGCTGCTTTACCACTGGGCCAGGCTTGGGTTGTGACACAGGGCCTCCCTGCTGCTTGGGGCCGCATCTGCCACTGACAAAAAACCCAAACTGTGTGTATCTGACTGACTGCCTGCTTGCTGGCTCAGGGACTGATTGGCTGACTGTCAACCTCTCTTCGAGGTGCACTGCCGAAGGCAATAGAATTTTGGCCCGGAAAACTTTGTTTCACGAAAAAACTTTCCCCCACATATGTTTAGTCAAAATGATCAGTGCGACGTGGGGATCATTTTGAGCCATGTATGTTGGGGTCGGACCCCCCCCCCCCCCCCACAGCACGGCAGGTAGGGCAGCCCCAGCCCAAACCCCCCTCCTGGCACGGCGACCAAGGAGGGGGAGGGGGGGGGTTGGGCAAATGGGCTTCCGTGTCATCCCCCCCCCCCCCCCCCGGCAAAGCAATTTTCTTCCTGCCCAGTATGGCGTTCACCGTGCCTAGGGAGCCACACGGTGCGTATGTTGAGAGCTACGCTCTTGTCCCGCTGGCCCTCACCCCGTACCTCGTTGACCCTTCTTGAGGTCCCCAGGCGACGACGCTGGGGCCCTGATTAGAACTGGGGTGGGGGGGGGGGGCAGGCTCAGAGAGAGGCAAATGCACAGTGGGAAAGAAGAGGAGGGGCGGAACGATCGCCACACGGTGCACAAGAAAGGCTGCAGACGCACATGCAGAGGGGTATCTGTGCAACACCTGCATCGTTCCGTCAGGGGCATTGTCATGGGCCGTCTCAGGAGCAGCGGTGTTGCTTGATTTTCGGTGCAGGTCCCTTCAGTACACTTCCCGCGAGTAACAGCCTGGCAGACCCCTTGTCCATGACAAGTGGTGTCTGATGGCAAGGCATAGCTGTGCTCTCGGTCATGAGTGGGTGTATGCGCCGCGCGATTGAGTGGCATCACACTGAAGGGTCAGGCCTGAGGGTCCATCTGAGGTCACGGGGCTGGACCAAGGCAGCCCCGCCCGGTGCCGGTCCGGGTAATGGGGGGCGTCAGGGCCCGTCCCCAGTAAACACGTGCCACGGCGTCAGGGGGCCCCCAGTCCCAGTCTGACTGTATTGCCCTCATCTGCAGGGCTGCCCCGGTGACAACCGCGCAATGGGCAACCGATGGGTACGGCAGGGCGATTGTCCCAGGCAGGCACAGGTGTGCCCCAGGCGTGTGGCCGAAACCCGTGGACCCCCGCCCCGTCCTCTTTCGCACTGCGTCCACAACCTGGGTGCCCATATTTGTCTCTCCTCCACAGGAAACCGTCACATTCTGCTTTTGCCCTCCCTGAACACACCCTTTACATCCATGTTACAGATGGAATGTATATCGTCCCTGACTTTAACACTTCCAGCTTGCTGTTCCATTGGCCGTTCAAAACCTTGCGAGTCTGTTGTTTGTGATGGATTTGCTTCAACAACCCGCCAAGTCCAGCCCTCGCGCTTGCAGCGTAAGGCACGCTCTGCTGCAGTAGTGGGCCGGGGCTCCGGGCATCATCCCCCCCCCCCCCTCACAAACAACAGCTCGTCTCCGGGACAGCCGACCCCGGAGTAGTCAAAGAGGACAAGTCATCCAGGGGCTCCCTTGACACAGCCAAAACACCTTCGGACCCACCAAGGGTCAGAATGTGCAATGGTGAGAGGCCCCGTGAGGGTGCAGTGTGAGAGCAGGTCCAACCGCGTGGAGGATGGGGTTGGGGTTGGGAAGGCCATGTGTTCCACAGGGGGCCCTCGTACCCCCTCCTTTGGGCCCTCTGCCATGCCGGTCCGCCCTGGGGGTGTGGGGGTCTGGACGGTGGGGGGCTCTCTCTGAGTGTCGGTCTCAGACCGCACCACAACCAGAGGGGGCCCCCTCAGGCCCCACTCCGACGGAGGCCGCCCCAGCCCCGCCCACCACACACACCCGACAACCGTATCCCATCCCATCATCGCCCTTCAGCTCACGGAGCGGTGGCCTCGGGCGTTTGTGAGGCAGACCGCGTTCGTCTCTCTCAGGCCCCAGCTCAGTGAGCCCGGCACTTATCGACGCACGAAACTGGGCGCGCGCATGTCCGACGGGTATGCGTTTGTGTGATGTCCTGCGGCGGGGCAAGGGGGCGGATGGAGGCGGATGGGGGGTGTATTGCGGTTGCGTTTGTCAAGCCACTGTCCAGGACGTCAAGAACTCTGCGGCGAGAGTAGTCGTTCGACTCCTCTGAAGTCGGGGGTATTTGGGGGAAGGGGGCGACATCGAGGCTATGGGAGTATGCCGGGTGGTTCTTCTGGGGGGGGGGGTTTACGTACGTGTGCGCTCTTTGAGGAGGGAATGCTCCGTGTGGCTAACTCCAACCGCCGACGGACATTGTTTTTTACTGCGTGAGAATGGGACAGTCGTCTCTGTGCCCACAGGTGCTGCTGCTGCCCCTTTGCATGCCTCCCACGCCGGTGCCGGCAAGGCTTGACACAAACACCTAGTCTTTCCCAACGCAGTGGAGCCTGGAGGGTACTCACCACCACATCTGATGTGGAACATGTACCACAGGGCCCATGGGGTTCTAGACCACCAAGTGTTACCGATCGGTGGTGCACAGCATGCTAAGGCCTTGTTTGCGTTGTTTCCGGGTCTTTCTGCCCGTGCAGTTGCTGCACCAAAAGCCCAATGGTGGGGCCCAGGTAGTGGTGACGTGCTTCCAGCGTATGGTTCACCATCTTCAGTAGTGGCCTCCAGCCCAGCAGAGCAGGACTCTGCTCTTGAGCAAGACATTGATGGAGAGGTTGTGTGTGTGTGTGTGTGTGTTTGTGTGTGTGTGTGTGTGTGTTTGTGTGTGTGTGTGTGTGTGTGTGTGTGTGTGTGCGTGTGTGTGTGTGTGTGTGTGTGTGTGTGTGTGTGTGTGTGTGTGTGTGTGTGTGTGTGTGTGTGTGTGTGTGTGTGTGTGTGTGTGTGTGTGTTTGTGTGTGTGTGTGTCTGTGTGTCTGTGTGTGTGTGTGTGTGTGTGTGTGTGTGTGTGTGTGTGTGTGTGTGTGTGTGTGTGAGCAGGCGGCTACACCTGTCTCCAAGAACTCATTGCAACATGTAAACGGTGCTGTGGTTACAGGTGAATCATCCTCCCTTTCCCTCTCTTTGCGAGTTTGGTGACCAGGGGGGTGGCATGCCATTAATCAGCCGTAGGGGGTCGGGACACAGCTTTGATGAACAACACGATTGCTTCCCATGTCCACGACCTCGCTACAGAAAGGCACCTAGCCACATGACTCTTCCTGCTGGCCTGATGAGGTGTTTATGAAGCCAGAGCTTTGCGTCTACCTGCGTGTGCCTGTCCACATTGGCCTTGGTTCTTTCGTTTCTCTCACAAAGTGTGCGGTCTGCTGTTGGCACGGCACTGTGACCGCTCGGCAGTTTCGTTGTTACCCGTCCTTCCACTTGGCACCGCTTCGTTGCAATCGAGATCTTACCACATGGCCGACTCCTCCTCAATAATATGTGCACGATGCCACAAAGGCAGTCATCGAGTGTAGGAGTGCCCCTTAGCATCCTCGGGCAATGTTTCTTCCCGTGGTGTCCTCCACCTGCGCCGTGCTGGACCTGTGAACTCATATTGGGCGCCGATGCCAACCACTGGCGCGATGAATGCCCATTAGCCGCTGACAGACTTAAGAACAGGCAGTGCACACTCTACGGCAGCCCCGACCATTGGAAAAGGGCTTGTGATAAGTATATTTCCACTAAACACAAACCGAAACGACCACAAGTCACATACTCCCCGACTGGACCCAAACGAGCAAACATCTCCTGGTGTCTCCGATGCGGCAAGAAGGGGTTACATCCAATAGTGGATTGTGACTCCTCAATTCCGCCCATTTTGTTGCCCACAGCCGAAGACAAGACGGAAATGGAGGGCATATGCTGCTGGTGTGGAATCAGAGGCCATCATCATAAGGATTGTATGAGGAGAGCTCCCATGCAGGCCGAGGAAAATCGGGAGGCCATTTGCAGCCTCTCAGGTCGAAAACCCCTTTTTTGGAGCTTTTGAGGGAGAGGGGGGGGGTGTCAGGAATGTCGAAAAAATGCCCCCCCCCTTTTTGGTCGAAAATCATGGAACATTTGGTTTTTTTGATTTTGAGCCGAAAAAGTGTTTCTGGGTCCCGACTCCATGGGGGTTGTTTGGGGCGGAGTGGGACGAGCGCTGATGCAGTTTCTGCACTTTTTGACCATTTTTGCGATGTTGGCGGTTTTGGCGACCTCGGTGACCCCGTGCTACCCACTCTGAGGGGTGTGTGTGGGGATGTTGTGACAATATATGCCTACTAGGATACAAAAGGACATTTTTTTGCAGTCTCTGGCCCTGCTGAGGGCCGGTCAAATCCCGTCCCAAAGACGCGAAATGACTGTTTCCACCAACAATGGCTTACATGAGTGAATGGGCCGGTGCACAACCTGCTTATGCAGTTTTTTTTACCTTGGACAGCTCAATAAGCGAAGTTTCCGCAACTTAGTTTTTTGATATTGTGATCGCCCAAAATGACCATCCAAGGTATGTTAAGCATATTTTAGGCCGTAGTTACGTGTTTTTCACCCTATTTGGGTATTGGGCCGGGGGGGGGGGGTCTCCTAAGGGATTGGTACACAACCGTTACTGCAATTTTTCACCTTGGACAGCTCAAAAATCGAAGTTTTCGAAACTTTTTTTTTGATATTGTGACCACACAATATGACCATCCAAGGTATGTACAGCATGTTTCAGGCCGTATTTACGTGTTTTTCACCCTATTTGGTTATTTGGTGGGGGGGGGGGGGGTCTCTCCCAAGGGATGGGTACACATCCTGCTTGTGCAGCTTTTCACCTTGGGCAGCTCAAAATTCGAAGTTTTGGAAACTTGTTTTTATGATACTGTGATCACACAATATGACCACCCAAGGGATGTAAAGCATGTTTCAGGCTGTATTCATGTGTTTTTCACCCTATTTTGGTATTGGGGCGGGGGTGGGGGGGGGGGGGGGCGGGGGTCTCCCAAGGGATTGGTACACAACCTGTTACTGTAGTTTTTCACCTTGGACAGCTCAAAAATTGAAGTTTTCGAAAGTTATTTTTATGATATTGTGACCACACAATATGACCATCCAAGGTATGTACAACATGTTTGAGGCCGTATTTACGTGTTTTTAACCCTATTGGGGTGTTGGGTTGCGCGGGGGGGGTCTCCCAAGGAATGGGTACACAACCTGCTTATGCAGCTTTTCACCTTGGGCAGCTCAAAATTCGAAGTTTTGGAAACTTATTTTTATGATACTGTGATCACACAATATGACCACCCAAGAGATGGGTTGCGCGGGGGGGGTCTCCCAAGGAATGGGTACACAACCTGCTTATGCAGCTTTTCACCTTGGGCAGCTCAAAATTCGAAGTTTTGGAAACTTATTTTTATGATACTGTGATCACACAATATGACCACCCAAGAGATGTAAAGCATGTTTCAGGCTGTATTCATGTGTTTTTCACCCTATTTTGGTATTGGGTTCGGGGGTGGGGCGGGGGTCTCCCAAGGGATTGCTACACAACCTGCTAATGCAGTTTTTCACCCTGGCCAGCTCATAAATTGAAGTTTTTGAAATTTATTTTTTTGATACTGTGGTCACCTAAGATGACCATCCAAGATGTTTAAAAGCATGTTTTAGCCCGTATTTACGTTGTTTTTACCCTATTCGGGGTGTGTGTTGCTTGGGGTAGATTCGCTGCCAGGTGGACTTGCCTAAGGCAATAGAATTTTCGAAACTGTTTTTTTTTGATACTTTGACCATCCAAAACCATCAAATATCCTATGTAAAGCATGTTTTAGCCCCTCTTTATGTGTTTTTCACCCTATTTGGGTGTGTGTGGGGGGGGGGGGGGGGGGCTCCCAAGGGGTCTAGGGCACAACCTGCTCATGCGGTTTTCCTGCCTCAGCAGCTCAAAAATGGAACTTTCCGAAACTGATTTTTTTGATACTTTGATCATTCAAATGATCAAATATCCTATGTAAAGCATGTTTTAGCCCCTCTTTATCTGTTTGTCACCCTATTTGGGTGTGTGTGGGGGGGGGTGGCTCCCAAGGGGTCTAGGGCCCTACCTGCTTATGCAGTTTTCCAACCTTGGCAGCTCAAGAATGGTTTTCCTTCTCCCCTCTTCGAGGTGCAATAGACCTTTTGGAACTCGTTTACCGCAAAAAAGGCATTACACAATTTTGCTGCAAAGAAATAAAACGGCACAATTCTACCCCCCCCCCCCCCAAAAAAAAACAAATTGTGCGCTTGGATTATGTAGCCAATCTGCTTTCATGTGGGCCATTGCTGATTTTGTCCCGGCACGGGACATGTTGCTAAGATGCCCGCTTGTGGGGCACTTCTGATGTTCTCCCCCGCTGTGAACCATTGGGGACCCCCTCGGCGGCAATGGTTATGTAGGCAATCTGCCCACTTGTGGGCCGTTTTCCTCTCCCGCTCTGAAGCGTTGGGGACCCCCAGACAGCAGGGGTTATGTAGCCAATATACGTAGCTAGGCGAGGATGCCGAGATACAGGAGAGTGTTGAGGCAGTTAATCAATGAGCCGACCAAGCAACTGGTAGTTGAGTTGCGTGCCGCTTGTCAGGTGAACACTAGTGCAGATGCAATGCCCATGTCCGCCGATACAAAGACTGACCTCATCTACAAATGTGCATTCTTCAACTATTTGCAGCGGGTGCATGTTTTGTAGGCTTTTCACGTTACTATTGTATTGGCCGATGCATTGGTGGCCATGCAGAGCACTTGGTGCTTTGTGGACTCGGTGTTAAGGTTACTCCCATCGTTAAGGTCACTGTGGGGTGCCGTACGGAACCGGCAATTGTACATGTTGCGTACGTACGGCAAAATTTGCATTTGTCCTTTTCAATTTCCCCCCTTTTTTTAATAATTACATGACCTGCCGCAGAAAAAACAATTGTAACCACTGATGAATGCTTTTTTTTATTCGTCGCATTTTTTTTCCACAGTGACATGACTTACAGACAAAAAAATTACACGATTTTAGCACCACAAAATTACGTGCTTTGACGACCTTTTTGTACAAAAAAACGATTGACATTTTTCACGTGGAGAGTTCAAGGCTTGTGTGGGCCATGCATAGGGTGAGATGCAGGAAGGTGAGGGGTTCAGTGGGTACGCGGAGACCATGTGATGGTGGACACGCACAGACTTTGGAGCAGGCGAGGAATCGCCAGGGCAATGGGAGGCTTCTGCCTTGTAATTTGGCCGAGGGGGGGGATCCCCTACTACACGGTGCCCCCTCCATTCTTCATGGAACAATCCCCCTTTTCGCCACTACACTGGACACTGGGTGTACTACACAATGTTGAATGTACAGAATTGAATGTACAGAAAAGGCATCGGGTGTGCTGAGGGGGGCTCTGTCTGCTGCTTGTGCTGCACCATGTTAGGGTTAGGGTCACCACACGAGTGTGCAATGATACGTTAAACTACCTCTTATTGCTGCCAATTCCACCAGCAGGCGGAGTGGCAAGAGGTGCCCGGGCCACTCTCAACTTAATGCTGCCACCAGGGCAATCAGGGAAAGGGCCCCACATTGCAGGGTGGTTTGGTGAGCCACGGCACACACAAAACAACAAACCCAAACCACAACACAAAACACACCACACACACACACACACACACACACACACACACAACACAACACACCACAACACAATACATTCCAATACACTCACACACAAACCTCCACAATCTGCACCCACTGCCCCCCTCCCCCCCAAAAACCCAAGACACTCAAACACACCACGACACCCAGTGTTCAGTCCTGTGGGTAAGGGTGTGTGTGTTCCACACATGACTACATTGTACCCCACCAACATTTATGGAACCCCCTGAACACTGGGTGTACTACACGGTAGTCAGCCATGTCCAGTGCTGTGGGGTATGGGGGCTGGGGGGTTGTTTCATAAGGTCGGCGGAGGAGGTTTAGTAACACAAGGGGCTCAGGCCAGGGTCTTGGATCAGCATGCGAAGAGAGGTTGTTAGATCAAGCGCAGGCGCTGACCCTCCTGTTTGAGGGTCGTTCGCGTAGCATACCCGACGCCATGATACTGGATGTCTAACCCCTTGTACTCGCATTAACTCGCCTGACAAAACGGTCCCCCAGTGGATTTTTTGATTTTGAGGCCTCTATACCCCTAACCCTAAACTGAGTGTCACATTTTAGGAGGGGGGGCTGGGGGGGGGGGGGGGGCTGGGGGGCGTCAACAGTTTGTGCCCGCGCCAACCAATCCCGGCCGGTATTCGAACCGCCCCTCTGTGCAGGGGGGAAGCGAGTGTTTCACCACTTGATCGCCCGATTGCCCCGTTATCCCTGGGTCCCCCACTATTTGTAGACGTACTCCGCAACTGAAAAACAGCCAAACTGTGTGTTTCTGGCCGCCTGTCTGCCTGCCTGGTTGCCCGACGGACTGCCTGACTGACTGCTTGTCTGACTGACTGACTGTTTGGCTGACTGACTGCTTGCCTGCCTGACTTCCTATTTGACTAACTGTCAGCCTCTCTTCGACGTATCTTGCTGAAGGCAACAGAATTTCTGTGCCAGGCCAATCATTGAAGTCAGCAGTCAGTGTGCCGTGGCATCTTTTGTGTGTCTTGCCATGCAGCAACCTGCCACATCCCACGCTGGGCCGCTGTTGATTCGTTAGTGCGCATACTGCCGGCCCACCAGAATACCTTTGTGCTGGGGGGCGCGGGGGTCCATCTTCTTGGACTCCGACAGCGAAAGGAGGAGGATTGCATTTAGAGGTACAGTCGGATTACATGATGGCAGCGCCTATGTGGGACAGCGGATCTTCTCATTGATTGTTCGGGCGCAGGGGGCCGCGGCATTTTCTGCTGTACAGAATCCCCAACCTCCCACCACACACACACACCCATTCCACTCACCCTCAAAGTGTATCTTTATTCTCCCCCCCCCCCCCACTTTTTTTTCTCATGACCCCCCGTTTTGAGTGTATTTCTCATGGAGATTGCTTCCAACAACAGGCGCACACGGGTGCGCCCAGGCCTCGTGCCAGCGCATGGCCTCCTCCAGCCTGATCCCTGTCCAAAGGCGGTAGATCATGGAGAGGTCCCTCAGGGGCCGCTTGTTCAGCGCTCCGGTTGCTCCTGTGCTGTGTGTGCTACTCTCAGAACCTCTGGCAGCCGAAGCACTGAAGCGATTCCCAGCAGCACGGAGGCCGGGTATATGTGATTGTTCTGCTTGAGGGCAGTAGTATGCCCGGGTGGTCAAATCTTGGGCTGCTGTTGATTCGTTGGTGTGCATACTGCTGGCCCACCTGAATACCTTTGTGCTGGCGGCGCTGGTGTCCACCTTCTTATGACAGGAAGATGATTGCATTTAGAGGTGCAGTTGGAATACGTGACGGCAGCGTCTACATGGGTCAGCGGATGTTCCCATTGATTGCTCGGGGGCAGGGGACCGTAGCATTTTCTGCAGTACAGAACCCCCCCCCCCCCACCACCACACACACACACACACACCCATTCCACTCACCCTTTAAACTGCATCTTTATTCTGCCCCCCCACTTTTTTTCTCATGACCTCCAATTTTCAGTGTATTCCTCCTGGGCTCACTGGTACACTTGGAGGTGTTGGTTGTTCATTGTTGTCATCTCCATCTCTCAAACCCCCTTCCCCCCTCCCTTCCTGCGGGGTAAGTATCCGTGTTGGCAGGATCATTTGAAGTAGCGAGCAATGTTGGTGTAGCTATGAGGACAGCCTCCGTGACCGATGGCGCATTTGGTGCTGGAACAAGAACATCATCTCAGATTCAGGACAGCGTATCCTGACATTTTTTCTTGCCTCGTCCTCCAGGTGAGCATCATTTACACGTATGTTCCTGGAAGTACCAAACCCACCCCACCCTAATGACCCCCCAAAGGCCCCTGGTGACAGTTGTCGCATCAGTGCAAACACCATACTCCCACACACCCAAGTCATTTTGTTAACCCCTGCACGCGGTGGGACCCTTGGGGACAGACAGTTAACAGCACAAAAGCCATAGCTGCGGAGGAGCGCCCGGGGCCAAAGACCAACACACCGCTGGATCTACGGTAGTCCCTTATACGGCCCCTCCCCCGGGCCACAGACAATGACGTCCACGTCCCCCGCCAAAGATTTTGCGGCTATTACAGCTCTGGTGATGGAAACTTTGAAGAACGCCTTGGCGGCTGCAGTCGCGGAGGCTCCGCGACATCGTCAAAGTGATGGAGTGGCGGCCACAGGGAACATGCAGCAGCCGGACAGCCGGAGAAGCACGAGTCGGCAACCGAGAGTGCTGATACCGATACCGATACGACGAAGGAAAGAGCGACACCTGCAGCACAATGCCAGCACAATGCCAGTGGGAGCACGACAATCCAAGGAGGACGCGCGGACGATGACACAACGGACACAGCTGGCACAGCCCAAATCCAGGCAAACCTATGTGGAAGCGACGCAAACGGGTGCCCGAAGAACGAAGCCCCAAACGAGAGTAATCGCCAGGAAGGTGCCGCAGAGGGCAGGTATCATGCTCCAGCGTGTTATAGAGCAGCTCCAAAGGACGGCGCAGAAAGGCGGTTATGGCACAGTCCTACCCGCTCGCCCGTACAGGGCAACAGAGCTCGCCGAAACGGGCATGGTGCAACTAGCCGCAGCGATGCCGCCAGCACACTGGCCCTTGAACTCTCAAAAAGGTTTTGCTGGTAGGGAACACCACGGAAGATGTGTGGACGGCGGCCTCCGAAGCGGTGGCGATGCACAAAGGCAACCAGGAGGTGGCAGTGATAGTCAATCTGGGCCATTTTGCTGCGGTCCTCGCAAGCGCGGGCCTTCTGCAGCTGGCTTGGTGGAGCAGGAAGGAGCTTGCCTTGGCAGGTGCGCACCCATCTATCACAGCGACGAGCAGGTCTAGCCAGTGGGTGCTTGTAGAGCCGGGCCCGGTATTAATAGTATGGCCGTTGGGGTTTCGACTCCTGCTACGATGGTGTACCAACGACGCGCCGGAGGACAGACCGCCGCAGCCACTGGCCTCGGTGGTGGCTGGCACGAATGTAGGGGTTACACGCCTTTACCGCGCTTGGAGCAAGATGGAGGTGGACAATGGGCTACCCCCCAATCGCACGAAAGCAGACGCTACTCGGTGGGGATGAAGAGTAGCATGGGAACACCTGAAGGACGTGGTGCGGCCGATACTGCGGCACCGACCGCCCATGTCTGTGAAAGTCGAAACCAGGGTCACGCTGGAGGTGGCCATTGCTTTGCAGCTAGATCAAGTCCGCTCTGCGGTGCACAATTCGGGCGGACGCCCTGTAGTAGAGTACGGGGTGGGCAAGCCTGCCCCGAACCCCCTCAAACTACTACAATGTGGATGAATCTCCCAGCATAATCAAGAATGATCACGGCCAATTTGTGGACGAAGCTGCAAAGGGCTCCATGGTTTGCGAGACTACGCTGTGGTGATCGCCAAGAACAGATCGGGGTGACGGTGTGGGGGCCGGGGCCAGTATGCAACGAAATATGCAGGAAACTGGCTATGGAGGTGGGTACGGAGATACAATGGCCCAAAACACTCGTTCCCGTGTACGGATATGGGCCTAGCTTTGGGCTAAACACATGCATAGAGGACTCTGACGCGCAATAGGAACTGCGCAGAGTGTGGCCACCCAAAGATGTGAAGATGATCGACTACCAGCATCTTACTCTCCAGGGCCTGCAGTGCCCGACTTTCTTGCTAACGCTGGAAGGAGTGCCGCCAGAGTTGGAGCAGGCAATTCTCAGGGAGAGCGACGCCTGGCTACGGCAAATGGTGTGGGTCCAATGTGTGACCCAGCAGGCGACGGGGCCACGAAAACATGTGGGCCCGGGGACGAGCGTGGTGCTAGGCCCACGTATGGAAGGGGAGAACCCCCGCCAAGAGCTGGCGAAACAAGAGCCGTGGAGTTCGCCGCAGAGCGATGGGGGGGACGGAGAGGACGAGGATATGAACAGTGCAGGCGAAGTCTGAGGTCCTGGCGAGCACCTGCGGTGATGCTCTTCTGGGCCCTCGCGCCATTGTGTAGCAAAGTAGCCGGCCGGTATGCTCGTGGCGCGCACAGGAGATTTCCGCCCATGCCCGGGGCCGCTGCAAGTAGAAGCAGCAAATCTGACCTCACGACGAAGGCACTGGAGGCGAGTGATGACATCCAAAGCTGATGTACTGTGCTTGCAGGAAACGAGACTCGGTGCGGCGGGCTAAAAAGCCATGACAGCGCTTGCAAAGAGGATGGGATGGCAGGCGCTATGGGGTGGACTGATGGCCCCCAAAGGGGACAGTTGGCGATGGCATCGGGCATTGGTATGTTTTTTGAATGGCATTCAGGAACCGTACGCTATGGATCCACAGGATGCAGTATTGCCTGAGAACCAGAATGTATTTTTTCTTGGAGAGCACGACGATTCTCCACGCCAGTCACAGCGCAAGCGCCACTCAACTTCATATGATTTTTTGTTACATTTCTGTGACTCCTCACATATATGATGCATTATAAAGGCTTACCGAGTTCAGCCACATTTGCTACGAATGGTTTTGGAATAAGTTGGTCTCCGTATTCCTCAATACATATTCCTCTTTATTCATCGTTGTGTCTCCAGACCACTGATGAGGGCCTGAAATGTGACGGCCGAAACTAGTATTGTTTTTGGCGCGGCAGTGCTTGTGTTGCCTTTGCGTGGATGCTTGTGGACGCATTAATTTGCAGAAACCGAACCGGAACGTTTGTGACCACGGTGGAGTACCATATGGTGATCTAAAGCCACAAGACCGCCGTTTCAGGAACAATAGAGGAAACTTCTCGGTCACCAATACGAGGTTCCTGGGCAAAGCTCACATTAAAAATTTCCAAAAAAAAATCCCAAAATTTTTTGAAAATAATTTCCAAGAAATTTTCAGAAAAATGAACGCATGCGCAATTTTCATGACCGTACCTCAGGTGACCACGGGGGCCCTAGACCCGTCCGGGTTTCCCTCTTCAATATTGTA
Source organism: Eutreptiella sp. 'Long Island Sound 2002' (assembly GCA_964036045.1). Taxonomy (NCBI): domain Eukaryota; phylum Euglenozoa; class Euglenophyceae; order Eutreptiales; family Eutreptiaceae; genus Eutreptiella; species Eutreptiella sp. 'Long Island Sound 2002'. Next base: position 178,407,417 of record OZ038381.1, read on the forward strand.
TTTCCCCATACTCCCACACACCCACACACACCCACACATGCTTGACCCGAGACAAACAGGCGCAGGAAACAGGACATGCCACTGCTCGCTACGCGAATATCAACAAGCCACACACACACACACACACACACACACACACACACACATGGGCACACGCACACGTGTTGGCCGGACGGTGGCACTTGTTTGCCAGCACCTTTGGGAGCCCAGGCTAATGGAACACAGTGGCCATTGCAAGCCATTGCCTCTGTCCTTGAGCCGTGTGCATATGAAGTTCATGGGCCCCACGCCATTGGAGCCAACCCGATGTGGTTGTGAAGAGTGCATGCTTGCCAAACCTAGGGTGCACCTCAGGGCACAATGAACCCCCCCCCCTCCTCGTGGTATCTTCTTGTCCACCAACAGGTGGAGAGGCAATGGGGTACCGAGGGCCACTCTATCGACTAACACTCAAGTCTACACAAGGAAAGGCCCCTACAACACCACCTGCCCCTGCTATGGGGTCGTCTTCTTATGAGTTAGCTTCAGGTAGGTGCAAGTAGGAACAGGTAGGCTCAAGATCCACCCGTATACCAATACCCAGTCCTGCCGCCTCCCGGCTGTTGCTCCATGGCGATAACCCTTTTGGCGCACAAACTTGCCATGGGAGCCACACTCTGTGTTGTGCACCTCCCTGCACAAGCACTTTGGTGTGTATGGCATATAGGGGGGGCATGCTTGGGGGCAAGCCAAGGAGGGGCAGGACAACTTCGACGAAACATATTGCTAGGTTGCCACCACGAATTGGCCCTAATTTGCCCATACAAACGGGTCAAAGTGTAGGTTGAGATTTGCCTGTACAAACGGGCTAGCGTTTAACCGGCCACAGAGCCTGGCATATCGGCGCCGATGAGACCTAGCGGCTTGGCCTCAAGGAGCTATGGAATTTGCCTGTACGAATCGGCCGCTAGGCCCCGCATATGGAGCGCCATTTCGGTGGATAGCGCGGGAGGAAACCTACCACTATTGTGGTCTAGGCCACAATATTGGGTGCAATATACCAAGCAAATCTCAAACCTTGCCTGCCTATCCTACCACCAATTTGAGGTACATTCAAGTAAATTCCTCACGACAGATGAACCCACCCACCATGTGATTCCGAACAACTGGAAGGTGTCTGCGGTAGCCGTTGTGTATGTAGCCGACATCCCACCGTACCGGTGCGCAGAGGACTTACAAGGTATGGTTGGGGGGGGGGGGGATTCTCTGAAAGACGAAAGACTGAATTGGATTCTCTGAAAGACTTTCTGAGTGTCTATTTTTTTTCGAGTGTCTATTTTTTTCGATGCTCTTCATGCATGGACGCCTCGGGGACCTGCCCCTTGCAAATTGAAGCCTCGACCTGCCGAAAGGGACTGAGAGCGCGCCGGGTGCCACTTCCCCTCGTCTGGTATCGCCTAAGGGTCCCGACCCTGATATACGAGTTTGTGGGTCCTGCAGAACAGCAGGACCTCCTCTTCGCTTTGCTTCAGGACATCTTCACCGAGAGTGTAGAGTACCTGCACATCGGCGTCGACTTGGACTGAATCACAACCCGAGTTGGTCCACTAAAACCCGGTCTTGGGCCACACCACCGGGGTTTCACGGGTCCTCCCCACGCCAGATTGCTTGCATTGCTGATAGCCATAGGTGAATAGCTGAGATGCCAGAGGCAGCAAGTGCCGCAGATCTCATTGCAGAGTTCAAAAAAGCCCACGAATGGGCAGAAGAGGGCGCCCTGATGGCATACGAGTTCACGCAAGTGGCCATCGCCAGTCTTGTAGCGTCAGAACACACGACAGCAATTTTCTCAGACCACAAATATTTCGAAAACAAGGACGTCTCAACAGCCCAATACAAGCTCGACACGGTCCTCAATCTCAAAGATCCCATCCTTCCCAAAATCATATGGTGCAAAGACGCCACCTTCAACCTGGTGGTTGCAGTGCGCAGCTCAGCCCTATTAGAGGGCATTGCTCTGTTCAAACAAGTGGTGGCTCAATACACGGATGTCTCTCTCAAGATGATAGTCTTCACAGGCAGGGAGTTACGCCTGGCTGAAGGTACGGATCTGCTTCGGGAAAAGCTCCCGTTCAACCCGGAATCAATCTCGTTGCTACACAGACCAATCAGTGAAAAAGGTGGCTCACATCTCCACTCATGGATAGTGGAAGCACCGCAGGGAGTACGTAACAACCCCTTCGCCACCGCCCCTGCACGACGCATCGTCCAGCTTCTCCCTCCGGGTCAAGACCCACTGAAACTGTTTGCCCCCATTGCGAAGCAGGTGGATAAATTGGCTATCTGTATCAACAACAAATTCCTGAATGAGATGGTGTCTGAATTGGGTCTGGACACAGGCCTGACCGCAATCTCACCGAGGCCACATCCAACCCAGACCGGCTGGGTCATCTTCCAACGAGCTCTGGTACCACAGGACAAAATCGACCAAACAGAGTCCAAGTACTACAGCAAGGAAAACTACACCCGCGTCCCCTTCAAGACATACTCTGGTGACCTGAATGATTGCGAATGTATTGCGGAAGTCTGGATTGTCAAGAAGGCACAGACACACGAAGCCCTCACAAAATTTTGGGCAGTGCTCAATTTCCACTTGTGCAAGATCACGGACCAGCTTCAGCATAGGCCGCAAGCACAGTACACAAACACCAACAAAATACGCCTCGGGTTCAAGACCAAGGCGGATGCGCAGGTATTTGTGGAAAAGAGCCTACCGCAGCTCAAGGAGCTCGGATACACGTTCAAAACCGAAGGAACCAAGGACGGATATTGGGACCAGAGAGGATCGTCATCGTCGGCTGCCAGCATCCGCACGTCTACATCCTGGTCCACCAAAGGTTCCAAAGCACCCACGGAGAAAGAAGACCACGTGGTACTAGTGGATATACCAGAGTATCTGGCCCCCAATGAAATTCTGGCGGTAGTAAAACACGCGCTGACCAGCCGCTCCATCCCGGTTGAAGACACCCAGGTGTCCATAGAAAGATTGAGGTGGTCGATGGGCAACATCCGGCAGCCAAATTGGAGTGTGCGGGCACCGGGAGTCAAAGGGTTGGCGGGGGTAGTGCTGACCCTGACCGACCACGAGGGTTCCCAACGTGTGGCCACGATCCGTTCTTGTTCCGACTGGGAAACCAGCTGGCAGTCATGGCGTGAAAGGGATAAGAACAAACCACAGCAGGCCCAGCAGACAGGGCCAATGACTCCGGCACAGATTCTCCGTCGGAATCCAAACTCCCTCCTCCCCTCTCCTCAAGTGCACGTACAACCGAACCCTATGCAGGCAGTACAGGTGCTGCCGAACATCCTCCCCCCGCAGGCACAACCCCCACACCCCCTCTACCAAGGACAGGTTCCGCTCACACAGCAGAACCTCAGCTACCTACAGGCCTTGGTGTCGCAGACCCCCCCCTCCCACTCCTCAGGATCACGCATGATGGCTTTGGACATTGATAGTGTCAGAGGTAAACGGCCACGCAATGGTAACGATGACAACTTCTAATGTCACAACACAACCACAGGCGTTCCCGTTGGGCAGCGACCTCACAGTCGCCACCATCAACGTTAATGGAGCGCATGCCGACCAGCAGGACGGCTCACGCATCGTACCCAGGGTTAAAGTGGTGCTGCGCCACATGAAGGAATTGCAGGTGCAGGTCTTTGCGATGCAGGAACCGCACCTACAAATGGGATCAGCGCAATTGGAGGCCCGTTCCACCAGCCTCACAGACCTTGCTAGACAGCATGGCTATAGCTGTAGGGCCCAGCTATCCCCCCCCCACACCAGGGGGGGGGTGGCACTGTTTTGGCAAAAAGATTGGACGGAGGTCGCATCGGCCTCCATCTCCCCACGCCTGCTCCTAACAAACTTGCTGAGCCCAGAAGGCCTCGTGTATACGGTGGTCTCGGCCCATTTCAGTGATAAGCCAGACAAAAGAAAATCACAATGGTTACGGTTGAAAGAAGCAATGGCAGTCTTCCCCTTCTCACAACACATACTCCTCCTCGCAGACCACAACTCGGTCATCACTCCGGGTGATGACTCTGAATATATTTCTGAGCACGACAACCTCCCCCCCGCAGCCAGAGCACGAGCAGAGGAACTCAGCACCATCTCAGCACTGAGTCTGTGTGACACGTGGCAGGAAGTATACGGCCCGGCTATGGACCACGACGACCCGCGAAGACCTAAAGGGTGGACGTGGGGATTCCATACTGAGCAGGACGACACCCCCCATCGCACAAGGATTGACAAAATCCATGTGTCCAGGCACATGTCAGCCTCGATCGTACGGTGCTACGCGAGGAAAATTGGCAGCGGGGATCACCGGGCGGTGGTATCGACCCTGGCACCCCCCACCCCCACGACGGTCCAGCCCAGACAAAGAATCCCCACGTCCTTCCTACAGTGGGAGGACACCACAGCGGGCCTCGCCCAGCGGCTCAGGAGTCTCACGGCTCAAGGAGATGAGTGGTGGGCACAAGCACTCCGCACTATCAGAACCACAGCGTACACTTTGGAAAAACAGGTAAACCCCAAGGGATTGAGCGAGGTCATTGCAATGCTACAGGCAAGCACTGTCGATTACACCCCCCCTGAGGCGGCACACTTTTTGCAGCAACAAGGATTGACGCCAGCCACGCCACGGCAGGCATATGCGATGCTGGCAGCACAGGCAGAACAGGCCACCCAGCACAAGACGGAAGGGATTGTGCTTTCCAAACTACGGTCAGCGCTCAACACACAGCCGGAGGAACCACAGAGCAAACAACAACGACGGATAGAAATTGCACGGCTCACCAGGGAACTACAAAGCAAGCGGAAGCTCACTGCACTCCGCAACAAGGCAGGGCGCACGTTCACGGAACCCACACAAATTGCGGAGGAACGGAAACAGTTCTGGTCTGGGGTGATGGCCAAAGGGGAACACACCGTCGAGGAGTGCGCCCAGTTTTTGCGCTCGCTACCCCTACGCCCGCAGCTAAAAGGGGCGGCAACTCTGCTCCTTAAGCCACTCACACAGGAGCTGGTGCTCACAGCACTGGAAAAAATGAAACCAGGGTCGGCCCCTGGCCTGGACGGAGTCACGGCAGAAATCCTGATGGCCCTTCCCGGAGCACTGGTGCCCAAAATGACGGAACAAATTGCACTCTTCCTAACCACAGGGAAAATCACAGAGGAGTGGGCACTCGCTATCTTGAACCCCATCCCCCAGCAAAAGGGCTCCATTTCGGTCACACAGCTCCGCCCATTGTGCCTGCAAAGTGTGCTGTTTAAATGGGTATCGATGACCCTGTACCTCATGCTGCAAGACCTACTTTTGTATGCCACCCCCCCTGAGCAAAAAGGCTTCATGAAAGGGCGATTCATTTTTGAGCACATCTGGGAGGCGCGGGCGGCCTGGACCGCAATGGATTATGGTCTGTTTCTCTCCATTGATTTATCCAAAGCGTTTGACTCTGTCCATCACAATTATTTTATTGCCTTCTTCACCCACCTGGGTCTCCCCCCACAGATGATCGCGCTCATCATGAACATGCTGACTTCGCCCTTTGTCTTTGGAGTGGGCAAAGGCGTAGTGCGCGAAGTGCAAGTCACACCAGAATCAGGGGTCCGACAGGGGGACCCACTCTCCCCAGCATTGTTTGCCATGGTCTGCTCGGTGCTGGTCCCCATGCTCCAGGCAGTGTCCCCCAGCATAAGAGTCCTGTTTTACGCAGATGATCTCCTGCTATATATCCCCGTTTCCCCGGCTCTGATTTGCCCCCTCATACCAGACATCATGTACACGCTACGGCGGTACGCTAAGTTTGTAGGATTACGGATCAACTTGGATAAATCGGCCTTCTTGTTGCGTGGCTTTTGGACGGACAGGCAGAAAACCAAACTCGAAAGCACAGGCATTCCGGTGCAAAGCAAGGTGAAGTACCTGGGGAATCTTTTTGGGGACGTCACCCCTGATGAAGCATTTGCGCCCCATTTATCCCGTGCATTGGCGCGAGCGCAGTTCGCAGCGACCCTACCCCTGACGATGCCAGAGCGAGTACACCTGCTCCAGGAGTGGATACTCCCATTGATGATCTACCCGGCGAGGGCCTACTTCCCCACGGAGGATGTATGCACCAAGCTGGCAAATGTGTACCGGGTGGCCCTAAGGCTTAGTAGCTGGGGCCTCACCCTACCCATACTGCAGCTTCCCCCGAAGCTGGGGGGGGGCACTCCTCCCGAAACCCAGCCTCTTCTTGCTGTGGCAACACGCCACACACTTCGTGATGTCCCGGCACGATACTAGTAAGCTCTCCCCCATTTCTGCGCAGCATTTCAATGGTTGGGCCAAACGCTTCGGAGTACAGGCGGAGCTGGGTGACCTCCCATGGCTACAGCTGGGTCCCATCCCCTGGAACACTTACCCCTTTTTGGGCACCTCGGCAAAAGCCTTCTCCCTGCTTCGGAAACTGGCCCCCATCCTCCCCCCCAACACAGACCAGGCACCACGGCTGAGCTGCTGGCACTCGGTACTCTTCAGGGACACAAATAACAACACATATTTTTCACCGAAACTCATCAGGGCAGGGATCACACGCATCGGACAGTGTACACCGGACCTGCAGGAAAGACTCCCGCCCACATGGGCCCCGAGGTACAAGGCCCAGCTGGGACAGGCCTGGCCCCAGCCACAAATGACACCACCACAGGAAACATCGGCCATTTTCTGGGGGGGTTGGAACACAAAGGCCATGCTCAGGTACTTGATGCGGCAGGAACCCCCGGACCCCCGTCAAACGCCCGAAACCTGGCAGGCCTGGACCAAGCTGTCGGTACCGCCCAAACACCACTCATTCATACAGACAGCACTGTGGAAAAAACTCCCAGTGGGGACCAGACTCGCCAACTGGCTCCCTCAGCACACACACTGCCTGGTGGATGGCAAACCAGAAGACATGCGACATGCGCTGCTGGAGTGCCGGTTCCTCCCCCCCGCGTATCACATTGCGGAACAATGCATGGGGCCAGCGATATTCGAGGATACCACAGAAACAGACCCAGAGGTCCTCCTGTGGGACATGCCAGTTCTATCCCTCCAGAGCCCGCTAGGGCTGATCATGTGGACCGCGGTCATGGCATCCTGGAACCTGCGCAATGCGGTCAAATTCCGAGACACCCCCCCAACATGGGACATATTCCTCACACAGTGGTTGTGCATTCTTGCGCGATGGCACGAGCACCCAGCTCCAACCCTCCCCACCCCCGAAGTGCGGGACATGCACCGCGCAATCGCATCCCTCAAGGAAACAGGAAATTTGCAACACCCCAGGCTCAGCCAACCCCACCCATCCCCCCCCAGGCTCCGCAACCCACGGCCCAGGAAACGCAAAAAAGACATGTATGGACCAGCGATGGCGGAGGCACACCAGAAAGTCATTGATGAGTATGTAGCGGAGGGATGGGAAGCCATCTACCCCGACGGCTCGTCGGAGGTCCATCCGGAGGCGGGAATGGTGGGAGGGTTTGGGGTATATTTCGGGGATCACCGGGACACGGCACAGTGCATCCCCATCAATCAGAAACAAACAAATAACAGGGGAGAGCTCCTCGCGGCCATACATGCCATTCGCCACAGGACACAGCACAAGCGCACACTGATCTGCTCTGATTCAAAACTAGTGGTCATGGGGGCCACAGGCAAAGCCAGCAAATGGCGGCGCCATGACTGGCAAGGCTCGCGGGGGCCGGTGGGCCACGTGGACCTGTGGGAGCAACTCCTTAAGGAAATTGACCAGGCTGGGGCAACGGTACGCTGGCTGCATGTCCCCTCACACGTTGGCATAGTAGGAAACACACATGCGGACACACTGGCTGACATGGGCCGCCGCAAATCCCCCCTCCTCCGAGGGTATGTCACCTCAGCCCGGCGCCCACAGCAGGAAGGGCAGGCACAGGAACAGGAAGAAGAGTCCGACCTGGATGAACCACCCATGTTTTCTCCGGAGGAGCGGGCGACCAGCCCGCCTCCTCGTGGCACACCCCCCCCCCCCCCGACCCCCCGCAGACAGGGTGTAACCCCACTGCTGGAAGTCGAGGACTGCACCCCAGCCTCCAAGAGACCACGCCACTCACCAGGCTGCACTGACCCGGCCTCTGGATGGAGGTCGCGGGCGGTCTCCCACTCACCACGGCAAACACCAATGCGTGACGTCAGGCAGGAACTCTTCCCCTCGTCAGCCCCCCCCCCCCCCTCCCCAGGCAGCTGTGATGAGACCTGGCTGGCACCCAGATCACCAGCAACGGCCTCCACGATCACGTGCAGCACGGAGGGCTCACGGTGTGGCACACCGGACCCCAGCCGCCCTTTGTTTGGCACGCCCAACACCCCCTAATGCACAGCGCCACCACCCCGGTGATGAGTGAACATGCCCTGTTTTTTTGAGTGGCTGTTTTCTGATATCTTCGATATAGCACAACGGTATCATCAGTGGCCCTGACGCCGGATGGCGGAGGTTCGATGCCCGGAGCGTGGCTTGTGGCGGCTCGCAACGGGTAGTTCTGGTGTTGTGGTAATAAATACATGGGTACCATCTAGGAGGATTATTTACTGTAGGGAGGAGCATACCTGAAAGTGCACGGGGGCCCAGCCCCGCAGTGCGCTGCGTCACCGCGGCTCGTGGAGGCGACGGCGCAGGCCGCCCGATCACCGCGTTGATGTTGGTGTAGCGGGCCTCCTTGGCGGGGGGGGGGGGGAGAACCGAGTCCCCCCCAGAGACAGCCGGATATAGACACCTGGTGGTATGGGTGGGGTTCCCCACCACATCGTCAGCATAGCATACTGGAAGTGCACGGGGGCCTCGTCACGCGGGCGTAGGTTCGATGCCTACCGTGGAGGCGACGGAGGAGGCGGCCCGTTCATCGTTGGGCTGGCCATTTTTCCGCCAGGCCACCCTGTATGCACCAGCACACACACAGACTGCACATGCAGGCGCCCAGGCGCTGCCCACACCCCTCCCCTGTATGGCTGTATGTTGACCTCCGAAAAGCCAGTACCCACTGGGGTTTTTAAATCCTAAGGACCTAAATAGCCCAGGGCCGGTGGCAGCGGCCCACAAGGGTGACCTCTGACCGCCCCACCCCCCACGACCAGGTGACCCGGAAACACAGGTGTGTGGCCGAGAGGGGCCAAATCAAGCGAGCATGCCAGTGCGACGGAGGGAGCCAAAGTGGGACACATCAAACGCTACGCCCCAAACTCAGTCCGAAGGCGACAATGCCCTGAACCCTGTAGAAGCAGCCCGACTCTTACCCCATCCAGGGACGAGGGAAGGGACGAACTGCAAAGCACTGTCTGCGTGACACGGACAATCATGGAACTGAGCAGGCGATGAAGGTCGTGAGGCAGGCGCGGCTGGAGCTAAGTGGCGGGTCCACACCTGACCAATTGAGGCCCTTCTGGTCTTCTTGTGCAGAATACAATGCACACAAAGACAGGGCCATGGCCGCCCGGCCCCAAATCGCCGGGGCAAAGATGCGCAAAGCATTCATGACTGCTACTAAAATGTTACCAACCATGGACCTCGATGCGGAGGTCCGAGCCAAATTCAAGGTGTTGAAGAGTCCTCTAGGGGGCCTACCTAGCACATCGTCACACTGCATCACGGAGCTCCATTTCCTAGTGGATGCGGCCAAGAAGGACTTGGAGCTGAACCTAACGTGGATGCTTAGGCGTCGCTTTTGTTGGATGCTCGAGACCAACTGCCTCAAAGAGAGGTTGTTAGGGTGCCATATACCGCCTTTTTGGGGGGGTAATTCACATAGCATACTACACGGGATGATTTCGGATGTCCAACACCTTGTAGAGTCATCCTTTTGGGAGACAAAATGATCCTCCGATGAGTTTTTCGATTTCGACCCCTCTACCACCCCCTGCACCCAGGTGCCACTTTTTTGGGACGGGGGGTGGGGGATCAAACCCTTTTTGTGTTTTGCGGCAAATGTGCGTCGATTTGGACCTAGGTGTTCAAAAACTTTTGTCTTCTACATGGACCCCTTAACCAATGGTGGTGGTCCCTTGTTCTTCTCTAGGATAGCTTGGGTGATCATTTGGTGACCCATGAGGACCCACTGGGCCCAGGTAGCCTGGGCCATAGGCCCCCCGAAAGCGTCAAATTGCCGCTATTTAGTGGCACTTGGAAATTTTCGAAAGTTCGACCTTTCGCAAAACCCTTTGCTCGGCCTTGGGATGGGGTTGGGTGACTTCTTGCCGACAATAAGGGTACTTGGGCACCCATGGGGACCCAAAAGTGGCCGCTAGGCCCATGTAGCCCGGGCCATGGGCCCCCTGAGTGCCTACAAATTGCTGTGGTGTAGGCCTAGGTTTTTCTTGAGTGCATGTCCTACCCGACGGGGGGGGGGGGGGGTTCAGAAGCTCTGGGTGGGTTGGTTTCCATTTTCTCAAACCCTACTGTTGGCCCTAGATTGGGCTTGGGTGACCATTTGGTGATCATACAGATACCTGAGCATGTACTGGTCGCTAGGCCGATGTAGCCCGGGCCATGCCCCCCCCCCCCCCTGAAAGCCCCAAAATTGCTATTCTATAGTTTGTCTGGTGGCACCTACAAATTTTCGAAAATTTGACATTTGACATTTTCCGAAACCCTTTTGTCGCCATCTGGGATGGGTTTCGGTGATCATTCTGTGACAAAATGGGTGCTTGAGCACCCATGGGGATTCAAGTGGTGGGTGACAGGCCCATGTAGCCTGGACCATGGGCCTACTCAAAGTCTCGAGATTATTGTCGTGGAGGCATTCCAGGGGCACCCAAAAGGTCTCAAAATTCAACATTTGTAAAGCATTCTTGTCGGCCCTGGGATGTGTTCTGGTGATCTTTTGGTGACAAAAAAGGTACTTGAACACCCATAGGGAACCATGTAATGGCCGCTAGGCCCATGTAGCTGTAGCCATGGCCCCCCCGAAAGCTCCGAAAGCTATTTTTTTGGTTGTGTAGTGGCACCTGAAAGTTTTCGAAAATGCAACGTTTTCTGAAACCCTTCTCTACCTCTCGGATGGGTTTCTGTGATCATTTGGTGAGAATGTGGGTACTTGAGCACCTGTGGGGATTCAAGTAGTGGCCGCTAGGCCCATGAAGGCCGGGCCATAGGCCCGCTGAAAGCCCCGAAGACCCTTCCCCCGTGTCCCCCCTCCGCGCCCCAAAGGATGCCTCCAGCGAGCACCCAGTCAAATCTATTCGAAGTGCCTTGCCGAAGGCACTACAATTTTGGGGCCACTGCCATCTGATTGGCTGCGGGCCTAGGCCGCAATCCAGGGCAAGTGGGGTGCTAGCACTGTTGCGGGGCCATTACCAGGCTTGGGCCCACTCGTGGATTGGTTCCTCAATGTCCAGCAGTGGAACCTAACGGCACACCAGACACACAATTTCCCCGTGATGACCGTGCCGCTGGAGCGCTCTGGGCATCAGGGGACGATGATCGGTATGACGTGCCTCCTTGTGCAGAGGGGCCGTAGAGACAGCGGTCCACATTAGCACCTGCCTTGCCCAGTCTCGCGAGTGGTGGCCAGCAATTCAGCACTTGTGGGTGTGGTTGGGCGGCTACAGTCCATCAGCAGCTGTGGGAGCCCACAGTGCTGGTGCAATACGTGGCCGGGATAGCCGCCACTTCAATGCGGCGCAGACACACAGAGATAGTGGGGACCCCACTCCATAGGCACCGAGTGCATCTGCCAGGTCCTTACTAAGTCCCAGCGGGTATGGTTGGCCCACGCGAGTGCGCGGGCGACTCTACTCTCGGCCCAAGCAGGGCCCAGGCACGATAGCATGGGCCCTGCAGGAGCTGTGGCTCCAGCAAAAAAAAGCAAGGGCAATGGGTGGCTCGGGCCACCTTACCCTTGGTGTGGCACTGCTGTTCCATACCCAGCACAGCACAACACCCAGTGTTCAGTCCTGTGGGTAAGGATGTGTGTGTTCCACACATGACTACGTTGTACCCCACCAACATTCATGGAACCCCCTCACTGGTGTACTACACGGTACTCAGCCATGTCCAGTGCTGTGGGGTATGGGGGCTGGGGGGTCAGCATTCCTTCGGGGGGGGTGGCCGTATAGTAGATCACACAAGGGGCTCTGGCCAGGGTCTTAGATCAGCATGATGGGTGGAAATTTCTGTGCATTGAATCGTTGAAGTCAGCAGTCGGTATGCCGTGGCACCTTTTGTGTGTCCTGCCATGCAGCATTCTGCCACATCCCACACCTTGTTCGTGTGGCTGCCCCTGTGCCGCCTGTGCTACTCTCAGAGCCACTGGCAGCTGCAGCACTGGAGCGATTTCCAGCAGCACAGAGGCAGGGTATGTGTGACTGTTCTGGTTGAGGGCAGTAGTATGCCCAGGCGGTCAGATCTTGGGCCGCTGTTGATTCGTTGGTGTGCATACTGCTGGCCCACCAGAATACCTTTGTGCTGGGGGGCGCGGGGGTCCGTCTTCTGGGGACTCCGACAGGGTAAGGAAGAGGATTGCATTTAGAGGTACAGTCGGATTACCGTGCGAATCCTAAAGATTTGCGAAATTATTTAATTCCCGGCACATGGTGTTGTTGTCCGCAAAAAAAAAAACGCAAAAAAAGTATTAATTTTCAGCGGCGTGCCTTACGCAAAAATGGGTTCAGCGAAAAAAAAACGCAAAAATAAACTATTTTTTGCCCCTACCCCCCTTTTTGCAAGAATGCCAGAATCGCGGGACGGATGCTGTGTTTGCCCCACTGCTTGTTGCCGCCCCCCCCCCCCCCTCCGTGTTTCATGCTCCATTTTGCACCTTGCTTTGCTTTCAGAGAATGATGAATCAGTGACCACGTATCAGGGCATCCAGGATTGTCACAATATTAGATATTTCAATCCGGGTGCTGATGTGCCCCAGAGCAGATAGAGGGGCTAGTTCGGGACATTTGATTGCCAGTCCATTTGTGATTCGAATTTGGTTGTTGGTTGTTGGTAAAACGGAGTAAACCAGCGGGTCGAGGGTTTCTCCTGGATTTTCATGCACTATTATCGAGACGAAATGACAAGGCAGCATTTCACATGCCATGGGCACTATTATGGATGAGTTTACAACTATTTTTTTGAAAAACTGGTAGACCTGAATCATGCTTGTTGGTGCTTATTTGTGCTATGGACTGCACTCCCAGAGTCCAAGGTACGCACGGTCTCTTGCAGTAGCAACAAAGTGAATCAACCCCATTCCCCAAAACGCAAAGAAAAAAACGCAAAAATGGGTTCTGCAAAAAAATCGCAAAAATGAAATATTTTTTGCCCATTTTGGATGCCGTCGCCAAAATTTGCTTATTATTAATTCAAAACACCCAAAGCAAAAAACAGGATTCCGCGAATCTTTAGGATTCGCACGGTATGTGATGGCAGTGCCTATGTAGGAGTGCGGATCTTCTCATTGATTGTTCGGGCGCAGGGGGCCGCGGCAGTTTCTGCTGTACAGAAACACCCCCCACACACCACACACACACCCATTCCACTCACCCTCAAAATCTTTATTCTGCCCCCCCCCCCCACATTTTTTCTTATGACCCCCCGTTTTGAGTGTATTTGTCATGAAGATTGCTTCCAACAACAGGCGCACACGGGTGCGCCTAGGCCTCTGCCAGCGCATGGCCTCCTCCAGCCTGATCCCTGTCCAAAGGCGGTAGATCATGGAGAGGTCCCTCAGGGGCCGCTCGTTCAGCGCTCCGGCTGCCCCTATGCTGCGTGTGCTCCTCTCAGAGCCTCTGGCAGCCGAAGCACTGAAGCGATTCCCAGCAGCACGGAGGCCGGGTATGTGTGATTGTTCTGCTTGAGGGCAGTAGTATGCCCGGGTGGTCAAATCTTGGGCTGCTGTTGATTCGTTGGTGTGCATACTGCTGGCCCACCTGAATACCTTTGTGCTGGCGGGCGCTGGTGTCCACCTTCTTGTGACAGGAAGATGATTGCATTTAGAGGTACAGTTGGATTTCGTGTTGGCAGTGCTGACATGGGAGTGTGGATCTTTGATTGTTCGGGGGCAGGGGACCGTAGCATTTTCTGCGGGACAGAATCCCCCCCCCCCACCACACACACACACACACATTCCACTCACCCTTTAAACTGCATCTTTATTCTGCCCCCCCACTTTTTTTTCTCATGACCCCCCGTTTTGAGTGCATTCCTCATGGGCTCACATGTGGTACACTTGGAGGTGTTGGCTGTTCATTGTTCTCATCTTCATCTCTCAAACCCCCTTCCCCCCTCCCTTCCTGTGGGGTAAGTATCCGTGTTGGCAGGAACATTCGAAGCAGCTAGCAGTGTCGTTCCAGCCGTGAGGACAGCCTCCGTGACCGATGGCGCATTTGGTGCTGGAACAAGATTATCATCTCAGATTCAGGACAGCATATCCTGACACTTTTTCCTTCCTAGTCCTCCAGGTGAGCACTATTTAGACGTATGTTCCTGAAAGTACCAAACCCACCCCACCCTAATGACCCCCCAAAGGCCTGGTTGCATGCTTCTGCGTCCAGGGCAATGGGGAGGGGCACACAAGGGTATGGGTCTGGTGACAGCTGGTCTGATATTGGCATCAGTCTTCCACCCTGCGCGAAAGAAGATAATTTTTGGCGTAACGCCCTACGCAAAAATGTGCTCCGAAAAAAAACTGCAAAAATGAAATATCTTTTGCCCATTTTGGATGTTGTCGCAAAATTTGTGCTTGTCATTAATTCAAAACACCCAACCCAAAAATTAGGAATCCGCGAATCTGCAGGATTTGTACGGTACTGTGCTAGCGTGAGCTGTACCTCCACACTGAACGCCCCCACACCTGGGTCAGCACCTCGGCCACGCACCCTTGGTGCGCCACGCAACCCTAGGTGTGCCACGCAGTGGTGCTGTACCGGGGCAAGGGCCGGACATTTTGGAATCCAGCCACAGGGTTGGAAAACAACTGCGAGCTTTGTACTTAGCACGTGACCTACCTTTGGTTCGTTTGGACACAATGATGAGAGAATCTTTTAGATAGGCCCACAGGCGTGGAGGCCAGAATTCGCATTTTCCTTTTGTGTAACCCCCTTGCAACCATTATGCTTGTGCTCCTCTATGGGGACCCTAGGAAGGTACGGGTTTGGTAGCATTATTGATCTCTCCCCGCTATGCGGACCCTGAGAAGGCAGGTGTTGTGCAGCGAGATTGCCCCACACCGGGGCCTTGAGAAGGCAACGGTTCTGTAGCAATATTGAGTTCTTCCCACTATATGGACCCCATGAAGGCAGGGTTCATGTAGCCATATTGATTTATCCCCACTACCGCATTCATTTATCCCCACCATGGGGCCCGAGAAGGCAGGGGTTGTGGCACGATTTAGAATTCTTCCCCCTTTGGGAACCCCAACAAGGTAAGGGTCAGGTAGCCATGTTGATTTCTGTGCAGCCATGCAGATGTCATCTCACCATGGGGACTCCTTGGCCTACAAGCATGGAGCTACATTGATTTCTCCCCACCATGGGCATCCCTTGGTGTTGAGTTATACAGCACCCCTAGGAGGGTGGGGTGCTGGAACAATGAACGGTGTCCATAGTTGCTCCATCCATGCACCCTTTGCATAAGGTGTTTGCTGGCCCCACACCATGGGGGCGCGGTTCATTTCCCATTTGCTGCATGAGTTGATGCGGGTGTGGAGGCCCTATGTGTGCCATGGTCCTCAAAGCAGCTGTAGTGGTGGGGCCTTGCAAGACCTAGCCATCAAACCACAACATTGTCAAGGCCATGACCCGCATTGCCAACAACTCATCCTCTTGCAGCTAGCAGTAGATTGCCTTGGGAGGTGCCCATCCACGAAGCGAGATGACTGCCATGCCTTGACCCACCTCATTCTCCCTATGCGGTTCCTCGGGCACAAGCTGCTGCAAACATCCCTGAAATGATTCCAACTTCACGACCGCCAATTGTAGGGGCTAGTGGCATTGTAGGGGCCTATGCAGACTTGATTGCCCTTCTGGCAGCAATCAGTCAAGAGTGGCCCTGGGGACCCCCTCGCCTCTCTATTTGATTGGGGAGTTGTAGCTATTGGGGGGCCCACACCATGGTGCCTTAAGCCCCCCCCCCCCCCATGCTCAACTGGGTGGCTCAGTTGTTTATGGTGGCGCAGGCCTGGGGACGGTGGCCCTAGCCCCTCACGCTGGGACATACACGGGGTCCCCAATCTGACGGAGCAGGGGCTGATGGGCACACGGCTGCTGATGGTGTTGGTGGAGGTCCATTGGCTGTCGTGCGCTAGCAAGGGTCATGTGTGCCTAACCGATTATGCTCAACACAGCGGCTAGGTACTGTTGGGGCTGGCCCGCCTCAAGAGCTGGTCGGGTGGCACCTCCGCCCTTCTCTCCCTGCCGTTAAGGCCCCTACCGGCGCTCCAGCTAGAGCTTCCTCACATTCACCATCCCCAGCACAACAGCCCAGCAAGGCAGCCAAAGGCCTCTTGTCCTTTCTTTCTCCCCAGCACACTGACAGTTGTGCAAGCTCTCTTGCAAGACTTAGTGGCACTGCTGGGGGTGGCCACTTAGGAGGCAAGGCCGACAGTGGGGTTTGTAAGCGGCACCCGATGTTGAAGGTCTGTGAAGAACACGGTGCCCAACCGTGCCTTTGGTGCACCAAGCACAGGTGGATTCGACATTGTTGCTTGTGCCATCCCTCGGGTGCAGATAATCCCCTCCTGGAAACTCAAACCAGTGCATGCACCTGGAAGTACCAACCAGCATACTTCCTGAGCCTTATTGTACCCCGCCCCCCTTGCAGCCTACTGCGGTGTGCCATACTCCCCTCGTAGTTGCACTTCAATCCCAGTCCCCAGCGGCTGGCAAGTCCCCCATGCAATTGTACATTTGCAGTCAGTTGTGTTCTGCATTGCTTTGTTCATTATCGGCGGTCTCACAGAGCGACCAGCACCATCAGCAGCAGTAAGGTTTCGGACTCGGATATTAAAGTGTCAAACTCTGCGGCAGAGAAAGTGGTTGAGAAAGTTATAGAGAAAGTTGAAGTTGAGAAGGTGGTCCAGGTGTGCATTTGTAGTGAGTTGATGGAGAGTCATCCAGTTTATGCCTACCCATGTTTTGGTTGCATCTGATACTGATTTGACAGGTGTTGCCCATGGTCTTGATTCCTGAAGGGTTGAATGAATTTCCCATTGTCCCGTTGTACTTTGTAGAGACCCCAGATCATGTGCCAACAGCCAAAGTCCCCAGCCATCTCCATCTCGTGTCAACCCTTCCCATCCTTTTACTGCTCTGCACGATGTGAGACGTTGGCATCTCTTACCGAAAGGGTTTGTAGCCAGAAGCACTGCTGGGGACCTACAAAAAGAGCTCAACACCAATGGCCCAGAGATGGAAGAAACGTCTATGGAGCGCACTCTCCTGCGATGACAGCACAGGCAAACAGAGGCCCCAAGAATCCTTCAAGGGGAGTCAAACTGTCTTCCAAAATTTGTGGCGTTCTTTGGTGATTCTTTGGATCTGGTCGTAAATGTGTGGCATCAAGTCAGATTTCTGACTGTCAATCATCAAGAACCGTGGGGCTTAGTATTGATTGGTCAATCGCAGAAGGATCCAGATCCAGCTGAAGTGATTTACTTTATTCTGCATAGCCATCTTCTCTTCCTACGCCTCCTCTCCTTGCTTCAATGCTGTTGCAGGTTCCTGTGGAAAAGGTTGTTGAGGTGGAGCATGTTGTTGAAAAGATCGTCAAAGTTCCTGAGAGGCAATTGATCGAAGTGCCCATCGAGAAGATTGTTGAGGTCCCGATTGAGAAGATTGTGGAGGTCCAAAAGATTGTGGAGGTGGAAAAGATTGTTGAGGTGGAGCATGTTGTGGAGAAGATCATCAAAGTTCCTGAGAGGCACGAGATTGAAGTGCCCGTCGAAAAGATTGTTGAGGTTCCCGTGGAGAAGATTGTGGAAGTGGAGAAGGTTGTGGAGAAGATTGTCAAGGTTGCTGAGGTCACGGTGCGTGAAGTGGAGGTGCCCATTGAAAAGGTTGTGGAGAAGATCGTCCAGGTGCCCGTTCCGGTCGAAAAGGTCATTGAGAAAATTGTCACGGTTCCGGAAGTCCATGAGGTGGAAGTGCCCGTGGAGAAGCTCGTGGAGAAGATTGTGGAGGTCAAAGTAGAAAAGCTGGTGGAGGTGCCCGTGGAGAAGACTCGGGTGCAGAAGGTGGAGGTGGAGAAGCTGGTGGAGGTGCCCATCATGTGTGAAAAGATTGTCAAGGTCCCGGTGGAAGTTCCCGTCGAGAAGGTGGTGGAAGTGGAGAAGATTGTGGAGGTCGTTGTGGAGAAGATTGTCAAGGTCCCTGAGAGGTTCACAGTGGAAGTGCCTGTTGAGAAGATCGTGGAGAGGATTGTGGAGGTGCCAGTTACGGTCGAGAAGACGGTGGAGAAGATTGTCAAGGTTCCTGAGACAGTTGAGGTGCAGGTGCCCGTCGACAGGGTGGTTGAGGT
Organism: Eutreptiella sp. 'Long Island Sound 2002'; assembly: GCA_964036045.1. NCBI lineage: Eukaryota > Euglenozoa > Euglenophyceae > Eutreptiales > Eutreptiaceae > Eutreptiella > Eutreptiella sp. 'Long Island Sound 2002'. Next base: position 178,425,957 of record OZ038381.1, read on the forward strand.
GCCAGTTGAGAAGATTGTTGAGGTGGTGAAGGTGGTTGAGAAGCCGGTGGAGAAGATTGTGGAGGTTGAGCACGTTGTTGAGAAGATTGTCAAGGTGCCTGAGAGAGTCGTGGTGGAGGTGCCCGTTGAGAAGATTGAGGTTGTGGAGAAGATTGTCGAGGTCCCGGTGCCCATCGAGAAGCTTGTGGAGAAGATTGTCACGGTCCCTGAGACTCAGATCATGGAGGTTCCCATTACGCGGGTTGTGGAGAAGGTTGTCGAGGTGCCCGTCCCAGTGGAGAGGACCTTCGAGAAGATCATCAAGGTGCCGGAGAGGTTCGAGGTGGAGGTGCCCATTGACAAGATTGTGGAGGTCGAGAAGATCGTCAAGGTTGAAGTATGTTCCCTTGCAGTATGGTGCATTGTGGCGCCGTGGGGGGTCTCCCCCCATCCCAGATGCGCTTGGACGAGCCGGGCTCTGCTCCGACCCCCCCCCCCCCTCCCAACTCTCGCCCGTCCTCGTCCGGCGCCGATGCTCTGATGCGTGCCTGGCTACCGTGTTCTACAGCCCTGGCTGCCATGGGGTGCAGTCACACTGCCCTGTGTTGGCCCCGTGAATTGACACAGGGGTTTGTGGACCGGATGCCGGGCTGGTGGCTGATGGGGGCACCAGGAACTGAGCAACAATAAGTAAGTATACCCAAAGGGCCCATTTTCAGGGCTGTTTGGGATCGTCGAGGGGCCAAAGCGGGTGACCTCTGTCTCTGTTATGTGAGGGTAGAAACAGCTCAGCCTTGTGAGCGTAGAAACAGTTCAGCCTTTACTGAATCGCGTCACAAATGAAGGACTCCGTGAAGAAAATCTAAGCAAGCTTCAGCAGAGGTCTCACTCACTCAAAGCAGCAATGGAACCACAACTATACTACAAAGCACAAAGCAGACATGAAGCATTGGCGAGAAATGTGGTTGATCAAGCACCGAACGCTGCCGATTGCTGTCGGTGAATTTGCGAAGTCCGCATTGTGTTGGTGGGTACAGTGGGGTGTGGTGCGTTGCGACGTGGTTTGGTGAGCCTCACCGGCATAGTTATTGTCCCTTGTTGCGTTGCGGACGACATGGATTCCTGGTAGAGGACCGCCACTGTGTTCAACACTGTCGCCAGGTCCCTGTAGTTGTGGAGAAGATTGTGGAGGTGGAGCATACCAGATCCAGCTGAAGTGATTTACTTTATTCTGCATAGCCATCTTCTCTTCCTACGCCTCCTCTCCTTGCTTCAATGCTGTTGCAGGTTCCTGTGGAAAAGGTTGTTGAGGTGGAGCATGTTGTTGAAAAGATCGTCAAAGTTCCTGAGAGGCAATTGATCGAAGTGCCCATCGAGAAGATTGTTGAGGTCCCGATCAAGGTCCCGATCGAGAAGATTGTGGAGGTCCAAAAGATTGTGGAGGTGGAAAAGATTGTTGAGGTGGAGCATGTTGTGGAGAAGATCATCAAAGTTCCTGAGAGGCACGAGATTGAAGTGCCCGTCGAAAAGATTGTTGAGGTTCCCGTGGAGAAGATCGTGGAGGTGGTGAAGATCGTGGAGGTGGAGAAGATCGTGGAGGTGGAGAAGATCGTGGAGGTGGAGGTGCCAGTGATTGTGGAAAAGACGATCGAAGTGGAAAAGACTGTGGAGGTGGAGGTGCCAGTGATTGTGGAAAAGACGATCGAAGTGGAAAAGACTGTGGAGGTGGAGGTGCCAGTGATTGTGGAAAAGACGATCGAAGTGGAGAAGATTGTGGAAGTTGAAGGAGAGCCACAGATCATTGAGAAGATTACTGAAGTAGAGAAGATTGTCGAGGTCGAGGTGTGGCGACTCTTGCACAATTGATGTTGATGTGCAGTTGCATATGCCAGGGTGCTGTGGGCGGGGGGCTTGACCCCCCTCCCCCCCCACATCCCAGTACACACACAAAAAATTTCCCAGACGCAAATATGTGATTGTGTATGCATGGAGCCAAGATCAGTGCAGGGTTCGGATTGCAAGGTGCAGGGTGCAGGGACAAGGGCAGGGCCAGCAAAACAAAATGAGTGAACCATGACTTCCCAAAAAAAAGTGTGTCAAACGCAAAAAAAGAACGCAAAAAAATTAGTTTTCAGCTTCATGCCTTTTCCAAAATGGGTTCCCAAAAAAAGTTGCAAAAATTGAAAAATTTTACACTATTTCTGCGTGCTACTGCAAAATTTTGCTAAAATAAGATTCAAAAAAACCCTTAGGCTTAGGATTCCGCAAATAATTAGGATTCATACGGTAGGCTCCGCCAGCTTCAGGCAGGCCCAGATTACGATCGTAATTTTTCGTAATTTTCGTAATTTTCGTAAATTTCGCAATTTTCGTAATTTTCGGCGATTTTTTTATCGTTTTTGGCGCTGTGTTGTACGGTACATCCCTCCCCTCCACCTCACTGTCACTGTGCCCCCTCCCCCTTTCCCCTTCCCTGTCCCCTTTGCCCCTTCCCCATTGCCTTCCCTGCCCACAACCCCTTTGTTGCGTGTGCATGCGTGGCTGTGATGTTTATGTGGCAGGCCATTTTTTTTCCTTTTCGCTCTTTGTCTCCATGGGCAAAAAGAAGGGAACACTATCCTTTGCCGAAAAAAAGGGACACTGGCCTCTGGACCCCCCCTGTTGCTGATTTCTGGCCTCTGGACCCCCCCCCCCCCCCATGTTGCTGATTTTTGCCATGTGGACCCCCCTGTTTGTGCCCGAACTTTGCAAGTATTTGATCCCAAGCAATTGCCACTCCGGGATACAACGTGGGAGAAAAATAAGGAGATCTTTGGTTTCTCCGACACAATGCGGGCTGACTGGGAACTCCATGTCAACATGGACAGCCAGAAGGCCAAGCAAGTTGAGGATCCAATGCAGTTTTGGTCAGCCCTGTCAAGTCCACTATCGGAACTGGTGGTGGCACTACTTGGGATGCCAGTGACCATCGCGGATGTGGAGCGCTCATTCAGCCTTGCTGGTTTGCTGGATGACCCGAATTGGGGCAACACCCGCCCTGATTTGCGTCGCTGTGCTGTGGCACTCTTCGTGAACAGTGACGTTGAAGGACGTTTCTATTGGCTCAACTTCCACGTCTTCCCTCGTCCTCCACCTCTTCCCTCGTCCTCCACCTCTTCCCTCGTCCTCCACCTCCTCCCTCGTCTTCCCAAACCCTTGAGTGCCGGGGTCCCTCTTCTTCCTCTACAAGGCCTCCCCTACATGCAAACATCCTCTTCCCCGGATCGTGTTCTTGGATCCAAACCATGCGTAGGGGGAGGAAGCGGCCGTGGGCGGCCAGTTTTCGATGCCGCGGACCAGGAGTGGAGGGTCCCCTTTTTTTTGTCCACATGCTCACTTCTCTAAGCCACCGCGTCCCTACATACACAACAATCATTGAGATATGCACGTCCCTTGCCCCTATTGCCAATTTTTAGGCTTGAAAACAAGTGAAAACATGGGACGGTAGGGTAGTGAATGCTCCCGAAGCATCGTAACGAAATCGTAAAAAAACGCCGTAAAATCGTAAAAAAAATGCCGTAAAATCGTAATAGAAAAATCGTAATCTGGGCCTGTCCTAGATTATGCCAACCTGCCGGCCCCAACCCCCCTGGAGCCCCCACCCGCCGCCACCTCATTTAACAAGCAAGGCATGGTCCAGCCCAGGATTGGCAGTATTGTTTTCTGAGGACCATGTGTCCTTGCCCCCAGCCACAAAGTTGTCTCAGCATTCCCAGAGACAATATCTTCTGGCCACTTGGTGGGCACCAGAGGAGCCCTCTCCGCGATATGCTCCACCTCCCCCCTCTGGGCCGCACCTCCAGGCGACAGCAGGGCACCCCCTCCTTCATTTCAGGTCCCGGTCATTGTGGAGAAGATTGTGGAGGTTGAGAAGATTGTAGAGGTATGAAGCACCGTGTGCACTGCCAATAACAGGCGATGGAGCAGGTAAGGACGGTACTATACAGTATGTTGGTGTGTGCTGGTATTGCAACGCGGATTGCTCAGTGATCCGAAGTGTTCTCAGTGATCTAAGGTGGTGAATTGACATCAGTACCGGGCGTGTTTAGGCTGCCTTGTGCACATGGTAAATGGTGTGCTCATCACTTCCAATCCTAGTTGGAGCCAAGGATCCTGGTCCTCTTCATGCCCAGATAGGTGCTGCTCACTGTGACCCTTTGTTTTTTTAATGTGCACACAGTGACCATGTAGTGCTACGACACACACATATACACAACGCATATACACCGTCACACTTACACACAGCCAGAGCACGGCTGAGGACTCGCGTACAGTCATCCATTTTGCCTGATCCAAGGGGTATGGGGAAAAGAGTAACATTGGGTCTCTGCTACTTTCGACTAAGGGGATGGTGTCCCTCCTCTTTCACCACAGTAGACGGTGGGATTCCGTTGCTTCAGTTGATGCTTATTTCTTTGACAGTGTACACGAAAGCTGCTTGATTACCCTGACCCTGCAGCTCCTGCGGCACAACAGATGCGTTCCCAGTGGCTACTGGCACACAAACAAACACCTATGCACTACGCTTGCGCGCCGCTGATGGTTGTCAGGGTTGTTGTTCTGTGGTGTGCCCAAATGTGAGCAGTTCTCCAACAACAATGTTTTTTGAGACACAACCAACAGTGTGTTTGAGGACCTGTCAGTGGGTGAGCAGTCATGATTCCTTTTGTGCTTCTGTTGTGCCCACTCCCGCATGCTGAGATTTTGAAATTCAGTGCCCCCCTCTCCCCCCGTAGCCTGGCCTCGGTAAACGGCAAAATCTTTCCGGACAATTGGAGGTCTCCAAAGGTCTCCCAGCGCCTGTTGTTTTCTTTTGGTAATCATCTTTTTCATGATGTGACCCACCTCAGAACAGATGAAGTAAAGGGCGAGGTGGGTGCCGGGTGCTGGGCGTCTTTTTGAGGATATGATTTCGTGTCCACCTACTGCTTTCTGCTTTTGGTATTTTGTTGTTTGCTGTGCTTTGTGCCTGCATATGGTTGGCAATGCAACTGTTATACATCAGATCCCAATCGAAATTGAGCGGGTCATCGAGAGGACAAATCAGATTGAGGTTCCAGCTGTTGGAGCATATGAAACATCCAAATCAAGCTCTGTTGAAGTCTCTTACTCCAGCAGCGGAGGTGGAACTAGTACAAGTACAAGTGCTTTTGGGGCCGGCGGAGGCGGCAGCTACTCGATGACTGCTGCTGCTGGTGGTGGTGCTGCTGCTGGCTCTGCTGGGTACATGACAACCCCTGGAGGTGGTGTTGGCATCACTGCCGGTGGTGATGGTGGTGCTGGTGGTGGTTCTCACAGCACATATTCCTCCAGCATCAGCATGTCAGGTGGTGGTGGTTTTGCTGGTGGTGCTGGTGGAGGTGGTGGTGCTGGTGGGGGTTCCAGCAGCACATACTCTTCCAGCATCAGCATGTCAGGTGGTGCTGCTGCTGTAGGTGGTGGTGGTACTGGAACGAGCCATGTCACTTTGGCAGGAGGTGCAGGTGCCAATATGACTGAGATGATCCTTGATGCCATGGATGGCAAAATGGATGGCAAAATGTTTGGACAGAAGATTGGAAATATTGAAGCTGCCAGTGTCGATATCGATATCACCAGGGTGCAGCAGTAGATGTAATCTGACTATGCTCCCTGCTGCTGCTCCTTCTTAACAGTGCTGAGGGTCATTGTGCTTAGAGAAGTGGTCGACACAGTGTGTCACCCTCTCTACAACGTAGGACGTATTCGTCTTTCACGGTTCGATCTGTAACATAACTTGAAGGATTGTTGGAGCAGCCAAGCAAGCTCTTTGCTCTGGATCAGCCATGAAAACACCGTGGATCAGCCATGGAAACCGTGCCACTCCTTCCTTACAAGTGCTATGCACCTTCACTGTCATTGACATTCACTGTCATGCCTATTCAGTCTATGTACTGAGTGATCAGTGCTCAGTCCGTATGGAATCACTGCACCATTTTGCTGTGTCCAGGTGGGGTCAGCAAGCCACCCAAGCACAGCACATACACCCACTCATTGGATCAGCATCCGGTTTGTGCAGTCAGACCCCATGCAGCCTGTACATGGATGTTGTTCTCCCCTGGATCACAGGAATACCTCCCTTTGTTCATGGCTCGTTCATTTAACAATATCGATGACGTTACTGACGTTACTGATTTTGGATTTTTTTCGGCTCAAACTCCCCTCCTTTGCACAGCAGCGAGCATCACAATGCAACGTGCAATAGTTGTGCTGACTCGGTTAACACATGATGAAATTGTCCCATTCTAGTGAGACACTGCACCAGGCATAAAACACGGTATGCTGAAAATAGCACAATGCATAGCAAAGATGCTGAGATTTTGGGTGCAGGGTTCAGGGACTGTTGAGAGCTTCCATTGCTAATTTATTTCACAGATGAAAGAAACAGGTGCCTAGGTTCCACTATTGATGTACTCACAGCACAGCCGATCTGGTATGCAGAAAATCTTTGGAATCATACATATAATTGGTGCAGCTGTCAATAGACAGAATATATAGAACCTGTGATTTGAGATGTGACTGAATCATGATTACTCAGAGCATACCCTCGTAACCCACACACCCGACTGAACAATTTTGTATTCAAATCACCATCGAGAGAGTACGATCAGTGCACCTCGAGTGCACCTCATTAAATGTGGCAGTGGGGTATTTAGTTCCTCCGCCGGAGCGGCGGCCTGACTCCGGATGGGCCCGCGCGACTCGTGGCGGCATGACTGATGTGGAGGTGGCTCCCCGTCCCGAGGGACCTGTGGCCCCTGGTCGAGCAAACCGGCCCCCCGCCGCCACCGGGCACGTACGGCAACGCGGCGGTGGCGAGCCGTGGAACCCGGACGGAACGGCACGCCGCTCCCTCTGCGTCCCCCTCCCCCAGCTCCAACACCCACGCCGCCGCCCACGCCCGGACCCAGCCACGAGCTACATCCTCCGCCGCAGACAGGGTTACGAGGACTCAGGTACCATCGAGGACCTCTGCTTTCTCCCCCCCAGCTCCAGCGCCCGCGCCGCCACCCACGCCCAGACCCAGCCACGAGTTACATCAGCCACCGCGGACAGGGCTACGGGGGCTCAGGTACCATCGAGGACCTCTGCCTCCTCCTCCCCCAGCTCCGGCGCCCGCGCCGCCACCCACGCCCAGACCCCACCCCGAACTACACCCTCTGCCGCAGACAGGGGTACGGCGACTCAGGCACCATCGAGGGCCGCCCCCCCCCCCCGCATCACCCCCGGCACGACCGCACTGCCAAGCGAGCAGCACTACACTACCCACCAGCACCACAACACCATGCAGCCACCACCGGCGCACCCCAGTGGGGCACGGGCACAAAAAGCCACCACAGCCACCAAGCGGCTACTACAGCAGGGGAGGTGTCCCGCCGGACGGGAGCGGAAACAACCCCCGCGATTGGCAACCAGCCCGAGGGGCCACCCGATGCCACGGCACCCACAACGACCTCCGCCCCCGTCAGGAGCCCGGGCCCGAGGCCCGCACACCACGACCCACCGGCCCAAACGACGACGCGTATATCTATTATGTACACGACGTACGACACCCAACCCAGCGGCTCCCAGGGGCGTCACCCCCCAACCCCTGCCAACGGCACCAAGCCGACAGGCCGGCTGGACTGTAGCAAGGTCCACGACGGCGACCGCACACCCACAGGGGCCAATGCTAGCCCAGACTCTAGCTGGGCCACACGCCCGAGCAGCAAAGCGCGCTGCAGGCCACGCCGGTGACCATGGAGGCACGGTAGGAGATGAGAGGCGCGGGGGACGGGGCGGCCACCACGGTGGGTCACGAGGCCACTCAGGCATCACCTATGGCCCCCCCGCCGACGGACGGCGCCGCCGGCGAACCCCCCCCCACCCGCAATCCGACCAGCAGCAACCCCCAACACACCCCATGGAGGCGGAGGAGCGCGGCGACCAGGATGCCACCGCGGGCCTGGCGCCCCACAGTGAAGCGGGGCCTGACACAGCACACCGGGTATCCGAATGCCAGCCTCGGACACTGGACACCCAGCGGGTTGCCGACACCCTGACATCCGTCATTAGAGGATATGTCGGCGAACCTGGCATCAGCGCCGGTCGAGATCAATCTGAGGCCTCTCCGTCGGCAACAAGCGCCACCGACGTGCCGCGCACCCAGCAGTCCACCCATTAGCAGCCCCCAACGCAACACTTGGAGGTGGCTCAATGCAAGGACCGGGAGCCCACCGAATGCCAGACGCCCCAGGAACACGGGACATCGCCACACCGACCACCACGCCAACCACCACCGCCGGTCCCAAATGCGAGGGCCGGGGCGAGAACTAGGGCCCGGGCTGACGGGAACCCCGCGGGGACGCGGAACACGAGGAGGCACACACCGCGAGACAGCATTGGGAACAAGAAGCCGAGCAGGCAGCCGGCACCCTGACCGAGATCTTCCACGACCCCGCCACCAGTGCCGAACAACGGTAGCCGATGGTCGAACACCCCCACGACGACGAGTCCTTCGACGCCTGGAGGCCCACCGGTGCCCCCAATATCCAAACCCATGGACACAACACCTGCCGGCACTGCGGACCACCCCCTGCAGGACCCCACCTCGGCGGCGCACAGAGCGGATTTCCAACGGGACTATGCAGCCCTGAGTCAAGCCTTGGGACGACAAGCACCCACCGCACCACCGCCGCGAGTGGTGACCGGGCAACGGACAGTGTCCGACAGATGTCCCCCCTGCCCGCCGCCCAGAGGCGAGACACGGGTGCGTCGACGAATGCCGCCGCCGCTAGCGGACCAACCAGACGGGCGCCCCCCCGGCCGGCTCCGATCTGGGGACAAGGGAACCTGGACTACCCGCGGTCCCAAGGGGATGCTTGCCACCCCAGCTAGGCCGCTCGGGACTTGGACCCGTGGATCGGCCGTATTACCAATGAGGAACAGCTGCGCTTCGCGGTCCGAGCTCGATGGATGCTTGGACGCGACCGACACATCGCGACCGTGAGCTGTACCATGGCGGACTTCATCTTCAGCTATCGTGGGGGACCGCATGCCCTCCCCGCCACCCGGCAAACACCCGGCCCAGTGGCGCTATGTGGCCACCCGCCTCGTGGCTCACATAGGGGTCCACAGTCTGGACGATTTGAACCAGCTGCACTGGTAATGGCACCGCACGGCAGCGCACCACGTCCGCGACACCATGCGTCGGCACGGCAATTGGTAGATCTAGTCCCCGATCCACCGATGGGGAAGGGACCCAAGAAGGGCCCCAGTGCACCAAGGTCCACGGTACCCGGCGGCCCAGAAGAAACCGCGGCAAGTGGCGCGCCACAGCCTGTCGCAGCACGGGCACGGAGCGCAGCGATCCGTGCACCACAGCCCCCACAACCCAAGAGGGATCCCGCTCAGGCCCTTCTTCCAGCAGCGCGACAGCCCGCGCACCCCAGAAGGGCAGAGCGGGAGGCATACTTCTCGGACGCCGGAGCGGTGCCGGGAGGCGGGGAGACCAACACGGCCGCGACGTCAGAGACTGCACATTCGTCCACCCCCGGCAGCACGACGGGTTGTCCCCACGAGGATGTAGGGGGGCACCGTCACAGGCCTCGGAAAGCAACCCGCCCCCGTCAGACGCACTACGCCGGCCCAAGAGGCCCAGGACGGAAGGACCACAGATCCATACCATGCTCACACGAACGGAACGGCCACGGCTAGCGGCGATGAACACACCGGCCCGCTCCGCGGAGGACTCAGCAACCATTTTATCTAACGTTCCTGGCCCTGAACGGCCGGAGGCGCTCGCGCCAATGCACCTGTGCCCCCCCAGGACGGAACAGGGGGACAAAGCATGTACAGCCACGCCAGCGGAGAACCAACCCCACATTGGCGCAATGCAGCTGCGTGACCGGAGCCCCGCACAGGAAGACCCGCCCGGACAAAGGGCATGGCAGCCGTCTGATATGGGCGAGCCGGCCACAGCATCCTCCGCGGCCGCACCTTTGCCAGCCAAGTCAACCCTACCCTGATCGCCCGGAGCCTTAGACCCAGGGAGAGCGGAGGAGCCAATGGAGCAGGACCTACCCGAGCCGGGACATCCACTAACAGGACAGGACACCCCTGAGTTCACCAACATAATGGCGCTGCGGAGGCACCAACAGCATGCGGGTACGGATCCCCATCGACGTGACGCAGCCGACCAGGTGGAATCGACGGCAGAGAACGCCGAGACCGAGGAGCAAGGAGGCACCACCCACCTCACAGCTGTAGAGGCCAAGTCGCCCCCCTCCTCTTTGATCACCCCCGCGGCCAAGCAGCCAACCCCGGGACACGGCGCCACCACGGAGGGAACTTCTCCATCTCGTACGATTGCGGAGCATGACAGGGAAGCCATGCCCGCTCCAAGCCCCCGACCACCACAAGCGAGGGACAAGGACCCCTTGAACCATTTGAAACTACATGAGGGGTACAAAATCAGCTTACAAGTGAACCCCATCACAACGAGGCCATCTTTCAATGCTTTTTGGACCTTTGGGAGGCCTAAAGGCCCCCACAATGGGCTCAAAATGGGCTCATTTCACCTGTTTGTGCATCCCAAATGGTCTAGGATGAGGTTTGAAAAGAAGCATTTTTGATCTATTTTTGACCCCAAAACAACCCATTTTCAAGGCATTTAGGGATTTTCGGAGGACCAAAATGGGCCACCACAAGCTGAAAACGGTCCAAACCACTTGTTCACCTTCCCCCCCATGGGGGGCTTTTAATTGGGGGGCCGGGGAATGGGGCCCCGCCCCCCTCTAAAAGCAGTCCTTATGCCATTATATACGATCCGCGCGCCGAAACGAAACATATCCCGAAAGTGTACGATGCAGCCCCTCTAAATGACCGCCTCAAAGAGCTGATTCGCGCCGTCATATTTGTTTTGATCAATCATGGCTGTTTTGCAAAGTTAGGACCTTTACAAGGTTTTAACTTCTTTACCAGCATCCACTAATTCCATATAAGCTAGGGATGCGATTTAAAGGTGCACCAGCAAAGTTGAGGTGCCGAACAACACTATATATAAACCACAGGCCCCAAATCTCAAGAAATCTATTTGACATATTAGTTATTTGCTGTGCACGCGTGCATTTTGCAGTCGCCGGCATTTGCGATCTTTCATTTTGACTGTCCAAAGTGAAATCGGGCTACAATGCACTAAATTTCGATCTAAGACCAGATTTATAAATGATTCTAAAAGCCTCGTGTTGCTGTTTAATCGAGAAACCGCCGTCGTTTTGTTTTAGTACCGCTTTTCGATTTGACGGTTTTCAGCGCCCTCAGCCGCCTTTTTAAGCTCAAAAATGGAAAGAACAACCCCAAATTGACCAAAATTGCCCTTGATTTCGTCAAAATCCGATACAATGGGCCCGAGTTATGAATAGGTCAATTTTATGCTATTTGCACATGTATCGCTAATCTTGCCCAATGCACCCTCCCTGTCTTTGCGCTCCTACCTTAAACATGAGGCAGGGGAGTCTTTTTGCGTTTGTTTGTCACCGCCCGGCTCCGTTTCCGACATAGAAAAGTGACCCGAAAATGGCTAAAAACGTAATAGGGCTTTTGTTTTGATGGTGCTTCGCACCAGCAAAGGAAAAGCCACACCAAGCACGAAAGACGAAGGATTCATTTAACCTTACTTTTCCACACCCTCCGCAACATATCATGTATCATTGCTTCATTGAAATTTCCTCAACATGCTCATCTTTCTTTGTTATGAATACGTGATCATGCACGTGCATATCGTGCAATCTGAATTCGTCGTCCGACAGATACCCTTCGGAGGCCATCACAGCCCGCACACTGCCCTTCCCCATCTCGTGGAGCCCCCCTCCGCTTGTTTTAGCGTCGCACATGGTCTAGGATCATTTTTGAGAAAAGTCATCTTTTTGCCCCTACTGGACCCTGTTGACCCATTTGGGCACCCACCTGTTTGGGCTTGAGCTTGCAGCTTGCCGCAGCCTTATGCCCCTTGGTATTGGGGTCTTGGCGTCTTTTTCAGCAATTTTGAGGGGGGGAAACCATAAAAAGTGGGGCGTTGCGGGTGGATTAGGTGCCCTCGGAATCGCATTTTGAGCCACCTAGCCAAACATATGGCCTATTCTTGGTTTCTGGCTGTCAGCATTTGGAGCTTTTGAAGGCCCTTTAGGGGCGTTTACGGGACGTATCATGGAGTGAGAGTGCCTTTATAAGCTTGTTGACACGGGGAAGTCAAGCCGCACGTAGAGTGTACCTACCGTTTCCCTTTGCTTCTGAGTTTTGAATGCGTTCCAGGGCTTTTTTGGCCCAAAAATGGATGTTTTTGTCCCCAAGCTGCATTTTTTGAAACTGAGGTCAACCACTTGCGAATCCCGTTCCTGGCCGCCATCGTTGAGTTTCTCGCTCAACCTTTGTGTGATTGTACTTCATACTTGACCAAAACCTCCACCAAATCCAAAGCACCAAGACGGAATTCTGATGTTTCGCCATTTCGAGCGTGATGTTGCTTGCTTGCTTGCTGCCGCAAAACCTGGTGGGTCCACCCTAGACACTAAAAAGGGTTATAAAACCAAGACTGGTTCCACCAACTCGTTGACCCTAACCCTAACCCTAATCAAGACTGAATATTGGGACCGAGCTGGTGGAGGGGGAAATATCAGTTATGACTGGTGAGAGACATCACGAATGATTGACACATTGACAAGGTGCAATCAGCTTGCAAGTGAGCCCTATCACCACGAGGCCCCTTTTCAAGGTTTTTGAGACCTCTGAGGGGCCAAAATGCCTCAAAATGGGCTCAAAACGGGCTCATTTCACCCGTTTGTACATCCCAAATGGTCTAGGATGAGGTTTCGAAAAATGCCTTTTTGACCCATTTCTGACCCATTTTTGGTCCCAAAAAAGCCCAAATTCAACGCATTTTGGAATTTGGGCCACCACAAGCTCACACCGGTCCCCGAACACTTGTTGTAGGGTCACACATGGTGAGGATCATTTTGGTGAAAAGTCATCTTTTTGCCCCTGCTGGACCCTGTTGACCCATTTGGGCGGCCACTTGTTTGGGCTTACGCTTGCCCGTTGCCGCAACCCAATAGGCCTTGGTATTGGGGTCCAGGCGTCCGTTCGGGCAATTCTGAGGGATATAAACCACAAAAAGTGGGGCATTGCGGACGGAATAGGTGCACCCGGAATCGCATTTTGAGCCATGTAGCCAAAGATATGGCCTATTCTTGGTTTGTGGCTGTCGGCACTTTGGAGCTTCTGGGGGCCTTTTTGGGCCGTTTCCGGGACATATCCTGGAGTTAGAGGGCCGCAAAGAGCTCGTTGACACGAGGAAGCCAAGCTGTGCGTCAAAGGTAACCACCGGTTCCCTTCGTTTGGCCGTTTTGAATTTGTTCCACAGCTTTTTAAGCCCAAAAATGCCTGTTTTTTGCCCTAAACTGCAGTTTTTGAAACTGAGGTCCGCCACTTGCGAATCCCGTTCCTGACTGCCGCCGCTGAGTTTCTTGCTCAAAATTTGTGTCATTGTACTTCACACCCATGGGTGTCATCGACCAAATTTTTAGCCGAATCTGAAGCACCACGACGGAACTCTGACTTTTACCCATTTCGCGCGTGCTGCTTGCCGCTGCTTGCTGCTTGCTGCAGCTGCTAAACCTGGCAGTCCACTGGTAGGTACACTAAAAAGGGTTATAAAACCAAGACTGGTTCCACCTACTCGGTGACCCTAACCCTAACCTGTCTTCATGGTGATGCTCGAAGCAGGCCACTATGACCACGCAAGGATCACCCCGCGGCTAGAGGAGCAGCGCTGAGACTTGGAAGCCGCCAACTCCATGATCCTCCGAGACATGCCCCTACTAGCCACAGTGATCCCCTGACATCAATTGTGTCCGGGCATGCTGGCACATGCCACCTGGAGCAGACCCTCTACTGCCTATGTCGGTGGGGCCAAGGACCTTGGTCTCACACCAGGCAGTCGACCGCGTTGTGGCTGTTGCACCCCAACGGCGGGCAACAAGGTTAGTCTCACCGAGCTGGCGAAACCAGTCTTGGTTTTATAACCCTTTTTAGGGTCTAGGGTGGACCTGCCACATTTAGCAGCAGCAGTAAGAGCAGCAGCAGCAAGGAGCAAGCAAGACGCGCGAAATCGGTAAACATCAGACCTCCGTCGTGGTGCTTTGGCTTCGGCTGAAACTTTGGCGGATGATAGCTATGGAACCACACAAAGTTTGAGCCTCAACTCAACGGTGGCGGCCGGGAATGGTTTCAAAAACTGCAATTTAAGGCCAAAAACACCCATTTTTGGGCCAAACAGCGCTGGAGCCGATTCAAAACGGCCAAATAAAGGGAAACGGTGGGTACACTGCATGTGCGGCTTGACTTTCCCGTGTCAACGAGCTCTTTGCAGCCCTCTAACTCCACCATATTGATGCATATGTGGCCATGTCCTCATATGTAGGTTCATTTTTATAGGTAAAAGTATCTCCATGGAGGCCAAGAAAGCTCCAGGAGTATGCTGACACTCCAGTGCAGATGTCAGCTAGTCTGTAGTCAGGAAATAGCTCCAGCTTGGCCTCGAAACAGCTATTTTAGTCATTTTTTTAAGGTTTTTGAAGTTTCTAAAACGTTTGAAGGTTCATTGAACCTTCAAAGTAATTAGAACCGACGGCGCGACAGCGGGCGCCAGTCGTCGCCGTTATTTTTATGGCATTATTTTCTTGACGGAAAATGTCGTGAATGTGCGTAAAAGCTCCAGAAAAGCTGTTTTTATATCAATTTTTAATGAATTGTGATGGATTTTTAGTGTATTTTATGGCATTTTTCATGAAAATGCACTAAGTTGCCAATTTTCCACAGACAGCCAACTGCGACGGCCGTTCCCTCCCCTATGGGCGATATTAAGTATAAGTCCATAGGTTTTGGGAAATAATATCATATGGCGCCAGCATGCCCTAAGGCCTCTAGGCTGGCGCATGGGGGGAGATGCATGTTTCAAGTTTTAACCATGTTTTCAACATCTTTATGACACTGTTTGACTTGTGTGACCTTAGTTTGACCCAGAACTGACTTAGACATGTTGATGACAGCACAGTTTCTGTCGACGACAGTCGTTGACGATCTGAATATCAGGTCACAGGGCCTGCGGTGCCCTGATTTACTGTGATTTTCCCTAAAAATCTAACCTTAGCACATGGTTTGGTAGTTAGGTATGTTTACATGTGTATTAATCTAAGTTATTGCCTTGTTTGCCCTCTCTTCCTTCTTCAGGACACCAGATTGTGTCATGGGGCGAGCAAAGCTCCTAGAACAATTTGTATTTTCGTGGTATTACGGAATCTCTTGTGCTTACTTGCTCTTTTAATGTCTCTTGAAGAGTGCTCACATAGCCTCTAGAATGAGTGCTCCATATGCCTCAAAAAAGAGTATAAAAATTGGTTTGAAAGACCTCAAGCTCCTCTACATGGAGCAGATTTCAGTAACCAAGATCCAGGGGCGTACCAATACGCGTCAATATGTCCCGGAAACGGCCCTAAAAGGCCCCCGAGAAGCCCCAAATTTTGTGCAGATTGGCTGGCGACAGCCACAAACCAAGAACAGGCCATATCTTTGGCTACATGGCTCAAAATGCGATTCCGAGGGCACCTAGTCCACCCGCAACCCCCCACATTTGGTGGTTTTCGCCCCTCAGAATTGCCCAAATGGAAGCCTAGACTCCCGTGCCCAAGCCCGGTAGGCTGCGGCAAGCTGCAAGCTCAAGCCAAAAAGGGGGGTTGCCCAAATGGGTCAACAGGGTGCATTAGGGGCAGAAAAATGATGTTGGCGCCGGAGCCTAACTTCCAAAAAGCGCTTCCAATGCGGTGTGTTGGGTGCGAGCAAGTATGCCATCTGTGCATTGCGCAGGATTTGAGAAGGTGGATTCGTTGGAGTAAGACCATCTCTTGGGAGAAGGTATGGGATTGCTGACCATCTCACACAAATGATCCTAGACCAGCTGTGATGCTAAAACAAGTGTTTTTGGACTCCTTTGAGCTCGCGGTGGCCCATTTTGGTCCTCCGAAAATCCCAAAATGCCTGAAGAATGCGCAGTTTTGGGACCAAAAGTTGGTCAAAAATGGGTCAAAGAAGCATTTTTTCATAACTCATCGTAGACCATTTGGGGTGCACAAACGGCTGAAACGAGTCCATTTTGAGCCAATTTTGGGGCAACTTGGCCTCTCACAAGTCCACAAAAGCCTTGAAAGTGGGGCTTGTGGTCAAGGGGATCACTTGCAAGCTGATTCGAACCTTTCAGCCTCCTTCAATGTGTGACTCATTGGCGTCCCCCACCATTCATTTCTAATGTCCCCTCCCCCACCTGCTCGGTCCCAATATTCAGTCTTCGTTTTAAAACCCTTTTTAGGGTCTAGGGTGCACCTACCAGGTTTAGCAGCAGCAGCAGCAGGAGCAGCAAGCAGCAGCAGCAAGCAAGGTAGGTAGGTAGGCACGTGCAATCGGTCGTGGAGAGGCGCCCCATGGTTCCCGCTGGCGTTGCCGTCATGACGAACAGGAAGAGGCTTCGCGCTTGAAGAGTGGAGGCGACTTACATCCCGCTAGACCTGACTGGTGGCCCCCAACAAAGCGGCCCCGGGCAACACCGGGAGGGCTGATCGCCGCCAGCGTGACGTACCTGTCATGCCGGGAGGGAGGGCCCCCGTGCTTGCGCACGTCCCCTTCTTTGGGCGGAACCCTAGGGGTTCACCAGACTTCCTGGCGTATCCCGTTCCCAAGGCATGCATGCATGTTCTTGGTACTGGGGTTCCGAGGTGCCTGGGTGTCGCACGCTCCCCTCGAGTCCCAAAGCAGCGCGGGCCTTAGGATACAGCCTTACCCCCGGGCTCGGGATCTCGTTGGGCCGGGTTACCTGCATGGCACGGGCTGCCTCAGTGCCCGGGCTATGGACACTGGGTTTCCTACTGTTGTGTGGTGCTTGTGTTTGGGGTTGGGTTTCTCGGTAACCCCGCCACTCCTAGCTGGGGTCTTCTTGTGTGTGCCTGGGTACGGGTTTTGGTTTCGCCCCACCATTCCTAGCTGGGGTTTCGGGTGTGTGCGGTTTGGCTTGGGTTTTGGCTTGCGCCCCGCGATTTCTGGCTAGGATTTTGGGGTGTGTGTGGTTGTGTGCGCGCTCCTGCTGTACCCCGCCACTCCAGGCTGGGGTGTTCGGCGTGTGTGTGTGTGCTTGGGCTCGGGTTTTGGCTGCGCCCCGCCACTCCTGGCTGGGGTGTTGGGGTGTGTGTGTGTTTGTGTGCGCGCCCCGTTTGTACCCCGCCACTCCTGGCTGGGGTGTGCGGTGTGGGTGCGTGCGGTTTGGCTCCGGTTTCGGCTGCGCCCCGCCACTCCTGGCTGGGGTCTTGGGGTGTGTGTGTGTTTGTGGGCGCGCTTCGCTTGTATTCTGCCACTCCTGGCTGGGGTGTGCGGTGTGGGTGTGTGTGGTTGGGCTCGGGTTTCGGCTGCGCCCCGCCCCTCCTGGCTGGGGTGTTGAGGTGTGTGTGTGTATGTGGGCGCGCTCCGCTTGTACCCCGCCAATCCTGGCTGGGGTGTGCGGTGTGGGTGTGTGTGTGTGGGCTCGGGTTTCGGCTCCGCCCCGCCATTCCTGGCTGGGCTGTTGGGGTGTGTGTGTGTTTTTGTGTGCGCTCCGCTTGTACCCCGCCACTCCTGGCTGGGGTGTGCGGTGTGGGTGTGTGTGCTTGGGGTCGGGTTTCGGCTGCGCCCCGCCACGCCTGGCTGGGGTGTTCGGATGTGTGTGTGTTTGTGTGCGTGTTCCGCTTGTACCCTGCCACTCCTGGATGGGCTGTGCGGTGTGGGTGCGTGTGCTTGGGCTCGGGTTTCGGCTGCGCCCCGCCACTCCTGGCCGGGGTGTTGGGGTGTGTTTGTGTTTGTGGGCGCGCTCCGCTTGTACCCCGCCACTCCTGGCTGGGCCGTGCGGTGTGGGTGTGTGTGCTTGGGCTCGGGTTTCGGCTGCGCCCCGCGGCTCCTGGCTGGGGTGTTTGGGTGTGTGCGTGTTTGTGGGCGCGCCTCCCTTGTACCCCACCACTCCTGGCTGGGGTGTGCTGTGTGGCTGTGTGTGGCTGTCGGCACTTTGGAGCTTCTGGGGGCCTTTTTGGGCCGTTTCCGGGACATATCCTGGAGTTAGAGGGCCGCAAAGAGCTCGTTGACACGAGGAAGCCAAGCTGTGCGTCAAAGGTAACCACCGGTTCCCTTCGTTTGGCCGTTTTGAATTTGTTCCACAGCTTTTTAAGCCCAAAAATGCCTGTTTTTTGCCCTAAAATGCAGTTTTTGAAACTGAGGTCCGCCACTTGCGAATCCCGTTCCTGACTGCCGCCGCTGAGTTTCTTGCTCAAAATTTGTGTCATTGTACTCCACACCCATGGGTGTCATCCACCAAATTTTCAGCCGAATCTCAAGCACCACGACGGAACTCTGACTTTTACCCATTTCGCGCGTGCTGCTTGCCGCTGCTTGCTGCTTGCTGCAGCTGCTAAACCTGGTAGTCCACTCGTAGGTACACTAAAAAGGGTTATAAAACCAAGACTGGTTCCACCAGCTCGGTGACCCTAACCCTAACCTGTCTTCATGGTGATGCTGGAAGCAGACCACTATGACCACGCAGGGATCGGCCCGCGGCTAGAGGAGCAGCGCTGAGACTTGGAAGCCGCCAACTCCATGATCCTCCGAGACATGCCCCTACTGGCCACAGTGATCCCCTGACATCAATTGTGTCCGGGCATGCTGGCACATGCCACCTGGAGCAGACCCTCTACTGCCTATGTCGGTGGGGCCAAGGACCTTGGTCTAACACAGGGCAGTCGACCGCGTTGTGGCGGTTGCACCCCGACGCAGGGCAACAAGGTTAGTCTCACCGAGCTGGCGAAACCAGTCTTGGTTTTATAACCCCTTTTAGGGTCTAGGGTGGACCTGCCACATTTAGCAGCAGCAGTAAGAGCAGCAGCAGCAAGGAGCAACCAGGACACGCGAAATCGGTAAACATCAGACCTCCGTCGTGGTGCTTCGGCTTCGGCTGAAACTTTGGCGGATGATAGCTATGGAACCACACAAAGTTTGAGCCTCAACTCAACGGTGGCGGCCGGGAATGGTTTCAAAAACTGCAATTTAGGGCCAAAAACACCCATTTTTGGGCCAAACAGCGCTGGAGCCCATTCAAAACGGCCAAATAAAGGGAAACGGTGGGTACACTGCATGTGCGGCTTGACTTTCCCGTGTCAACGAGCTCTTTGCAGCCCTCTAACTCCACCATATTGATGCATATGTGGCCATGTCCTCACATGCAGGTTCATTTTTATAGGTAAAAGTATCTCCATGGAGTCCAGGAAAGCTCCAGGAGTATGCTGACACTCCAGTGCAGATGTCAGCTAGTCTGTAGTCTGTAGAAATAGCTCCAGCTTGGCCTGGAAATAGCTATTTTAGTCATTTTTTTAAGGTCTTTGAAGTTTCTAAAACATTTGAAGGTTCATTGAACCTTCAAAGTAATTAGAACCGACGGCGCGGCAGCGGGTGCCAGTCGTCGCCGTTATTTTTATGGCATTATTTTCTTGACGGAAAATGTCGTGAATGTGCGTAAAAGCTCCAGAAAAGCTGTTTTTATACCAATTTTTAATGAATTATGATGGATTTTTAGTGTATTTATGGCATTTTTCATGAAAATGCACTAAGCTGCCAATTTTCCACAGACAGCCAAGTGCGACGGCCGTTCCCTCCCCTATGGGCGATATTAAGTATAAGTCCATAGGTTTTCAGAAATAATATCATATGGCGCCAGCATGCCCTAAGGCCTCTAGCCTGGCGCATGGGGGGAGATGCATGTTTCAAGTTTTAACCATGTTTTCAACATGTTTATGACACTGTTTGACTTGTGTGACCTTAGTTTGACCCAGAACTGACTTAGACATGTTGACGACAGCACAGTTCTTGTCGACGACAGTCGTTGACGACCTGAATATCAGGTCACAGGGCCTGCGGTGCCCTGATTTACTGTGATTTCCCCTAAAAATCTAACCTTAGCACATGGTTTGGTACTTAGGTATGTTTACATGTGCATTAATCTAAGTCATTGCCTTGTTTGCCCTCTCTTCCTTCTTCAGGACACCAGATTGTGTCAAGGGGCGAGCAAAGCTCCTAGAACAATTTGTATTTGCGTGGTATTACGGAATCTCTTGTGCTTACTTGCTCTTTTAATGTCTCTTGAAGAGTGCTCACATAGCCTCTAGAATGAGTGCTCCATATGCCTCAAAAAAGAGTATAAAAATTGGTTTGAAAGACCTCAAGCTCCTCTACATGGAGCAGATTTCAGTAACCAAGATCCAGGTGCGTACCAATACGCGTCAATATGTCCCGGAAACGGCCCTAAAAGGCCCCCGAGAAGCCCCAAATTTTGTGCAGATTGGCTGGCGACAGCCACAAACGAAGAACAGGCCATATCTTTGGCTACATGGCTCAAAATGCGATTCTGAGGGCACCTAGTCCACCCGCAACCCCCCACATTTGGTGGTTTTCGCCCCTCAGAATTGCCCAAATGGAAGCCTAGACTCCCGTGCCCAAGCCCAGTAGGCTGCGGCAAGCTGCAAGTTTAAGCCAAAAAGGGGGGTTGCCCAAATGGGTCAACAGGGTGCATTAGGGGCAGAAAAATGATGTTGGCACCGGAGCCTAACTTCCAAAAAGCGCTTCCAATGCGGTGTGTTGGGTGCGAGCAAGTATGCCATCTGTGCATTGCGCAGGATTTGAGAAGGTGGATTGGTTGGAGTAAGACCATCTCTTGGGAGAAGGTATGGGATTGCTGACCATCTCACACAAATGATCCTAGACCAGCTGTGATGCTAAAACAAGTGTTTTTGGACTCTTTTGAACTCGCGGTGGCCCATTTTGGTCCTCCGAAAATCCCAAAATGCCTGAAGAATGCGCAGTTTTGGGACCAAAAGTGGGTCAAAAATGGGTCAAAGAAGCATTTTTCCAAAACTCATCGTAGACCATTTGGGGTGCACAAACGGCTGAAACGAGTCCATTTTGAGCCAATTTTGGGGCAACTTGGCCTCTCACAAGTCCACAAAAGCCTTGAAAGTGGGGCTTGTGGTCAAGGGGATCACTTCCAAGCTGATTCCAACCTTTCAGCCTCCTTCAATGTGTGACTCATTGGCGTCCCCCACCATTCATTTCTAATGTCCCCTCCCCCACATGCTCGGTCCCAACATTCAGTCTTCGTTTTAAAACCCTTTTTAGGGTCTAGGGTGGACCTACCAGGTTTAGCAGCAGCAGCAGCAGCAGCAAGCAGCAGCAGCAAGCAAGGTAGGTAGGTAGGCAGGTGCACTCGGTCGTGGAGAGGCGCCCCCTGGTCTCCGCTGGCGCTGCCGCTGTGACGAACAGGAAGAGTCTTCGCGCTTGAAGAGGGGAGGTGACTTGCATCCCGCTAGACCTGACCCTAACCTGGAAGATGCGCAGTTTTGGGACCAAAAGTGGGTCAAAAATTGGTTAAAGAAGCATTTTTCCAAAACTCATCGTAGACCATTTGGGGTGCACTACCGGGTGACACGAGTCCATTTTGAGCCAATTTTGGGGCAACTTGGCCTCTCACAAGTCCACAAAAGCCTTGAAAGTGGGGCTTGTGTTGAAGGGGATCACTTGCAAGCTGATTCCAACCTTTCAGCCTCCTTCAATGTGTGACTCATTGGCGTCCCTCACCATTTATTTCTAATGTCCCCCCCCCCCACCTGCTCGGTCCCAATATTCAGTCTTCGTTTTAAAACCCTTTTTAGGGTCTAGGGTGCACCTACCAGGTTTAGCAGCAGCAGCAGCAGGAGCAGCAAGCAGCAGCAGCAAGCAAGGTAGGTAGGTAGGCACGTGCAATCGGTCGTGGAGAGGCGCCCCATGGTTCCCGCTGGCGTTGCCGCTATGAGGAACAGGAAGAGGCTTCGCGCTTGAAGAGTGGAGGCGACTTACATCCCTCTAGACCTGACTGGTGGCCCCCAACAAAGCAACCCCGGGCAACACCGGGAGGGCTGATCGCCGCCAGCGTGACGTACTTGTCATGCCGGGACGGAGGGCCCCCGTGCTTGCGCACGTCCCCTCCTTTGGGCGGAACCCTAGGGGTTCACCAGACTTCCTGGCGTATCCCGTCCCAAGGCATGCATGCATGTTCTTGGTACTGGGGTTCCGAGGTGCCTGGGTGTCACACGCTCCCCTCGAATCCCAAAGCAGCGCGGGCCTTAGGATACAGCCTTAGCCCCGGGCTCGGGATCTCGTTGGGCCGGGTTACCTGCATGGCACGGGCTGCCTCAGTGCCCGGGCTATGGACACTGGGTTTCCTACTGTTGTGTGGTGCTTGTGTTTGGGGTTGGGTTTCTCGGTAACCCCGCCACTCCTGGCTGGGGTCTTCTTGTGTGTGCCTGGGTACGGGTTTTGGTTTCGCCCCACCATTCCTAGCTGGGGTTTCGGGTGTGTGCGGTTTGGCTTGGGTTTTGGCTTGCGCCCCGCCATTTCTGGCTAGGATTTTGGGGTGTGTGTGGTTGTGTGCGCGCTCCTGCTGTACCCCGCCACTCCTGGCTGGGGTGTTCGGCGTGTGTGTGTGTGCTTGGGCTCGGGTTTTGGCTGCGCCCCGCCACTCCTGGCTGGGGTGTTGGGGTGTGTGTGTGTTTGTGTGCGCGCCCCGTTTGTACCCCGCCACTCCTGGCTGGGGTGTGCGGTGTGGGTGTGTGCGGTTTCGGCTCCGGTTTCGGCTGCGCCCCGCCACTCCTGGCTGGGGTCTTGGGGTGTGTGTGTGTTTGTGGGCGCGCTTCGCTTGTATTCTGCCACTCCTGGCTGGGGTGTGCGGTGTGGGTGTGTGTGGTTGGGCTCGGGTTTCGGCTGCGCCCCGCCCCTCCTGGCTTGGGTGTTGAGGTGTGTGTGTGTATGTGGGCGCGCTCCGCTTGTACCCCACCACTCCTGGCTGGGGTGTGCGCTGTGGGTGTGTGTGCGTGGGCTCGGGTTTCGGCTCCGCCCCGCCATTCCTGGCTGGACTTTGGGGTGTGTGTGTGTTTGTGTGCGCGCTCCGCTTGTACCCCACCACTCCTGGCTGGGGTGTGCGGTGTGGGTGTGTGTGCTTTGGCTCGGGTTTTGGCTGCGCCCCGCCACGTGTTATGGCTTCGAACAGCAGCAGCGCAACAGCGCAGCGCAACAGCGCGCAAATCGCAAGTCGCAGTCGCAATCGCGCTGACAGTCTGTGAATAATAAAGAAGCATTGAATGCCAACTGTGAATGAGCGCTGTAAGATACTTCGATCTTTGAACAGGGTTTATGTCTTCGAGATTGTGTTACTATTGGTGCCCCGTCTAAAGATCCTGCGAGGTTTGTCGATTGGGATTTTGGATTTCGGATTTTGAGAAACAAAGAGGCACAGGAGTACAGTCGAGTTCCCAAGAAACAAACCACAACAAGTGGTAGCCAGCTAGGTGGCGGGGAGGATCAATCTTCGAGATCAATCTTCGACGCCGCAACGCCGTCAACTTGATTTGGACTTCGATCTACAATGGAGCGGCCCTTCGACGACGCAGCTATGCTGCATTTCATCAGAGACAGTTTGTTTCGAAGTGATTCACCCTTGCATCACGAATTTTCGACCTCGTTAGAGAAGTTCATCGCAGAGCGCATCGCTAGTCGAGAAAGCGAGTGGTTTCCATCTCTCTCTCTTGATCTTCACAGCTGTTCGCAGAAGCTTGCGGATACTCAAGCCAAAGTTATCGAATTGGAACAACGCGTCGATGTGTTGCAGGCAACAGCAGCAAGTGCTCGCAGCAACTGAACAACGCGTCGATGCATTGCAGGCGACAGCAGCAAGTGCTACAGCAGCAACTGGCCAGCGCATCGATACCTTGCAGTCCTCGACGGAAAATGCAACTCAAGCTGCTGCAAATGAGCTTCGACGCGTAGAACTTGAATTGTCGCAATGCTACGCTCTCCTTAACGAATTTGTACGAACTTCGAGTCCACCACCTCCGAACAACATCCAGTTTCCGCAACCACAACAACAACAGTTTCCGCAACCACCGTCTTCTTCGAATTCGAACCAACCTCACCCTCCACAACAACCACTCCCACAGCGGCCTACCTTCGAACCACTACCCCAGTTCGTAGTTCAAAGTGCTCCTTCGCAGGAGATTTTGGGACGCCGCGTCGAGCGCCTGAAAAAACTGGTCAAGAGGTTCACGGGTAAACCTGGATGCGGAGAATTTCGAACATGGAAAGAAGATCTATTACGAGCCTTCACTCTGTCGGACATCACCTCACCCGTCGATCAGGCAGCAACGATGTCATTCCTCCTCGATGGTGATGCCGCTGAGTACTATCATAGCCTGACGAAAGTTGTACAGGACGACTGGTTCGAGCTCATGCGTGTGTTAGGCCAGCGTTTCGACTGTATATCCCATGAGCCAGTGTATTTGTCGAGAATGTTGAGCTTGAAAGAGAGCGAGTTTCCCCGACATGCAGATTACGTTCGAGAATTTCGTACATGCGTTATCAAGTCGAAGGTCAACACGAATGAACTCCAGATGGGTTACCTCGTCAACTCTCGATTTGTTGAAGGGTTGTCGAATGACGCTGTGCGTCGGCAATACATCGTCGAGGTCCGTTCGAGATGGCGTTCTAATAATCCATTTGGATTCGATACCTTGGTGGAGACCATCGCGGAAGCCTACATTGCGGCTGGGTATCAACTGGAAGAAGTACAGAACGCATCGAGAACGACATCAGATCACACCCTGGGTCCTGCAGTGTCGAGACCCCTGCCTATGATGGTCCCACCTACTTCGACTTCCACGTTTCCATCGATCCCTATGCCAACGCCACACGTCACATCGATGCCGACCCCAGCTGCGGCGCCCACGGCTTCGACCGTGGCAGAGCCGATGAATCTCGATGCAATTGCCAAACTTCGAGAAGAGTTACATGCCTACATTGGTGAACGGTTCGGACGTCAACATGGCGGACGCCAAGATGGTCGAGAAAGCAGACGTTGCTACAACTGTGGCGAACAAGGACACTTGGCACGCGACTGTCCAAAAGGTCGACCGCCATCCCGAGGACGAGAACGCCGGGAATCACGGTCGAACACGCCGAAACGAGAACAAAGTCGAGATAGCAAGGGACGGTTTCGATCCCGCTCCAAGAGCAGAGAAAGGCCTACAACGGCCTAGAAAACAATTTCGAAGACCTGGTGGCGGACGTCCTCGAGAAGAGCTGAACACCACCACCAGCACCAATAAACCCAAAAAGAATTCGACGCTTGGAAGTGTCACTGTCGAAGGAACCGAACCTGAGCATGCGTCTCTGTTCACGGTTCGAGGGCGCATGTGCGCATGTCGTGAAGACTCCTTCGACTCCAGCGTGGAACTGTTGGTCGACTGTGGAGCGACTAGTGACTTTATGTCGATGCAAGCAGCAAAGAGGGCGCGACTTCCCCTCTATAAACTGAGAAACCCTGGACATGTCTTGACAGCAGGAGGTGTCCAAGTCGAAGTACGGTACTACACGCGAGCTTATGTTCGAGTTGGAGAGCTTGTATTTCGTCATCACTTCAAGGTCTTGGAGATTTTGCCGGATGTAGTGCTTGGACTACCATGGCTTCGAAGCTACAATCCAACTGTTAACTGGAAGGAGCGATACGCCGACATCCAACATGGTTCGATTTCGTACCGGTTGTCTTTTGGCGAATCACGACATTCCACCCAGCTACAGTTTCAAGCAGCTTCAAAGCTGGACCTTCTTTCGATACTTTCATCCAGTTCCTCGAAAGCGAGTCCGGTTGGGAATCCTACCCCACATGCCAACGAACACCCTGACCTACACTCGTCGACACACGTTCAGCGCAGTACTGACACGTACGATGAGTCCGAAACGGAAGATGGTATCACCGATGAGGAGTGCAGCGATATGGAGATTGAGTACATTTCGTTGCCAAAACTCAAAAGAGAGATCCGTCGATCTGATCTCACGGGAGATCAAGTATTTCTGTGTTGCATGCCTCGACCAGCAGTGCCGGTCGATGAAATGTATAAGATGCAGGCCAGCGATGGCAATGATGACGGGCTTGACCCTGTTCGACGCAAACTACCGAGTCGATTACACAAGTGGGCGGACCTCTACGACCGGGAGAAAGCGGAATATGGAGACCTACCTCCGCATCGACCTGTAAGAGACCATCGAATACGCCTCGATTCGGAAGAAAATCCACCGTGGGTACACCCTTACAAAATGGATCCGAGCCAACTAGATGAACTTCGACGACAATTGGACAAGTTGCATCGATCTGGTCGCATCAGACCATCCTCGAGCCCATACGGAGCGGGTTGCCTACTGGTGAAGAAAGCGAATGGTAAATGGCGTATGTGCGTCGACTACCGAGCGTTGAATACACGAACTGTACGAGATCGATATCCTTTGCCATCGATCCAATCCATCTTGAGTACACTGGGGGGTTCCACCGTATTCTCAAAGATTGACCTTGTTAGTGGGTTCCACCAGATCCGAATTCAAGACGAAGATATCGAGAAAACCGCCTTCAACACACAATTTGGCGCCTTCGAGTGGGTTGTTATGCCCTTTGGCCTCTGCAATGCACCGTCGACGTTCCAACGCGTCGTGAATGATGTCCTGCGAGACCACTTGGGGATCTTTGTATGGGTGTACATTGACGACATCCTCGTCTTTTCGAAGGATGCGGACGAACACCAACGACACCTCGACCTGGTACATGACCTACTCCGTGAGCACCAGCTCTTCCCCTGCATCGATAAATCCACATTCTTTCAGAGTCGAGTGCCCTTCTGCGGATACATCATCGACCAAGATGGAGTACACATGGACCCCGAAAAGATCAAGGTCATTCGAGGTTGGCCTCCACCAACTACGGTTCATGAAGTTCGACAGTTCATTGGATTGTGTGGATTTTACCAGCAGTTTGTCGAAGGGTTCCAAGCTGTCGCAGCCCCTCTGACTGCAATGTTTAAGGCAGACTTCGAGTGGGAATGGACGGCCGTCCACCAAGCTTCCTTCGACAAGCTGAAGCAGGCGATGATCAGCGCGACACATCTCAGTGCTATCGACCCCCGACAGCCGTATCACCTGTACACAGACGCTTCGAAAGACTGCGTGGGTGCTACGCTGGCGCAACGATGTGCGCATGGGAAGTACAAGGGACATCTTCGACCTATTGCCTTCATGTCGCGGAAAATGCAGCCTGCCGAAACTCGATACCCGATTCGAGAACAGGAGTTGTTGGCCATCGTATTAGCCCTGAAACAATGGTTTCACCTACTTCGAGGACCGCAACAGGTGCACGTGCACACTGACAACGAAAGTCTTCGATATCTCAAGACCTGTCCTCGACCGCTGACACCACGTCAAGCAGGATGGTCTTAATTCCTCGAGGAATACAACCTGACGTTGTGGTACGTGCCGGGCCTCGAGAACCCTGCGGCAGATGCCTGCTCTCGTTTAAGTTCGCGGCAGTTGATGGAGATCGAAAATGCTACACGTACACGGGCTTTCGCAATTCCCCTGGTCGAAGACTGGGCTACACCGGAAGGAGAACCTGTCGATGAGTTCCTACATGTACTTGAAGACACATTCTCTCATGACGAGGTGTGGCCCCAGCCGTACGACCACCTGTACGTTTCACTACGAAGCGGACGCTCCGTGGGGAAGGAACTTGACGCAGATGAGCTTGCGGAACCAGCCCTCCAATTCGATACCGAACCCGCCGTCGACCCGGAGGACCTGGAGCCTCGACCGTCGAGCGCGACAACTGCGGAGCCGGAGGACCTGGGACTGGATCCAGCACCATCAGACGAGATCATGGCTGAGAATCCACACCAACCAAACATGCATCTCGATGAGGCTGGCAATGAGCCAGACACGTCTATTGACACCGACGACCTCCCCGATGTAAGCATGGATCGCCCCCTTCGAGTCACCTTTGGCAACGAACTTCGATACGCCCCGACCATGGCGGAACTGATTCGCTGTCGACGTCACCGTGACGGCACGTCTCAATCGGTTCCCTTGCCGAAAGTTGGGCCGAACACGCCGTACCCTTCGAGTCTTAAGGGTACACACCGCCGAGTACATCGACATTATCAGTGCAAAGACTTGACTTCGACAGCTGTGTGGGCGACAGCCTATCGGGAGGACCCCCGGACGAAACACATCTACGAAGTCGCAATTCGAAGCCCTGCGGCACGACACCAGCTTCGAGATGCTAAGTTGTCCTTCGATGATGGCAAATTCTTCCATTTGTCGATGATGGGCAAACGTGTGCTTGTTCCCCGAACACTGGTTACGTCGATTGTGGCTATGTATCACGAGTCGGAGTTCTATGGCCACTCAGGAGTCCTTCGAACCATGGCCCTGATTAAGCGCAACTATGTGTGTTCACACCTACGACACTATGTCGAGCGATACATACTAAGTTGTGATGTCTGTCAAGCGGCGAAATCAAGACGAGTCGACGGCGCCAGAGTCCCAAGACCCTTGCCGGTGCCCGACACCAAATGGCACAGTGTGTCCGTCGATTGGGTTTCGGGATTGCCGCCGACCACAAGGGGCCATGATGCCATCATGACTGTAGTCGACCGATTCTCCAAGCGTGGAATGTTCATCCCTTGTCGCAAGGATATGACAGCCGACGACCTCATCTATGTGTTCCTACGTGAGGTTATTCGATTGAAAGGATGCCCTCGACAAATTGTTTCTGACCGAGACAAGCTGTTCCAGTCTCAGGCGTGGAAGGAGTTGGCCCAGCGCTTCAAGATTGAGATGCATCAAACAGTGGCCAACCGCCCTCGAGGCAATGGTCTGGCGGAGCGCAGTAATCAGTCCATCCTCCAGCGCCTGCGTACACACGGCATCTTCGGCAACAACGAGTGGGATGTCGACCTCCTGTTCGCCGAAATCCAGTTCAACAACCTGACATCCAATAGTCTTCGACTATCCCCGTTCGAGATAGATGAAGGACGAACACCCCTTTTTCCATTGGATTTTCCCCGAATGACTTCTCATGCACATGAACCATCGACCGTGAATGATTACATGCAACGAGCGGAACGTACCTTCGATTCTGTGCGTGCAATGCTTGCCGAGGAACGTCGACGCCAGATGCATGTGGTCCTGCAAATGGACCGACACGTTCGAGTGCCTGAAGTCGGTGAACGATGGTGGGTGTTGGTGCCTGAATATCGACATGAAGGGAAACTCGATGTTGTCTGGTGCGGCCCTTACAAAATACTCGAGGTACTGAACAAGGGCGAGAATGTCAAACTGGACATCCCTGCCCCCTTCGATGGGTTGCGAGTTTTCAATCGAGACAGCATAAAACCCTACGTCCATCGAGAGGGACAGCCGGTGTGGGAGTTTCCGATGCCCCCTGTCAAAACTGGAGAATCTCCCCGACTTGTCAAAATTGTGGCTAGACGTCGAGTGGGATCTAAAAGGCGCCGCACATTCCTGTACCGCTGTGAATGGGATGACGACACATGGTCTTGGGAGTCGAGCAAGGCTCTAGAAGAGGATCCTGTGTACCTTGAGTTCCTTCGACTCCACCCTGAGTAACTGAGTAACACCCTTACTCTTCTCTGCAGCGTGGTTTTTCGAAAAACTCATGCGAGGTTCCGGGTCCAACACCGGAGCCTCCGCCTATGGTACTACATCCCGGACGCCCCGAGCTTCCTCTCGACCTCCGCCTTCTCGAGCGACATCGTCGAACGTCATCGATGTTGACGCGATTGAACCCCCAGCGAGGACGACTTCAACTGGCCGCTGCTTGTCGGTAGCATCAGCGCCAACTCGTCCGAATCGACCTCTCGATCCATTCGAACCGCCGCACTACAGCCAGTCGGCATATGCTGGGAGCTCGAAAGGAAAAGGAGGCCCGTCGAAAGGAGGCAAGGGAGGTGTGTTCCCTCGCGGGAAATTTGCGGGAATAGCGCCGAGTGGAAGACCCATCATAACAGGAGGCGCCGAAGGCTTGGAATGGCTCGAGATAGCCCTGGCCAGCTTGCCTGTTCTGGAACCGACGAAGGGAGGGACTCCACCCGACATGCCGCCGGAACTCTGTAAGCTGTACGGGCCCCCTCCCCCAGTCGATGCAGAATACTTTCGAGAGCGGTGCTCAAGCCCTGACTGGTTCGATTCTGATGATGAAGATCTTGCTTGCTACACGGGGTACGACGACAGAAAAGTTTATAGTGTTTTCAGCACTGTGTTTTTGCTTCTCCTGCTTCTTGTTGTTGCTGTAGGGTGTCCTGCTGCTGGTTTTGGATGATGAAAAGCTTTTGTTTGTTGAAATACAGTAAAGCCAACTCAATCCAGGATAGCCCAAGCCAATAGTATGCAAGGAGAAGGTAATTCAGGATCAAAGCATGAAGGGCTGCAGTGTAAACAGTGAAAGATGATTAGATATTCACAGAAACTGCAACTCAGGATACACATGAATGCATATTCACAGAGATAGCTGAAATGTTTTGGGAAAAGAGTAAGAAAACTGCCTCAGGATCACTCTCTCTCCATAGTGCCATCTTAGGAGATGTGCACTCTTTGTTTTGGGTCCCATATGTGCTGAGGTGGCATGGTATGTGGCGATGAGGTCACTGCCATGTCACATGGGATCTTCCTACTTAGATGGGATCTTCCTACTTAGTTAGGCTGACCAGGAATTGAACCCAGGACCTCTCAAAAAGAGGTGCCTAACCCCCTATGGTGCATACCACTAGGGCAGATAAGTATTCATGGAAAAACATAGATAAATTCATAGGCTCTACCTTAGGTATGTCAGTGCTCAGTCAACTCGGGAAATGATGTTTTACTTCTGATTGAAAGGGGATTAAGGGGTCCACTCAATATCCTGATTGGGTGTTTGGTTCCATAGGTCAAAATGTGTTCTCACCACTTTTGGCTGGACCAATACTAAGATAAAAATGCATGGTTGCTCAGTGCATCTCTAATACAACTAGAGTATGTCCTGAAGCAAAGGAAAAGCACTTTTTCTTACTCCCCCCTTGTGCTGTGGTGGCCACCACTGTCGCATTTTAGGAAAAAGGGAATTTTTCTTGGCCTTTCCTTGGTTTCCACATCTACTTTAAAATACCTACAGTCTCCCTCACACTGAAAAATGGGCGCCACCATGGCTGGCGTCCTTTTGCTGCTCTGATTGTACAGTTTCCTACAGAAGACTCAGCGCTCTTGGCGCTGCCGGGGCTCCTGTGGCTTGGTTGGGTTAGATTGGGAGCATGCCAAACATGTGCATATGCATCCCTTCCTCCAAGACGCAGCGTCGACACAACCCAAACGCAAGACACATTATACACACTCGCATGGGTTCTCGTAAACCTGCTGGCGACCTGTGACCTGTCTTAGGGCGTAGGGAGTCGAAAAGAAATTAATTTGCCCCTTGGTGGGGTCTTGGTTCTGCTCAGTCTCTCCAGGCACCTGCGTTTCGGCCCGAACACGGCCTACTCAGCGAGGCTGCGCGTGGGTATCTGCAGAGGCAGGAATGGGAGAATTATGGACGAATCCACGCAAAAACGAAGCGACGACACCAAAATCCGTCAAATGACGGCGCAGAATTTTTCTGAAACGACACACCTGAGCAGAATCCAATTGTGCATCTTCAGCACATTTTTATAGAAATTATAGTCATCTCTGGATTTTTTAAATCCAGAAATTCATACGTACAAAATGGCGGCGCGCAGGAGCGGCTCCTAGCGAAGCGCCGGAAAATGGAAAAATAATGGAATTATAAACGTATGTATCACGTAGTCTTGAAAATGACGAGACACACATTAATAAACAAACATACAGATTCCACCCACACTAATAGAAGCTTCAAAAATTCAAGAATTCGAAAATCAATTGAAAAGACTTCAATGAATCAGGTATAAACTACAGGTATGCTCGTCTTGCATGCCGCATACACATTGCTCGTCTCGTGTCTCCGTGAACGAGTCGTGTAGCAGCGTTAACAACGATAACCACGATAGGACGCGGTAGAGGGATTGATTAGTAAGATTGCAGATGATTAGCGGTCAGATCAGGGTGATTAGTCATACACACAAGTGCATAGCAACGTTCTTCGCGTGCGCCCCTTTCGTTTTCTTTCCTTGCTTCACTTCCCAGCGGTAGGTAAGGTAGGTACGCCCAGGCGGGGCCACCCCCTGGTGGAGTCAAGATTGTTGTGGAGATGGGCAGGTTTGCCCAACGTGATTTTGCATAGTCGTGCATGCACACACGCATTAAAGGGTAGGCCACGCGAAGTGCGCACGGTAAACCTTGTTTAGGCTACCCAGGGGCTCCTCGGTACGTTCTTTAAGAGAACCTGAGGAGTCCCTTAACGCTTGCTTGCTTGATAAGGGTAGCTGCTCCATGCAGCGTGTTTGCGGACAGCGTATTATAGGGCACACTGAGAAGGGTATAATACCTGGAGTGTGCCTTGGTTCCTCCGCCGCAAACGCCCTTTCATTTGCCTTTGTTTTACAGGTGGGCAGGTCGGGTGAGTGGTGCAGCAGCATTTTTTTTTATGCCCTGCTAAACAGGGGCGCAGATCACCCAAACAAATAACTCCGCTCCGCCTGTGGCAGAGCAGGGAGTCCGACTTCATCGACATCTGCGCCTTGCACACGAGAGCACTCCTTCCCTCCAAGCCCTTGCAGGGGAAACGCGTTGTGGCGTCCCCTGTGAGGCCACAGTTGCTTAGTAGCGCTGTGTTCTCTTGTCATTTCACAGGTGGGTCGCTAGGACCCTCGAGAACTTCCTCTTCGCAACGCCAAGTAGAGTGTGCGTGTAGGAGTGGTAGTCCTGCGTGGGCGCTAGAGCCAGTTGCCCAGCGCTCGCCCACCAGGATGGTGCCACTGTAGGGTGTGTAGGACCTGTAGGGGGCGTGTCACTGTCCCACCCTTTTCCTGCAATTTTAGCTGGGTTGGTGGGCTGTGACAGTGGGTTAGGCTAGTGTTTTTGGCCACATAGCAAACAGGCGTTTTGCATGCCTTCATAGCTTTTGGCCACCCCTCCCTTTAGTAGACAGGTAGGTAGGGAAAACAATACCTGGATTAACACTCTGGGTATTCCCCCAAGGTTTTGCGCCAGCACAGAAATTGGGCGCATAGGGGAGGGGAGACCCGGGGCGTACCCCGTGGCATCAATAAGCCAACCCTCCAGGTTTAGCAAGGGCGCAGACTTGGGTATAATTAGGACACCACTTCTGCGGCTTGCTCTCAGGACCTTAGGACTAGCACACTCACACATACGCTTTGGCAGGTAAGGGTAAGGTTCAGTCCCTAGCTTTAGTCTTGGAGGCAAGCGCCTCAGCGAGCCTCAGTAACTCACCCAGGTTGTTCTGGGACAAGTAGTCAACCAGAACTGAGTTTAGGCGTCCCTCAGGTAGAACAAATGCAGAGAAGGGCTCCCAGGTGGCCTCTTCGACTCCAAACCCTTCCCAGAGGGTGAGGAAGCGCCAACCCTGGCGATAGCGGTGGCGTAGGACAGACTTCACCAGGTAGAAGCCCTCCTTAGCCATTTCCTCGGCGTTCATGTCGGGGAGTTCACCTTCAACTTCCATAGGGCTGGCAGCCCCTTGTAGGTCCAGAGCGGCGATTTCCTCGTCGTTCAGCTCCCACTCCTCCCCACAGAGGTCTTCAGGATCATGGTAGCGCTTCAGGTGTTGAGCGGCGCACACCAGGGTCCCCCCTAGACGGGGAGAACACCGCACGGTGATACGGTGCCCATCCACAGATAGGATCTTGTACGGCCCGAAGTATGGGTCATCGCTGGTAGAGCGTGGCCAGGCGGGTAGTCGACTGTGGTGCACCAGCACCCAATCCCCTTCTTGGTAGGTGGCCGGTACACGGTGCTTGTTCTTCTTGTTCCACTGACGCTCCCTCACTCTTTGGAGCATAGCCTTGGCCTTGTCCACCTTCGCTTGTTGCTCTTGGACCCATTCACCCACAGAAGAATGGGTGTCCTCTGGATAGGGGGCATGTAGGAACCATGCCGGGCGCCCCATGAATAGCTCATGTGGCGAGTAGCCAGTAGCTGAACTCTCTTGGGAGTTCATCATCAAGGATATGACGGGGAGTAGTCTCACCCAGTCTCTGGTGCGTTCAGTTTTGCACCATATCCTGACGTTCTCCTTCAGGACACGAATCTGTCGCTCACATAGGGGGTTGCTCGTGTGAGAGTAGGGAATCCCCGTAGACACCTGGACATTGAGGGACCTCAGGACCCTCTTGTACCAGCCAGTATCTGAGCGTACTCGTACGTCCTCATCGGAGTTGATCTCCTTGGGCGCCCCATAGACACAAAACCACTCCTCCAGGAGTATCTTGATAGTCTCCTCTCCGGTAATGTGCTTGGTACATGGGAACACCCTGGTAAACCTGGTCAACCCACAGGTTACCACGAGGGCGAAGTCATAGCCCCCGAACTTCGGCATCTCCGTGTAGTCCACGTATAGAACACTGTTAGCACAGTGACGGATGGGCAGGGTCGAGTAGAGACCTCTGTCCCTGATATCCCCTGGTTTACAGGACCTGCACGGGCACTTGTCCACGATAGGCAGGAGCGTCTTCCGCAGCTGGTCGTCAGTCCACGTAGTGTGGAACCACTGCTTGAACAGCCTCAGGGTACGGTCAGCACCCACATGACCACTGGACTCATGGGTCCACTTCAGCAGCGCTGGGACTCGGTCACTAGGCACCACGATGCGGTCCTCGTGCCAGAGGTAGCTCTTGTCCCGCTTCCACTGGTCTTGGTTGACCAGGAGGGGTTCAAGGCGTTTCTCCAGGCGCCGGTAGATATCCCCAAACTCCTGTAGGTACTCCGATTGTTGGAGTCCATCCAGGGGGCGTATCATGGTCATGTTCAGGTCCAGGTGTACGTCCATACGGCTGAACGCTTCCTTAGCCAGCGCTTCAGACCAGGCACCAATCAGGGCGTCGAAGTTGTTGCGGCTGATGTAGTCGGCACACTCGTTCTTCACTCCCTGGATATGGTGTACCGTCAGCCGTAGTTGACTGAGGTAGGTCCACCAGCGACGTCGCTTGGCCTTCTCAGGTGGGGGGCCCTTCTGGAAACTGCGGACCGGTTCTTGGTCGCATAGCCAGACCACAGGGTTACTCCCCAACAGTCGTGCTTGTGAGGATAGCACCAGCATACCAGCGAGCAGTTCCTGCTCATAGGTGGAGTAGTTCCCCCTGGCCTGGTTCCACTTCCAGTTCCAGTGGCCCAGAGGTACTAGGACCCACTTGTCGTCAGGGTAGCTGTGCTTGAGGGTTCCATCTCGGTTGAGACCTTCCGTCCCCCATTGGGAAATGGCCGAGTCGAACTCCTCCTTCTCTAGTGCTTGCCACTGGAACAACGTTCCACCACCGCCCACATTGCTGGCGTCGGTCACCAGGATAATCTCCCCTTGTGCCCTAGGCACGCCCAAGCACTTAGCGTTGGCTACCTTGTCTTTGAGCTCGTCAAACGCTTGTTGCTCTTGTGGGCCCCAGCGCCAAGTAGTACTCTTCTTGATCAAGTCAGTCAGTACCGCGCTGGTGTAGGTGAAGTTTTTGATGTGGCGGTGATAGACGTTGCACGCCCCAATGAAACTGCGTACATCATGAAGTCCTTTCTTGGGGTCTTCGTGTCGTACCTTGGCATCCATCAGGGGTTTGGCCTTAGAGGCCGCTGGGGTCCACCACCCATAGCCAACGTCAAACCCCAGGTACTGCATGGTCTCCTGCATGAACTCACACTTCTCAAGCTTGAGTCGTGTGTGGTTCTCCTGGCAGACCGCAAAGAACTCACCCAAGAGGATTAGGTGATCCTCCTGGGTATTGGTCCCGAGGCATACATCGTCGATGTGAGCGTCCATCTGGGCCCCACGGGATATGAGCTCCTGCACCTTAGGTCTCCTTCGTAGGATGGACAAGATCTTGTTCATCAGCTCTTGGAACAGAGCGGGGGCGTTAGCCACGCCGAATGGCATGACTTTCCACTTGAATACCCTCCCCTGAGGGGTGATGAAGGCCAGTAGTTCCTGCGCGTTGCGCGTCAGGTCCACTTGCCAGAATCCACTTCGCTTGTCCATCTTGGTCTTGTAGCGACAGGAGGCTATTTTCTCCAGGGTAGACTCCATATTGGGAATGGACCCTGAGTGGTTCAGCGTCTTCTTGTTCAGCTCTCCATAGTCCACTACCAGCCGTTTGGCTGTAGACCCAGGTTTAGCCACCAGGAAACAGGGGCTGCAGTGTAGGGGGTAGTCCCCATCCTTGTACTCCAGGACTAGGCCAGCGTCGATACATTCTTGTATCTGTCGCTCAATCTCGTCGGCCTGCTCTTTAGGAGCTGGATAGGGTCTCCTCCGGATCTTGTGACCCACGAATTCGGGTTTCAGCTTGAGGTCCATCTGTACCAGCTTGTCGCATGAGGCTGGAGGGGGTAGTTCTCCGAACACCTCCAGATAGGTCCTTATCAGCTTTTGTACCCGCGGGTCCAGTACCTTGATCTTGTCCTCCATATCCTCGTCGGAGTGTAAGTTGCTTGCCCCTTGAATAGAAGTCGGGAGGTGGTCCTCCACCGACTCTTCGCCCGCGGTAGCATCCTTCAGCCCTTGGTAGGCATACAGAAGGTCTTGCTCAACCATCTCCGGTGGACGATGGCAACATAGGCACGCTTTAGGGGGTTCACATACACATTCCTCCGAGAGGTCGTCCTCATCTGGGGTCCTCACATGGGCACCCCATACGCTCTTCATGAGCTTGAGATCTACCTCCCTTTGCCAGGTGGTGATCTTCTGTTCGAGGTCCTCCTTCAGTTGGGATAGGTCTCCCATACGTCCTTGTTTCAGTGGCCACGAGCTGCGGGTAGGCTTCGCGTAGCATAGCTTTTTCGCCACCAACTTCCTCTTGGAATCCACATACTCCCTGAGCCTGGATCGAGGGTCCAGCTCTTCATCCACGGGGTCTTCCACCCTCATGGAGAGTAGGGGTTTTAGTGGGGCGACGTACTCGGCGTTCTCCACTTCTTCCACCGCAGTCTGCACGAAGAAGGCGTCGTGCTCAGTTTCGTCGTCTGAGTGGATAGAGCTAGGTAGCTCAGATAGTCCACACTCAGAGACTCCATCAGGAACAGGTACATGACAGGGAGAGTTGGGGGCGTTGGTGTCAGTCACGACGTACTCCTCTCCTCCGGGTGTAGTTTCAACAGCATCTTGAGGTCGTAGACGATCCTTCAAGTCACCCAAGGCGAGTCCATCGCTTTCTCGTTGTATAGCCTGGACCAGAGTAGGGTCCAGGTCTTCCCAGGGGATGGTGGTAAGACTTCCGTCCACCACGCTGAGCATACTCCCCCATCCGGGCTTCCCAATGGGCGTCTTGCGTCCCAGCGGCACGTAGATGGCCTCATCAGGTAACCGCACAGAGCTGATAGTCAGCTTGTCAAGGAGGGTTCGCCAGTACTCGTTGCCCCCATGGGCTCCCCAATCGGGGGAACACAGGACCATACGGGAACGTTCCAAGGCCACCTTGGTCAGCACCTTCCCCAGTTCACTGAATCTGGGGTTCCCGT
Organism: Eutreptiella sp. 'Long Island Sound 2002'; assembly: GCA_964036045.1. Lineage (NCBI taxonomy): Eukaryota > Euglenozoa > Euglenophyceae > Eutreptiales > Eutreptiaceae > Eutreptiella > Eutreptiella sp. 'Long Island Sound 2002'. Next base: position 178,463,610 of record OZ038381.1, read on the forward strand.
AGGCCATCCCGAAAGAGGGCCAGTAAAATTTGTAGCTGCAGTTCTTCCCCTTGCTGCAGTATAGGTCCAGTACATGCTGCTTGTCGCTGGCGAACAGTTCCACACTTAGGTCTTCTCGAGAGTAACCCAACTCCTTCAGACCTTGGTCTAGGACTTCCCCCAATAGTTGATAGTCCTCAGTTTTGGAGGCCGCCATCATGTTCGAGGGCTCCTCCTTCGATAGTCTCAGGTAACTCGAGGTATGTTCCGACTGCTCCAGTGGCACAGACTCTCTGCCACTGCCGTGGTCCACGTACAGGAGGTAGGGCGCTTGCAGCGTCAGGGATTGTATCTGGGAGTGCTGCACGAAGAAGTCAGTACCCAGTACAAAGTCGAAGGCATCAGTGTCCATCACATAGAACCGATGGGCGATAGTCCTGGAGCCCATAGGTACCTCCACTTCGCAGTCCCCGCAGCTGTGCACCACATGTCCATCCCCCATCCGTATAGCGGCGGTGGTCATGGTGTTCTTCAGGCTCCCACAAGGTAAAATTTTCTTGGCCACTATTGATATTGTGGCTCCAGTATCCAGTACCCCCAGGTATTCACGTCCCCCTAGTCGGATACGTACCCAAAACACCAGGTCTTGGGTGCCACCAGAGCGTCCCCGTCAGAACTCCGCGGGACAGGTCACCTCGAACCCCTTGTTCCGCAATTTGCGGGCCATCCTCATGAAACGGCTCCTCTTCTTGGCGTTGCCGTCGTCACCACCTTCATGCTCACGCTTGGCTCCTTGTTCTTGCTGGGCCTGCCTCTGTGAGCGTGTGGTAGGTCCAGACTGCCCTCCAGAGGGCTCGGAGTTCCCCCCTGGATTAGGGTTGGGGTTACCTCCGTTCTTGTCCTTGTTCTTGTTGTCGTTCTGGCGATTAGCGCCTCCTCCTCGTCCGCCTTGACCCTTGTCTTGACCACCTTGACCACGTCCTTTCGACTTGCCCTTGCCGGAGTCGTTCCCTTTGGCCTTGCCTCCACCTTTGCCTGAGCTTCTGCCAGGATCTTCCCCCTTAAGCTTCGCCGATAGGCGTTGCTTATGGTAGCACTCGTCCTCATAGTGCTTCCGCTTACCGCAGAATGCACACGTGATGGTGCAGCGGTAATGATCCGGCATCTTCACCTTGGCGCCGGTGATCTTTTCCTGCTGCTTCCCCTGGACAACAAAGCAGTCTCGCTGCTCGCAGTCGGAGGCATGCTGCAGGTGGCCCTGTTCATCTCTGGCATCACACCAGAATAGCTCCTTCACGTTCTCCATTAGGCGGGCGTGGGCGTGTTTGGGGGTAGTCCCCTGCCCAGGTCGGGACCCTTGGTACCCTTTGCCTCCAGAACCTCCACCACCAGGACGGTAGTGGTTCAGGTGTTGGTCGCTCTCCTTCTCCAGCGCCATCTCCAGGAGCAGCACGCATAGATCCTCGTAGCGGAGGGATCTAGCCTTGCGCTCAGTCGTCAGACGGCACTCGTCCCATAGCTCACGGGGGAGCTTGGAGCACAACCAAAACAGCAGGTCGTCGCTGCTGTAGGAACCGGGCGTCAGTCGTCCAGCCCAGTGGTCCAGGTCCGCCAACAGCTCGGAGACCCTGCCGGGTTTGGGGTTGTTGGGCAGGACGGGCAGGTTCTGGATCTCGGCCCTGATGGAGAGGTCGGTCTCGTAGGTTGGGTACTGCCTCTCCAGGGCAACCAACACGTCGGCAAAGGTGGCGGAGTTGGTGACAATCTGCCTGACCTGCTTCTCCACGTACTTCGTCTTGCAGCACTGCAGGAGCAGGTCGCACTTCACTCGCCCACTCGCGTGGGTTTGGCCGGTCAGTCGTAGGAACCGGCCAAAGTTCTCAGCGAACTCGCTGAGGTCCTTGCCTGTGAATTCAGGCAGGTTCACCACTATCTTGGAGGTGGCAATAGCCTTCGCCTCCTGAGCTCGGCGTCCTTCAGGGCGTCGGGTCTTCTTCTTCTTCTTCTTCTTCTTCTTACCCTTGGAGTCCTCGGGGTCCTCAGGGTCTTCGTCATCCGATGGCGAAGAAGAAGTCATCGAAGGCGGCCCATCATCGGAGGGGTCTCCGCCTAGATCACTGGAGCCATAAGGCTCCACGTCCACCATAGCCCTTAGGGCTGTCAGCCCCAGCTGGTCCAGCTCGGCCCTCGTCGAGTTCGTCACGTGACTGTAGGGCGGCTGGGCTGTCCTTGGGACGAATGGGCTTCTTGGTACTGCTGCAGGAGTCGGCATCGGTCGGCTCCTCAGGCTCCCCAGGGTATTCGTCAACCCTGCCGCCAGGTGGTTAGCCTGTACTCGGTGGGGTGACATCCCCACTGTCGTAGGTGACGCATGGGACGGGATCATCAGGGGCTGCAGTTTCTCCCTGATCTCTTGCGTGAGGTCGCTCACGATTTTCGAAGTGGCTCCTTGGAGCACCTCGTTGATCTCCGAACGCGTCAGGGACCTGTTGGAGGATCTTCCCGATCCTCTACTCCTGCCTCCCAGAGACTCTGGTCCTCTCCTCAACCCACTCAGGGGTGCATACCCAGGTGTACACCCAGGAGCATACCCAGGAACTTCCATGTAGGTTCCCGTGGCGTGGAGTGGATGGGGATGGTCAGCCGCATACCAACGCGGCGCAGAGCTGGAAGCCACCGGCTCACTGGCAGTAGTTGCCTCAAGGAGCGCAGTGGTAGGTGGGCCCATGCCATAGGCGGGGTAGTGAGGCATGCCAGTAAAGCCTGTGCCCTCTGCCATAGGCTGGTTGGTTGTGGAAGTGGATGTAGCGGCGGCTGGGAGTGTGGTGGTTATGGGAGAGGGTGATGCATGGAGGCCAGAAGCACTTGGTGCGCCTTCGAAGGTAGGGACATCCGTCGGGTCTTGCCCTTGCTCCTCTCCTTCGTCTGCTCCTTCTCCAGCATCCTTCTCGCTCTCGTTTCCTCTCTTCCTCTTCACAGGCTGAGGCTGAGAGACCATTTCCTTCACCGACAGGGCCCCAAAGGCCGTCTGGAGGCCATCCAAGGAGTCCTCCGCCGTATCCATTGGCCCATGTAAGGGCTCCACCGAAGGTACAGCGTCAGGCGCCGGCCTTGCCGGTGTCTCTGGCGCTGGCGCTGTGTTCACCTCGGCGTCCACTCTTCCTGGATCCATCTTAATCCACCCTTCTGCTTATGTTTGCCTGCTCGGAGCACTGGTTGTACGGCGCGGGGTCGCTGCCGGTGCACAGAGACAGGCTGCCTCTGCTACCAGAAAAGTTTATAGTGTTTTCAGCACTGTGTTTTTGCTTCTCCTGCTGCTTGTTGTTGCTGTAGGGTGTCCTGCTGCTGGTTTTGGATGATGAAAAGCTTTTGTTTGTTGAAATACAGTAAAGCCAACTGAATCCAGGATAGCCCAAGCCAATAGTATGCAAGGAGAAGGTAATTCAGGATCAAAGCATGAAGGGCTGCAGTGTAAACAGTGAAAGATGATTAGATATTCACAGAAACTGCAACTCAGGATACACATGAATGCATATTCACAGAGATAGCTGAAATGTTTTGGGAAAAGAGTAAGAAAACTGCCTCAGGATCACTCTCTCTCCATAGTGCCATCTTAGGAGATGTGCACTCTTTGTTTTGGGTCCCATATGTGCTGAGGTGGCATGGTATGTGGCGATGAGGTCACTGCCATGTCACATGGGATCTTCCTACTTAGATGGGATCTTCCTACTTAGTTAGGCTGACCAGGAATTGAACCCAGGACCTCTCAAAAAGAGGTGCCTAACCCCCTATGGTGCATACCACTAGGGCAGATAAGTATTCATGGAAAAACATAGATAAATTCATAGGCTCTACCTTAGGTATGTCAGTGCTCAGTCAACTCGGGAAATGATGTTTTACTTCTGATTGAAAGGGGATTAAGGGGTCCACTCAATATCCTGATTGGGTGTTTGGTTCCATAGGTCAAAATGTGTTCTCACCACTTTTGGCTGGACCAATACTAAGATAAAAATGCATGGTTGCTCAGTGCATCTCTAATACAACTAGAGTATGTCCTAAAGCAAAGGAAAAGCACTTTTTCTTACTACGACTGATCTTCCTCCTTCTGTTCAGCGCCCGGATGGGTCGACAGTTCTTGGACATCGAGGCCGAACACCTGGACATCGAGGTCATCCAGAGAGGATCCGAGTACCGGAGAGCCGAAAGTCGAAGACGACTGGGTCGACCAATCCTGGCATTCGAATGCCCCGAAAACACAAGCTTCTACTCGAACGAACCAATCTGACTCCTACTACCACGACGCCGACTCCTATTACCACGACGATAACTACAACTACGACGCTGAATCCTGGCCACTCGAGTCCGACGACGAAGCAGAATATCCTTACGAACCCGCGCGGTCGACAGCACCACCCAGCTACGATTCTGTGCCGGTGCCAGAGTCGAAATGGCAGCCCTACAACATGCCGCAGTACAATCATGAAATCGAGACCATCGACGAACTTCGACACTTGGGAACGTTCGGATTGAAGCCACCCTGTCGATTTGGGACACATGAAGATGATCCGATGAAGACGGAGTACACTAAGCTCGAACCATCGGTGCTCACTATTGCGTCGAGTACCATGGCTGGTCTTCGAAAGCCGCACACGTTCCTGAGCGAGAAACACTATGAAGTCGTGTCGAACGCAAATGCCGCCATCGTCGAGTTGGGCAAGACCATCTGCATCGACAGTTGGGGTCGAACCGCACCATTCCCGTACGAAATGGCTCGAAGTGCCCCTGACACGTCTTTCGATGAACATGGAAACCTTGGTGGTAAGCCAGGATACCAATGGTACACGAAAATCGAAATGGCTTGTCAAAACTTTCGAGCGGCCCTCATGAAATGGCGACATTATGATGAAGAGCTCGATTATGGATTCCGACAAGACCTCACCGAACATACCCTGCCGAGTCAAATTGCTCGACTCAACCGCATGCATCAAGAGATCTCGGGTATCGACGACCTGATAAATGTTGCGGATGGGATCGACCTGATCTTCAAGTATCGACGCTTCTGGACCCACGAAAAGATGAGACGAGAAGCTCCCGTTGCAGTTTCGATTATGGGAGTTATCCGTGATCTTCAAAAGGTTTGCCAATCGAACGACTGGCTCTTCGAAGATCGAGCCCCCTTCCTTGCTTACAAAGTCGATTTGCTTCTTCGCCGACACCAACTGCGTGGCCTTCGAGGCACCTCTCGACTTGGGTATAAACGATATGGATGTGCTCCTCATCGAACACAGGACCTTGCGGTCCAGCTCCAAGAATACTTTCGAATCGGAGAACAGGTCGAACCTTACGCGTACAACGCAGTCGCACCAGGCGCCCCCATCGACCTTGTCCAGTTGGCGACGATCTACCAAACTGGACCCGGACGACTCGGGTACCACGACTTCGATAGGGCAATCCGACGAGTTGCTGCCCTTCACTCATCGAATGAAGAGTATGTCAATCTTTTCCCTTTCGTGGATGCCCCCGATTTGGTTCGACGCCTGGGTACCTCGACATACCTCATGTCCCCCTACGAGGCCGGATACCAAGATGGACAACGTTGGCGTCGGACGGTCAGGTTTCGAAGGGACGTCTATGCTGACGAACGGGAGGAGATCGAGAAGACCGACTCGCCTGCGAGCGACCCGTTCCACCCGGACCCCCTCGACCACCGGTTCTTGTCGATGGAGTCGAATGCCTATCAGCACCACTTCGACATTCTGTTATTCAAGTACCTCACGCCGATCCACGAAGACTTTAAGGCTGCACATCGACGCAAGGTCAGCTGCTGAGACCAAGTCCTTGAAGCGGTCATTGTTGACACGGCTTCGAGCCTTGTGACTGCAGAAGCGGTTCGATTCGCTCTGCAGCGCTCCCTCGCTGACGGCCACTATGTCCATCAACACCTCGGTCGACTCCAAGAAGAAGGTTCTCGAACCAACACGCTTGAGATCGTCGACCGATATGCCCTCGGCCCTGAGAAGGACGACATCAGCGCCGTCATGGTCGTACGACGACTTTCGATTGCCGACACGCCGTGGTGGCGGGTCGATACGCGAACTGGTCAGTTCTACCACAGCATGGCCGCTGGTACTGGTTCGAAGGAAACCTATCGATGGTCTACTGGTCGACATGACGGATACTCCTTCGAGGTCACCAATCGGGCCGATCTGTGGAGTGAGGACGCTTGGAAACCGTCGAGCCTCTGGGATTTCTATTCCACCAGGGCAGAGACACTGGGACCTGGACAATTTCGAGCGCTTGCCCGTGAACATGTCTTCGTATTCCAGTACAAGTGTCCCGTCGATGACCGACCTGGTGATCCCAACCTTCGATTGCTGAACCATCGATCTGGTATCCTGATTCAGAAGCGTGCCCTCGACAGCGATATCCGTCGACACTATACGGGTCATGACACCTTCAAGTTCATGGCTGGCGTCGAGACACTGAAGGAAGTGCATGAACTATGTCGACTTCCCGTGGATCGTTCGTATACGTACACGTGGGGCAGGGACTGCTGATTCGACATGTCTGGATGCCAAGTAATGGCTGATTCGACATGTCTGGATGCCAAGTAATGGCTTATTCGACAGTCTGGATGCCATTAATGGTATCCAATGCTCCATATGCCTGTCGAGCTGACGGATGTACAGGCCTGTCCGTCTGCTGAGCATCCAGCTTCGATGCTCTTGTATGTTATGGTTCGACGTGCCCACAGCCTTGCTGCGGGTACAGCGCCCGTGCAGTGTGCCTGGCGAGGTTGTCTTCTGCAGCTTCCGCCGAAGGCCGCAGCCGTGACAAAGTCGAACACGGCGTGTGAATGAGGCGCTGACGACGGGTGTCCCATGACTGCACCTCGGTGTGTGATTTCGACCAGAATTGGTCCACTGTCTCGACCAGAATTGGTCCACTGTCTCGACCAGGATTGGTCCACTGTTATGCTTCTGTAGCCAGCACATGTCGAGGCCCAAAAAAAAATTTTTTTTTTCTGTCTGGGCCTCCTCTCATTCGGCATTGTGACGCCCGCCCAGGTGAGTGAGACCTCTTCGAGGTCTCAACGGGGGGGTAGTGTTATGGCTTCGAACAGCAGCAGCGCAACAGCGCAGCGCAACAGCGCGCAAATCGCAAGTCGCAGTCGCAATCGCGCTGACAGTCTGTGAATAATAAAGAAGCATCGAATGCCAACTGTGGTTGAGCGCTGTAAGATACTTCGATCTTTGAACAGGGTTTATGTCTTCGAGATTGTGTTACTATTGGTGCCCCGTCTAAAGATCCTGCGAGTTTTGTCGATTGGGATTTTGGATTTCGGATTTTGAGAAACAAAGAGGCACAGGAGTACAGTCGAGTTCCCAAGAAACAAACCACAACACACGCCTGGCTGGGGTGTTGCGATGTGTGTGTGTTTGTGTGCGTTTCGCTTGTACCCTGCCACTCCTGGCTGGGGTGTGTGGTGTGGGTGCGTGTGCTTGGGCTCGGGTTTCGGCTGCGCCCCCCCACTCCTGGCCGGGGTGTTGGGGTGTGCTTGTCTTTGTGGGCGCGCTCCGCTTGTACCCCGCCACTCCTGACTGGGGTGTGCAGTGTGGGTGTGTCTCCTTGGGCTGGGGTTTCGGCTGCGCCCCGCCACTCCTTGATGGGGTGTTGGGGTGTGTGTGTGTTTGTGTGCGTGTTCCGCTTGTACCCTGCCACTCCTGGATGGGCTGTGCGGTCTGGGTGTGTGTGCTCGGGCTCGGGTTTCGGCTGCGCCCCGCGGCTCCTGGCTGGGGTGTTTGGGTGTGTGTGTGTTTGTGGGCGTGCCTCCATTGTACCCCGCCACTCCTGGCTGGGTTGTGCTGTGTGGCTGTGTGTGCTTGGGCTCGGGTTTCGGCTGCGCCCCGCGACTCCTGCCCAGGGTGTTGGGGTGTGTTTGTGTTTGTGGGCGCGCCCCGCTTGTACCCTGCCACTCCTGGCTGGGGTGTGCGGTGTGGGTGTTTGTTCTTGGGCTCGGGTTCCGGCTGCGCCCCGCCAGTCCTGGCTGGGGTGTTTGGGTGTGTTTGTGTTTGTGGGCACGCTCCGCTTGTACCCCGCCACTCCTGGCTGGGGTATGCGGTGTGGGTGTGTGTGCTTTGGCTCGGGTTTCGGCTGCGCCGCGCCACTCACAGCTGGGGTGTTTGGCCGTGTGTGTGTTTGTGTGCGCGCTCCGCTTGTACCCTGCCACTCCTGGTTTGGGTGTCCCGTGTGGGTGTTTGTCCTTGGGCTCGGGTTCCGGCTGCGCCCCGACATTGCTGGCTGGGGTGTTGGGGTGTGTGTGTGTTTGTGCTCGCGCTCCGCTTGTACCCCGCCACTCCTGGCTGGGGTGTGCGGTGTGGGTGTGTGTGGTTGGGCTCGGGCTTCGGCTGCGCCCTGCCCCTCCTGGCTGGGGTGTTGAGGTGTGTGTGTGTTTGTGGGCGCGCTCCTCTTGTACCCCGCCACTCCTGGCAGGGCCGTGCGGTGTGGGTGTTTGTGGGTGGGCTCAGGTTTCGGCTGCGCCCCGCCACTCCTGGCTGGGGTGTTGAGGTGTGTGTGTGTTTGTGGGCGCGCTCTGCTTGTACCCCGCCACTCCTGGCTGGGGTGTGCGGTGTGGGTGTGTGTGCGTGGGCTCAGGTTTCGGCTGCGCCCTGCCACTCCTGGCTGGGGTGTTGAGGTGTGTGTGTGTTTGTGGGCGCGCTCCGCTTGTACCCCGCCACTCCTGGCTGGGGTGTGCGGTGTGGGTGTGTGTGGTTGGGCTGGGGTTTCGGTTGCCCCCCGCCACTCCTGGCTGGGGTGTTGAGGTGTGTGTGTGTTTGTGGGCGCGCTCCGCTTGTACCCCGCCACTCCTGGCTGGTGTGTGCGGTGTGGGTGTGTTCGTGGGCTCAGGTTTTGGCTGCGCCCCGCCACTCCTGGCCGCGCTGTTGGGTTGTCTGTGTGTTTGTGTGCGCGCTCCGCTTGTACCCCGCCACTCCTGGCTGGGGTGTGCAGTGTGGGTGTGTCTCCTTGGGCTCGGGTTTTGGCTGCGCCACGCCACTCCTGGCTGGGTTGTTGGGGTGTGTGTGTGTTTGTGTGCTTGTTCGGCTTGTTCCATGCCACTCCTGGTTGGGGTGTGCGGTGTGGGTGCGTGTGCTTGGGCTTGGGTTTCGGCTGCGCCCCGCCACTCCTGGCTGGGGTGTTCGGGTGTGTTTGTGTGTGTGGGCGCGCTCCGCTTGTACCCCGCCACTCCTGGCTGGGGTGTGCGGTGTGGGTGTGTGTGCTGGGGCTCGGGTTTCGGCTGCGCCCCGCCACCCCTGGCTGGGGTGTTTGGGTGTGTGTGTGTTGGTGGGCGCACCTCCCTTGTACCCCGCCACTCCTGACTGGGGTGTGCGGTGTCGCTGTGTGTGCTTGGGCTGGGGTTTCGGCTGCGCCCCACCACTCCTGGCTGGGGTGTTGGGGTGTGTCTGTGTTTGTCGGCGCGCCCCGCTTGTACCCTGCCAATCCTGGCTGGGGTGTGCCGTGTGGGTGTTTGTCCTTGGGCTCGGGTTCCGGCTGCACCCCGCCATTCCTGGCTGGGGTGTTGGGGTGTGTGTGTGTTTCTGTGCGCGCTCCGCTTGTACCCTGCCACTCCTAGGTGGGGTGTGCGGTGTGGGTGCGGGAGCTTGGGCTCGGGTTTCGGCTGTGCCCCGCCACTCCTGGCTGGGGTGTTGGGGTGTGTGTGTGTTTTTGTGCGCGCTCCGCCTGTACCCTTCCACTCCTGGCTGGGGTGTGCGGTGTGGGTGTGTGTGCTTGAACTCGGATTTCGGCTGCGCCCCGCCACTCCTGGCTGGGGTGTTGGGTGTGTTTGTGTTTGTGGGCGCGCTCCGCGTGTACCGCGCCACTCCTGGCTGGGGTGTGCGGTGTGGGTTTGTGTGCCTGGGCTCGGGTTGCAAGCTGATTCCAACCTTTCAACCTCCATCAATGTGTGACTCATTGGTGTCCCTCACCATTCATTTCTAACGTCCCCCCCCAACCTGCTCGGTCCCAATATTCATTCTTCGTTTTAAAACCCTTTTTAGTGTCTAGGGTGGACCTACCAGGTTTAGCAGCAGCAGCAGCAGCAGCAAGCAGCAGCAGCAAGCAAGCAACACGCCCGAAACAGGTAAAAATCAGAACTCCGTCGTGGTGCTTCAGATGCGGGTCACGTTTAGGTGGATGATACCTATGGGTGTGAAGTACAACCAGACAAAGCTTGGGCAAGAACCTCATTTTCAAAAACTGCAGTTTAGGGCCAAAAACAGCCATTTTTGGGCCAAAAAAGCCCTGGAAGACATTCAAAACGCCCAAACTAAGGGAAATGGTGGTTATTTTGCATGTGCAGCTTGACTTTGCGGGGTCCACGAGCTCTTTGCGGCCCTCTAACCCCATGATCTGTCGCGGAAACGGCCCAAAGAGGTCCCCAAGAAGCTCCAAATACCGACAGCCACAGACCAAGTATAGGCCATGTCTTCGGTTACATGGCTCAAAATGCGATTCCGAGGGCACCTACTGCACCCGCAACCCCCCACGTTCCGTGGTTTCCGTCCCTCAGAATTGCCCGAACGAACGCCTAGACCCCAATACCTAGGCCCACTAGGCGGCGGCAACCTTCAAGGTCACGCCCAAACAGGTGGGGGCCCGAATTGGTCACCAGGGTCCCGTAGGGGCAAAAAGATGAGTTTCTCCAAAATGATCCTAGACCATGAGCGACGCTAAAACAAGTGTTTTTGGACCGTTTCGAGCTTGTGTTGGCCCATTTTGGTCCTCCGAAAATCCCAAAATGCATTGAAAATGGGCTGTTTTGGGACCAAAAATGTGTCCAAAAGGGGTCAAAAACGAATTTTTCCAAACCTCATACTGGACCATTTGGGGTGCACAACCGGGTGAAATGAGCTCATTTTGAGCCCATTTCGGGACATTTCGGCCCCTAAGAAGTTCAAAAAGCCTTGAAAGTGGGCCTCGTGGTGATGGGGTTCACTTGCAAGCTGATTTCACTTTGTCAAGAAGCATCAATGTGTGAATCATTCTTGATGTCCCTGTTTGAATTCCCAGACCAACTGTGAATTACCTGGTTAGGGTTAGGGTTAGGGCTGGGAGGAATATCCTATTGTCCGTCAGACCTTTTTTTTTGGTTTTTTTTTTGCTCTATGGCTCCTAGCTATCTAGGTGGACCCTCTTGCCCTGGGGATTTGACCGAACCACACCATGCATTGTCATTCAAAAGCTCATGCAGTGCAGTAAGAGCACAGCATCATTACAAAGGGGGCGTGGCCGGGAGCACAGCTTCAACAAGCCTCTTGAGTTTTGCGCCGCCGACCCCTGCTCCAACGCGGAGGCCGCCAAGGGGACAGGGAGAACGCAACAGCGCACAGACTGGCCGCCACCAGTGACTCCACCAGGGCAACCTCGTCTTCCGTGTCCCGGCAGATCCGCCATCTCGAAGTTCGACAATTTTGTATACCCCATCGGGTACTGGACTGATCTCTCTTACGGCGAGCAATTTGCAAAGATCGATCAACGGAGTTGGTGTTGTGCTTTGCAAATTGCTCGCCGTAAAAGAGATCAGTCCAGTACCCCAGGGGGTATACACCCAGCTGGGTAGCACAGCTATGGCTAGGGTAGTCAACAGTGAAGCAAGAATCTGCTCGGCCATTGCAGAGCCTCTGAGCCCCGTGCAATACAACGTGGATTATCCACGCTGAACGTCCTACCTAGTCAAGGTTCAGCCTCACGGGCGACTCTCTGGCACTAATGTGAAGAGAATCTCATTGGTGGATTTGGTCCCGTAGCAATTGCACAAAAGGCCACCACGAGTCTCCACGCATGGTCATTCAAAATGCATGGCACTTTCCTTGCTGGTCTCTCCGCTGTTTACCACAAACCATACATACAAAAAAGGCATGTTGCTGGGTAGTTCTCCATAGGCATAGTCGGCAACCCAAGGGACCCGTTGAGGATGTATCCACGGCTTCCAAGTAGGTAGGTAGGTGCACTCGGTCGTGGAGAGGCGCCCCATGGTTCCCCCTGGCGTCGCCCCTGTGACAAACAGGAAGAGGCTCCGCGCGTGAAGAGGGGAGGCGGCTTACATCCCGCTAGACCTGACTTTTGGCCCCCAACAAAGCGGCCCCGGGCTTCACCGGGAGGGCTGATCGCCGCCAGCGTGACATGCTTGTCTCGCCGGGAGGGTGGGCCCCCGTGCTTGCGCACGTCCCCTCCTTTGGGCGGAACCCTAGGGGTTCACCGGACTTCCTGGCGTATCCCGTTCCCAAGGCATGCATGCATGTTCTTGGTACTAGGGTTCCGAGGCGCTTGGGTGCGCACGCTCCGCCTCGAGTCCCAAAGCAGCGCTGGCCTTAGGATGCAGCCTTACCCCCGGGCTCCGGATCTCGTTTGGCCGGGTCACCTGCATGGCACGGGCTGCCTCAGTGCCCGGGCTGTGGGCACTGGGTTTCCTACTGTTGGCTTGCGTTTGTGGTTGGGTCCGGGTTGCGTTTGGTGGTGGGTTTTGTTTACCCCTGCCTGTTGTGGCTGGGGTCTTGGGTGGGTGTGTTTGGGCTCGGTTTGTGGTGTTGTCCCTCTTTTGCCGGCTGTTTGTGGTGTTCGTGGTTGGGCTTTGGTGTCGGCCTGCTTTCGGGACCTGTGTGGTTTCGTGTGCGTTTCCCTTGCCCTCCGCTGTTTCCGGTTTCGGTGTGCGGTGTGGGCGTGCGTGCTGGGCCCGGGTCTCGGCTGTGCCCCGCCCTTCTTGGCTGGGTTGTCGGGCTGTGTTTTTTGCGCTTTTTTTTTTTTCCGGTTGCTGGGTGTCCCCGTCCCGGGCCTTGTGGTCTCTCCCCCCGTCTCCTTTCTTTCGGGCTGGGCTGCTGGCTTTTTTTTTTTTTTTTTTTTGTCTGCTTGTTTCGGTGCTCCTTTTCCCGCTGGGCCGCTCTTCCTGGCTTGGTGTCGCCGGTTTTGGCTGGGTGGTCCCCCTGTACCTGTTTGGGGGTCCTGTCTTCGGTGCCCTCTGGGTGGGGGGTTTGGCCCCCTTCTGTGTTGTTGGCGGCGGTTTGGTGGCTGTGGGCTCTTTTCGCGCGCCCACCCCCCCCTTTTTTTTTTTTTTGGGGGGGGGGGGGGGGGGCGCCTGGCTGTTCCTCCCTTTGCCTTTCCTCGGCTGGCGCTTGCTCTGTGGCTGGTGTGTGGTGTGGTTGGTCCCTCGCCACTCCTGGCGGAGGTTCCTGTGTGCTACTCCCCGCCACTCCTGGCTGGGTTTCGCTGCCGGTGGTGGTGGGCGGTCCCCGCCACTCCTGGCTGGGGTCTGCCGGCGGCGGTGGTGTGTGGCGGTGGTGTGTTGGTGGGGTTGTGGCTGGTGTGTGGTGTGGTTGGTCCCTCGCCACTCCTGGCGGAGGTTCCTGTGTGCTACTCCCCGCCACTCCTGGCTGGGTTTCGCTGCCGCTGGTGGTGGGCGGTCCCCGCCACTCCTGGCTGGGGTCTGCTTGCGGCGGTGGTGTGTGGTGTGTGGTGTGTGGCGGTGGTGTGTTGGTGGGGTTGTGGCTGGTGTGTGGTGTGGTTGGTCCCTCGCCACTCCTGGCGGAGGTTCCTGTGTGCTACTCCCCGCCACTCCTGGCTGGGTTTCGCTGCCGGTGGTGGTGGGCGGTCCCCGCCACTCCTGGCTGGGGTCCGCTTGCGGCGGTGGTGTGTGGTGTGTGGTGTGCGGTGTGTGGTGTGTGGTGTGTGGCGGTGGTGTGTTGGTGGGGTTGTTCTGGTGTGTGGTGTGGTTGGTCCCTCGCCACTCCTGGCGGTGGTTCCTGTGTGCTACTCCCCGCCACTCCTGGCTGGGTTTCGCTGCCGCCGTTGGTGGGCGGTCCCCGCCACTCCTGGCTGGGGTCCGCTTGCGGCGGTGGTGTGTGGTGTGTGGTGTGTGGCGGTGGTGTGTTGGTGGGGTTGTGGCTGGTGTGTGGTGTGGTTGGTCCCTCGCCACTCTTGGCGGAGGTTCCTGTGTGCTACTCCCCGCCACTCCTGGCTGGGTTTCGCTGCCGGTGGTGGTGGGCGGTCCCCGCCACTCCTGGCTGGGGTCCGCTGGCGGCGTCGGTGTGTGGTGTGTGGCGGTGGTGTGTTGTCGGGGTTGTGGTTGGTGTGTGGTGTGGTTGGTCCCTCGCCACTCCTGGCGGAGGTCCCTGTGTGCTACTCCCCGCCACTCCTGGCTGGGTTTCGCTGCCGGTGGTGGTGGGCGGTCCCCGCCACTCCTGGCTGGGGTCCGCTGGCGGCGGTGGTGTGTGGTGTGTGGTGTGGTGTGTGGTGTGTTGTTGGGGTTCCTCGCCACTCCTGGCGGAGGTTCCTGTGTGCTACTCCCCGCCACTCCTGGCTGGGTTTCGCTGCCGCTGGTGGTGGGCGGTCCCCGCCACTCCTGGCTGGGGTCCGCTGGCGGCGGTGGTGTGCGTGCTTTGCTTGGCCGGGTCGGGCGGGCCGGCCTCCCGGGCGCGTTCTGGTGCGCCTCACCCTTTCCTTTGGCCGCTTTGTCTTTCTGCTTTGCTTGGCCCCCTCCGGGCTGGGGTTGCCCCTCTCTCTTTCGCTGCTGTTGCCGTTCCTCGTTGGTTGTTTTTCTCGGCCTCCCGCTGCCTGGCTCGCGCCTCGTTTGTGTCTCCCGCTTGGCCGTTGGCTGCTCTTTGGTGGTTGCTCCCCCGCCCCCCCCCACCTTTGTGTCTGGCGGTTTTCGTCGCTCCTGCTTGTGGCCTTTGTGTTTTTTTTTTTTTTCTCCCTCTTCTTCTTCCTCCGTGCGCCCCCGTTGTCTCCGGCTTTCTCTGGTTTCCGGCCCCGGGTGCCCTGGGCCTCGGCGCTTGCGTTGTTTGTTTTGTTGGCCTTCCGCTTCTCGGCTCTCCGTGCGCTTGTCCCTCTTTCGTGCTTTCCGCCTGGCTGTTGGCTGCTCCCGCGTGGTTGCTGCCCCCCCCCCCCCTTGTGTCGCGAGGTTTTCGTTCCTGCCGCTCGGTGCTGTGTGCCGTGTTGTGCTGTGCGTGCCTGGGTGCGGTGCTGCGCCGCGCTGCTGCGTGTTCTGTCGCCCGGTGTTGTGCTGTCGTGTGCTGTGTTGCGCTCGCTTGGTGCCGCTGCTTGTTGCGCCGTGCCCTCTGGCGCTGCCCGTCGCCCTGGGGCCCTGTGCTCTGCGGCGCTGTGTTTTGCGGTGTTCCCCCGCGCTGTGTGCTCTGTGCTGTGTGTGTTTTGTCGTGGTGTGGTGGTGCGTGCTGTTGTTCGCCGCTCTGCCTTGTGCTGTGTGTGTCTCGGGGTGCTGTGCTGTGCGTTCCCTGTGCTCTCCGTTCTGTGCGGTGCTGTGCTTCGCTGTGCTGGTGCGCTCGCGTTGTGCTGTTGTGTGGTGCGTGCTGTTGCTGGCGCCTTGTGCTGTGGTGCGCTGCTGTGTGTTGTGCTGTTTCCTGTGGTGTGCCGCGGTGCGGTGCTGGGTCTGGTGGCCCGTGGTTGTCTGCTGGTGGCGTGTTTCGGTGTCGGTGTCCCTGTCTGGCCGCGTGGTCTGCTTCCCTGTGGTTGGTGTGGTTTGCTGTGGTGCCCTGCTTTCCTGTGTTGTGTTCTGTGGTGCTGTGCTGTCGCGTGGTGCTGTGCTGTTGTGCTCTGCTGTCGTGTTGCGGTGCTGTTGGGGCTTGCTTTGCCCTCCTGTGGGCCGTCGTGCTGTGCTGTGTTGTGCTGTTGGTTGGCTGTGCTGTTTTTGGCCCGGTGGTGGTGTCTGCGTGCTGTGGTGCTCTTTTCCTCGCGCTGTGCGTTCCCTGTCTTCTCCGCTCTGTGCGCTGCGGTGCCTTGTTGTGCTGGCTGTGGTGCCCTGCTTCCCTGTGTCGTGTGCTGTGGCGCTGTGCTGTAGTGTGGTGTTGTGCTGTCGTGCTCTGCTGTCGTTTTGCGGTGCTGTTTGTGTTTGCTTTGCCCTCCTGCGGCCTGTCGTGCGGCGCCCGTGTGGTCTGCGCTGTTGTTGGTGCCTCGTGCTGTGGCGTGTCCCTGTGCGTTGTGGTGTCTCCCTGGGCGTTCTGCGGTGTGGTGGTGCTGCTCTGGTGTGTAGTGGTGTCTTGCTGTGCTGTGCGTTGTCCTGTGGTGTCCTGCGCTCTGTGCCGTGTCCTGCGGTGCCGTGCTGTCCTGCGGTGCTGTGCTGGTTGGCTGTGCTGTGCGGTTGTCTGCGCTGCTGGTGTTTGTTTTGTCCTCTTTTCTTTTGCTAAAAACCCCTGCCGTTTTTCCGTGCCTTTCAAAACTCTTTTTTTTTTTTTTTGAAAATAAAATAAAATTATACACGACCCAACACACTCGCGTGCAGCAAGACCATGTTCGCTGCTGTGCCTTACGTGTTACCCGTCGTTCTTGATGTTCTCGGTCTCGTTCTTGTGCGTGGCGTTGTGGAGCGTGTTGGTGTCCATTGCCAAGGGTTTACCGCGTTCCCCCAGGGCCGCCGCCTGAGCTGCAGGGCAAGGGGAGTGATGGGCACGAGGGTGGGGAGGGAGGTGCATGAAGAATAAGAAGAAAAAGGCGGCAGGGCGCGACGTGAGGGGTCGTGGCGAGTTATGAAAAATTTTCGAGTTTTACGCGCTGCTCGCGACGCGTTTTTCTTTGCGCCTATAGCGAGTTAGACGACGGCAGGGACGGCGTTGGGGTCCCACGAGCGTTACGGTGCTTACGGCGTTAACTATTCACCTATTTCACGTCGAAAAAAATTTTGTCGCGTTTTTACGCGTTTCGCAGCGCGCTTTTTGGCCTAAGCGTTTTTTATGCTAATTAGCTTTATTTTCAGCTATTCAGAAAAATTTTTCGTCGTGTTTTATTCATCTTTTTATTTCGTTCTGGGACAGGGCGCCAGCGCGCGCGACGACAGAAGATATCCACGGCTTCCAACCCCTAGGCCAATCGCGTTGGTGAGGTCTGAGGGATGAGGGCATGGACATCTGAACTCTGAGCACCCTGCGGTACAACGTGGATTATCCAAGCTGAATGTGCTACCTAGTCAAAGTTCAGCTTCAGGAGCGACTCTCTGGCACTAGTGTGAAGAGATGTTCATTGATGGATGTGTTTGCGTAGCAGTTGCACGAAAAGCAACCATGAATTGTCATTCGAAATGCATGGCACTACACCCATTCTTGTAGCACGGCTATGGCCGCGGTAGGCAACAGTGAAAGAACAATCTGCACATGGATTCTAGAGCCTCCGAGGACCATGGAGTGCCCATCATGACAGACTTGACCGCATCTGACGGGACCCTGTTTGAACCGCATTTGAATGGTTTGAACCACCGAAAAATTCAAATGTGGCAGTTGAATTTATTTGAATTGATTCAAACGCCGAGCGCCGCCGCCGCCGCCGCGCGCCGCAAGGGGCCTGTCGCATTCTGTCGCAAATTTCGCACTTTTTGCAAGTTTTGCAATTTTTTAGGCGACCGCAGACGATTTGCACGCGATATTGACATGCAATCACGACCGCTTTAGCACTAGTTCTTCTGGGATTCTCATTTTTTTGGTTTCCACGTTCCTCTTCACCATTTCCCGTTGGCTACTTCCCTTGTTGCAAATGCAGCGCCTTTTGGCATGTCGCAAACGCTAAGGGACGCGTTAGAACCGGTCTACGGGCGCCGCCCATACCGGAACGAGAATCTGGAGGCCGATTTGGTGACATTTTTTAAACACCCCTATGGCCGTGCCTTGTTACGCCGGGTGTCAACGAAAGTCGGTGTTTCCCGTCGGATGAAGAGGAGCATCAAACAAAAAATGCAGGAGGTGTTCACCCCAACGGAGGCCGTTTGGTTGATTTTAAAATTGCAAATGCCGAAATCGAGGTGTGCGTTTGAAACCGTGTTTGAATCGTAGCAAGTGCTTCAAACGTGTACTTTGAACTCGTTTGAACACTTCAAGTGATTCAAAAACGGATGTCGCACCTCAGGTACAAAGATTTCCTTATTTGGGTCCACGAAAAGACAGTGGCAGCCGAAGTGCCCGCGCTCAAAACGTGGTGCAAATGCTTTTCATCGTGTGAAAAGATAGATGCTACCTGGGAACGCCTTGCCTCCGTTCAACAGCTGGAGGCCAAGATTCATGACCCTTCGGCAGGTCAAGATCCGGCGGCGGAAAAGTTTGTCATTGTGTTTTGGCCTTTTGAGGACTTTTCGGAGTATTTCTCCTCCCAACCGGATCTAATGAAACCGGTTGGTATGGAATTTCACGAGCCGGACTACCGCTATGTACTCATCGTCCGAGGGGATGAGTTTCCATGCGGTGCCCGCCGATGGTGTCAACTCACCGTGTCGTTTGCCAACCACGGGGAGCGTGCTCGGAGCATTAACTACACCTGGACCTTTGATTTGTCACTTTGCTCCGAGCACAATGTAGAGGCTCTTCGGGATTTAATGGCACACAACCTGGAATGCATCAAACATGTTCTAGACAATGGTTACATTGTGTTGTGTGGTTATAGGGTTGATTGTGGATGCATCGTCGGGGGTGATTCACCTTGGGTTCGCCATGTCTTCGGGTTGAGTGTATGGCCGGGGCTGGGGTCTCTTTACACATATGCGATGTGGAATGCGGCCAGCAACCAATGGGAACACACTACCACGGTCCGTTCCTGGAAGGGGCATAGGAAATTTCTGAAAATGTTTCACCGGATTCGGCCGAAGGCTACTGTGTCCGATGTTTATGGGTGCATCCGCCTTCCTCTTTTGAAGGTGCACGACCGGTATTTTTCAATTGTCATGTGCATTTTGCAGTGTTTAATTTCTGTGGGCAAGCAAACAACGACTTACGTGAGCCGCTATGCTAAGAAGGTGGCACCGGCCGTGCGTGCTGAGGTGCAAAGAATTTTGACCGAGGCGAATACGAAAATCTCGGTCCAAGGGAAGGCCAGCCAAAAGGGTGAGGAAACATGGCGTCTGTTGATTGTGTGGCCGGCGATCGCTCACTTGTTGCATCTGCCCCGTCGTGCACAAAAGGCCGTGATTGCGATGGGCAAGCTGTGCGCAGCTCTGTACTCTACACATCATAAGCCCTCCACACTTAAGTGTGCCAAAGTAGCGCGTAGGTTTCAGGAGGAAATTTGCCCGTGTCTTCGCTCGCCTTATCTGTTATGGCTTCGCCGTGATGCACGCAGGGTATTGGAAGCCATTCGCCCTTGGGGATGTGCGATGTTTTCGGGGGATGTTGTGGAGTCTCCGATTGCATTTTTGAAGGACATTTTCTTGACTGCCACGTCTCGGGGAGGGGGGAAGGGCACAACGCAGGAGCAACTCATTGAGTTGCTCTTCCAAGCAATGGGCCGTGGTTTCTTGTACAAGGAAATGACACGTTGGAGGGGGGTGGAGGGCCTGGGTGCTGAAGCCGGTTCGGACCCCCGTGGCCATCTTGGGGTCACTTGGGGTGTGTATCTATGTGCCGGCAAGCCGCCATTGGCTGATATCATACTCTCCCATCCACCTGAACTAACCCGATGCGATAGTGTGATAGGTTTGGCCATTCCGGCTACGAGCGGCCATATTCAGTACCGAGGCGCCGCCAGCTGAGATTTATATATCAGAATATCAGGAATCAACAGGGTTTTATTATCATGATGTTTCCGTAATTTTTCAGCCTTTCGTTCTGATGGTCAATGTATCGGCGACCGTCAGTTGGCTCGCGATTTTGCGTTAACCGATTGGTTAACTGTTATTTCCAGATATTTTGGCGGATACTCCGTTGAAGGGTCAGATTTCATCAGCAAAGGGTTCGTTGCTTCCGCAATTTTCTAAACAAGCACTCGAAATTTTAATCTGAATTTTTCGCGATGTCGAAATCGGATTTTCGACTTCGACATCGCCGCACTTGATTTGGACTTCTTCGAGTGGTCATACTCTTTTCCCTATGCCCGAATCAGGTTTCCCTTATACTTGCCACCCATTTGACTTGGAGATATAAGGGAAACAAAAGTTAATCGTGGGACCACTTTGAAGGGCCATATCTACGCGCGAGTGTGAGGAAAGAGAATAAGGAAGGTTGGGTTGCAAGCGCCTTAGTCTCAACTTAATTTAGGAAGCATCAAAGGCCTTTGGTGTGTACACATGCCTGGTGTAGCAAGGGATTATGGTCAAGAGGGTATAAAGTGATATGGAACTCTTGGACCGTGCAACCGAATATTTTAATGCGACTTTCGAGTGTGCCGCATGAGTGTTGGGGTTGCATAGCAATTTTCCTTGGGTTCCTACGTATTTTTAACGTGAAGTGATGACCATGGAGGGACATGGCATATCATGGTGGGAGCCACATTTTGAGGGTATGTGTTATATGCATGGTATATGTCTTGATATGCTCACGCCCATGTTATATATCTTCGTGTGGCCGAAGAGATGGGGAGCCATACGTGACAAGGGTTTTGCCCATGTCCCAATTGTGGAATTCAAAGCGCTAGACTAAGTCTACCGCATATGTATTGCTCATGGCATGTTTGGCAAAGAGATCCATGAGTGCACTCCCATTTTCATGGGGCATGTAGATATGGGTGGCGAAGGTATCTCCATGCGCCCGATTGGGGATCTAAGTGAGGAATTGTTCGCAAATGGTTCCAATCATTTGTGTATTGAATCATGAGCGGATATCATGGCTGAGCATAGAGATATATTATCATGACAACTTTGTATTTGGTCATATTTTCATGTTTTTGACCTCAATTTTTGCTCATTTTTGCATTTTGTGTACTTACCTGGTCGGCAATCAGCAAGAAGCCTATGGAGAGTCGAACCATGGTATGTTGTTCATATGTTGGCATATGCTTTGGAGTTGAACACCACCATATGCCGGATTGCGTACTCCATTTGACTTGGCGCACGAAGAATTACAAAAGTTGGTCTCAAGATCATGGGCTGACTTGGGCAGTGCGTGGCGCCCATATCCGAAGGGGTTTCGAGGGTAAAGTGGGGATGTGCATGGGCATTGGCCTTTGGTCTCTATCCTCCATGAATACTAGACTTCGACTCCATGCATGCTTTGAGCCTTGGGATAAGTGGTAACTTCAATTCTGAGCATATATTTGATATATGGCCAATATGGTGTGAATTGGCAGTTTTTTGGCATGTTATGAGTTGAAACTCATGGGGCATATCTCCAAGCCCATTCAACTCCAAGTCCAACCAAGGTTATGTCAGGGTAGGGCATGGTCCCGAGTGCCACTCTAGGCCATGACACGCCACCTCCCCCATTGGGCTAGGATTTATAGGCTTGGGAGTGAACACATTTTTGGGGTTTATGTAGTGACTTGTGACACATGGCATTCAGCCATATCATTTGACCTGGTTCAGGGCAATATGTTGGTGAGTCAAGGGAAGGTCTTGAGTCCAGGGAATGAGGGGTTTCTGGCTGTGAACGTGTATGTTTACCTCCTTCCCCAACTTTGTTTTATTCGTGTTCATATGCCAATTTCAGGGCTTTCTTCCTTGGTGCAATTCTTGTACATGCCCGCCACCGTTAGACGACCGGTGTGCTGAACGGAAGCCCGCAGCCTGATTTGGATTGTGAATTGGGCTATTGCTGTATTTGTGGGATCTGGTTGCTGTTCAGGGTTGAAGGAGGATTACATTTTCTATATTTTTGGATTTTGGACCTTGGACTTTGAGGATTTTGAGAAATGCAATCGTTGATCCGGAGTAAATCAGCAGGGGTAACAGGCGGAAGGGGCACAGCGGGGGCCGGTCCTGGTAGGGACCTTCTTTATGGTAGCAGAGGCTTACCTGCTGCCCCTACCAACCGCCGACCCGGGGACCTGGGCCCTTATGAGCCCTGCCCAAGTACGCCCCGGGTGCGTATTGTGGACTCGGTGGAGACCACGCCGGATTTGGAACCATAGAAGGACCGAGACGTTCAAGAGCATGGCGAACTCCGGAAGTTGAAGCCCGAAGAGAAGAACGACATTCGGGAAGAGGAGGACGTGACATGGAGGACCTCGTCTCCATCTGTGAGCGTCGCTGCCGAAAGGCATGCAATCTCCGCTCCGCCGCGGAGGACTCTGATGAGGCCTGCCATTCAGGCAGCAGTGGAGGACGGGCCCGGCGCTACCGGAAGCGCGGGTCACCCAAGTCCGCGGCAAGGGACGCCGGGGCTATGGACATGGACCTCAGCCCGGTCAGGCTGTGGGAATCCGAGGGGCACTCTGAGGGCTATCGGACAGCCTACGAGCCACCTTCGGAGTCGGAGATGTCCGCGCCGGTCGCCAGGGCGCATACGGCCCCCGAGCCCGCCCTGAAGCACGATGCCGAGGGCTTGGAGAGGCCAGCCAGGGCCCGGACGGCACCTGTGCCCCGGCACACGGGACCAGAGACGGACGCCATAGGCGATACGCCCATGGGCGATGAGTCTGAGGTGCCGGGAACCGCGGGATGTGCTGAATCCGGCGGAAAGCACGCTGCGTGCCACTGCGAGCACGTGTCCTTCCTCATGGGCAAGTACCCGAAGATGGGGATGGACGCCATCGTGCATCGTCTTGACCGCCTGGACAACGCCAAGGATGGTCCAGAGGAGGACGTCGTGGGGATCCTGGACGACCAGTCGGCCGCGGAGAAAGACATGGAGGAGCTGCGAGCGGAACGGGACCGGTACCGGGAGAATCTGGAGCTGGCCCTGGAGAAGCAGCAGCGAGTGGTGGACAGCCTCCTCCACCTGGTGGAGGATATGTCGGCACGCCTGAAAAGGCTAGAGGAGCTACAGCCCCTCGCCTCGGGTCCGGAGCTCCCGGCAAAGCCGGCCGCGGTAGAGCTGGTGGAGCGGGTTAAGACCCTCAGGAGCGCCATGGAGAAACCCATGGGCGGCCCTGCAGAGGCACCATACGCGCCTCCGCGTGTTGACCCGGGTGCGCTGCCGTTTGTTCCCATGTTCAGCGAATCCACAATGCTCGGGGAACACACGGCACCGGCTGGGTCCATGCGGGAAGGGCACGTAACCACGGACCCGAGGAGCCTGACGGTACAGATGTCCCATGCCGCCCAGGATGTACCGATCACGACGAATATGGTAGTCTATGCGGAAGAGAAGATCGAGATCCAGAACCAGACCATGCAGGGGCGAACCATGCGAAGCGCCGACGGACATGGTCGAGGTCATCCAGGCGGAAACCTGTGGGCGAAGGACCCCAATACGGGGATATGGACGGCCGATGGTGCAAATCCTTCCCGCATTCCCAACCCCATGGGTTCAGGCCCAACTGGACCGCACTCCATGGAGGAAAGGGATGTACGGGGAGTGTACTCACACCCCCCGGCCACAGGTGGTATCCGTCTCGGTGGAGTGGTGGCTGGAGACGTCGGAGACGCCATCAGGATTGACGACCTCAGGGAAATCAAAATCCCCTACTATGATGGCAACCCCTCCAACCTGGACGACTTCATCCTGGATTGGGAGGACTTCGCCGAGGAGGTCGTCGGCGAGATGCGGGGAGCGCCGCGGGACAAGTGGGTATGCCGGACATTCCCACACCGGCTGGCGCAGGACCTGAAGGAGGAGCTGCGGGATCAGATCCGGGAAGGACTGATCCGAACGGAGCAGGCCTGCCTCCAGTGGTTGGAGGATGAGGAGCGGGTGGACGCTCCGAATCAGAAGCTGGAGGACCTGTGGTCCATCCCACTGCCGCTGGACCGCGGTGAGTTGCGGGTCCGGGAGTGGAACCGGTATCTGCGGAAGTACCGCAGATGCCTCAAGCTGGTGGAAGACTGGAACGAGGCCAGTGAGATCCGCCACTTGCTGAAGGACGTCCTCCCCGGCAACTGGAAGAGGAGAGTGGAGGACAAGGAGAAGAAGCGCGCCAAGAAGCGGGTGGCGGTAAGGATCATGGCGGCGGAGGATACCCATGCGGGTATCATGGAGTTCTTCAGGAGGAACCTGGGCGAACCCAACCGGATGTTGGGACTGAAGAACGCCGTGTACGTGGAGGTATTTGGGGACTCCATGGGGCAAAGGTTGCTGCGCCTCAACAACGTGGAGTGGAGGCGCGGGGAGCCGCTGAGGATGCAAGTCATCTTCGCCCGCATGAGCTTGGACGAGATCGTGAAGTACATCACGGTGGAGCTGAAGCTCAATGCGAAGAACGAGGCCCACGTGCAGGATCGGCATGGTCATGGACAACGAGGCCACCGAGAAGACCGCCATCATCGGGAGATCCAGGAGGACACGGCCAACTCCGCGGAGGATGGCAGTTGAAGTGGCCAAGACCACTGGACCGGGTCCCGGGAGGATCACGAGGAGGCCTATTTCTTCGTGTTTGTGGCGCACAAGGTGAAGAACCATGGGCAGGAGCGGTCCAGATGGAGCCAGCTAGGACCCAAGAAGAGCAGAGAGCCAAGGAGGAACGGGAACCCACCGCTCTCGTTCCGGGAGTACAGGTCTCAGCACGACGGGTGCTTGGTCTGTTATGGCAAGGGAAACAACCATGCACACGACCACCGTCAGTGCAAGGTGTATGAGGCGGACAAGAAGGCCTACTTCGCCACCCACCCCAAGAAGAAGCCCAAGGAGCAGCGGATTTCCGATTGGAAGGCGAAGGGCGGAGACGGGGGAAAAGGCCAAGGCAAAGGCCAAGGAAAAGGCGGAGGAAGAGGTTATGGTGGTGGACCTGGCCAAGACCGACGAGTGAGGTCGATCGAGGAAGTTGCTGAGGACATGTTGAGGTCATTGGGGGAACTCTAAGCCCAGCAACGTGGTGGACAAAGTCCTGGCGGGTCGCAGCCGGAAGGGGCTGCGGGAAGCCAAGTCTAGAGGAGCCCCCACGGGAGTGGGACCTCGGAGGTCTCTCCTCTGAAAATCAGTGGAATCCCAGAGAAAGCGAAGGCACATCGGGTGCCGAAGAAGGCTCCAGAAGAGCCAAAACCACTGAGTTTCGCCACTCCCAACCCCTGGAGCGCCCTGCCAAGGGAAGTACATGTGGGTACGGGACATGGCAAGAGGGAAGGAGCGACCACGGAGAGCCCCGTGGACGGGCAGGACCAACCCAAGATCTACACCATCCGTGACCATACCCTTGAAGTCCTGATGCAGCCGGACGTGCTAGAGTTGCATGCCGTGAGAGTCGTCCATACACCTCATGGCGACGAGCGGCAGTTGCACTTGAAAGTGCGAGTACGGTGCGGACGAGAGGAGAAGGTGGTGGATGTGTTAGTGGATACGGGTGCCCAGGTGAGCCTGGTCCGGAGAGGGTTGTTCAAGGAGGAATTCCTGCAGCCCAGCCGGAGACCGGTCCGCCTGAAGGTCGCCAATGGAGAGATCATGGGTGGTGGCACCCATGAGGCCACTATCAGTATGGAATTCTGGGAACATGAGCGCTTGAACCGCCCTGATCAGGCGAAGAGAAGCACTCTATCCGGGAACTTCTATGTGGCCGACATTACCGATTGGGATATGATCATGGGGTATGGCTTCATGGTGGCAAACGCCATTGGAGCCCTTCCCCATCGTGCAACGCTGGTCCGGGAGGATGATGAATGCCTCACATGGCTGTCCACGGATTCTGCATGCGGATCATCCCAATGGAATGCTGAGGAAGAGGATGGGATTGTCCGAGCGGTGCAAGCTGTGGGTGCCAAGTCCAGAGGAGACCGCGGAGTTCAGCTCACGGAGTATGGAATGGCGCCGCAGGTGTACGACAGAATGATCCAGACGCTGGGAGCTGAAGCGCCCGAGACGGACGTCTTCGCTTCCCGGGATGCCCCACTTCTGCGGAAGTGTAGGAGGCATTGGCATTGAGGAGACTCAGCCTGGCACAGGCATTGGGGTTTGAAGGAGTGGGGACCCATGTATTGGCATGGCTCCCTGGACAATACCAGACGTACGGTGGAGAAGATCATCGCGGATAGGGCGAAGGGGATCCTGGTCATAACCGGCATAGGATCCACCCCATGTCCGCTGGAGGGTCTCAAGTCGACGCTGGACTCCATCACCCTGAACGAGATGTCATTCGGGCCAGAGGAGGAGCTGTTCATCGACGCCAAGGGTATATCAATGCCCTCCCCGGGTCAAGCGTGGGGTACCAAGGCTTTCCTGGTGGATGGGGCGCAAGCCCAGCCCACGGGTGATGAAGCATTCATCCGTAGGGTGGAGGCGGTGCCCATGAAGGTCATGTTTGCGCCCAAGGAGGGGACGGATCAGCCTATTGATGGCATTGACGTCCTGTGCCACGCCGAGATCGACGACGTCGTCAACTACATGCGGATGGGGATGCACGACCGTGTGGCAGCCAAGAAGAGGCGGGTCATGGTCACATCTCCGCATTGGTGGGATGACAAGATGTTGGTCACCGGCAAGTACGAGAAGGACGAGTTCGTGGCGAGGGTCACGGATCACATCGCGGACCAATACGATGGTCCAGTTGGGTCGGACCCACCAACCTGGGATTTTCCAAGAATGGGAGTCGATAGCGACAGTCACCAGTCCGAGGCCGCAAATTTCCGAAGATTATCGGTGGGAAGTGCACCCCACGACGATGAAGACGGCATATCGGACGAGGAGAAGTCGGAATCGGACCCAGAAGAGGCCTGTACCGCAGTGCGGTCGGTTGTATCTATACCGAAGCAAGCGGCTGAAGAGGCCCAGGAGAACTTGAAGGTCGCCGAGCTGAAGGAGAGACTGATCAAAGCCTATCCGCGGCTATTCAGTGGCGTCGCCAACAAGAACCCTCCAGATCGTGGGAGGTTTGGTACAGCGAAGATCAAGCTGAAGCCGAACCCCAAGATCTATCGTCATCGGGAGTACCAACTTCAGGGCGATCGGGCCGAGGCCATGGAGAAGCTGTTGGCCGAGTTCATTGAGCGGGGATGGATCGAACCCTCCGACAGTGAGTGGGCCAGCCCAGCCTTCATCGTGCCCAAGAAGGAGAAGGGCGAGTGGAGGTTGGTGGTTGATTACAGAGGTTTGAACGAGCAGACCGAGCACGACTCGTACTCGCTCCCCCTGATCGACTCCATCCTCCAAAAACAACAGAAAAAGCGGATTTTCACGGTGCTGGACCTGAAAACGGTTATCACCAGATGCCGCTACACCCGGACTCCAGGCCCTGCACAGCGATGTCGACGCCGCTGGGGCCCATGCAGTGGAAAGTGGTGCCCATGGGCGCCAAGAATGGCAACGCCGCTTTCCAGCGCATGATGGAGGACCTACTCGGTCCTGTCCAGGACTGTGCTGACCCCTTCGGGGATGACATCATCATCCGGTCCGGCACGGAGAACATAACTGAGGACGAGCTCATCGACGCGCATGAGAAGGATCTGCGCTGAGTGCTCAGCGAGTTGGACAAGCACAACATGGTGTGCAAGCCCACCAAAGCCTCACTCTTCGTGAAGGAAGTGGAGTTCGCGGGTCACGTGGTTGGTCACGGGCAACGCCGTCCCATGCCTGGGAAGCTGGCGTCCCTGCACCACTGGGAGAAGCCCCAGACCATCAGCGAACTCCGGTCCTTCATGGGGTTCTGCAATTACTATTCGGGGTATGTCCGGATGTATGCAGAACTCTCGGGGCCGCTGCACAAGATGCTGCAAGTGGGCAAGTTCGACGGACGGAAGGGGAGCAAGAAGAAGCTTGTCTGGACCCCTGAGGCCGAAGATGCGTTCAACCGCCTGAAGGAGCGACTCCTGGGGCAGTTGGGGCTATTCCTGGTGGACCCGGACAAGGGATTCGTGCTACGGACGGACGCCTCGGACTATGCTGTGGGGTCAGTCCTCGAGCAGATCCGAAACGACGGGTCACATGTACCCGTGGCGTTCTGGAGCCGGATCCTGGCCGAGGGCCAACGCCGCACCTGGACCGCGAGGGAGAAGGAGACGTACGCCATTGTTTGTGCGCTCAGGAAGTGGTCTGGCCACATCGGATTGCAACCGGTGGTGGTTTGCACGGACCATCAGTCCTTGCAGAGCTGGCACAAGGAGCACGTCGACAACCCCTCGGGACCGGCGGCAAGGAGGGACCTGTGGCACGAGACGTTCGCCAAGTTCGACCTCAGCGTCGTATACGTCCCGGGGAAGGACAACACTGTGGCAGATTGCCTCAGTCGGTGGGCCTACCCCGCGGGCAAGGCTTGGATGGACATATCCAGCCATGGAGACGCCGAGGAGACCGAGGAGGCCAAGCGCATCATCAAGATGGAGAAGGCCATGGAGCAAGAGGGGGTCAAGTGCTTTGTGGTGATGGCAAACCGTACGGACCTGGCCAAGTTCCGGGGTGCCCGCGTCCAAGCTATTCGAGAGGAAACCCTCGAGCAATGGATGATGGCCCCTGTAGAGCTAGTCAGGTCGGTGCTCACAGAGGACTGGTCGGATGACTATGCGGCGTCCGAGCACTGGAGCAAGTACTGGAACGCCGTGAGCGCCCCGTCGGACGACGAATGGCCCGAGGGCTTGACCGAGGATGGGGACAAGTTGTTCCTAAAGGACAAGCTGCTGGTGCCTGAGAACCGAGTGGAGGAGCTCATTGACCATTGGCACAACGCCCAGCTCATGCACCCTGGTCGGGACAAGATGCAGCAGGACCTGGAGTGGCGTTTTAAGTTCCCTCCTTGGTACTACGCCATCCTGGATAGGTACTGCAGCGACTGTGCCGTGTGTCGGGCCACGAAGAGCCCCAACCACTCCACAGCGGGCAACCCGGTGTATACAGCTATACCGGAGGCCCCTATGCGGTCCGTGGCCATGGATGTATTCGCCATGCCTGAGGTCACCGTGGAAGGAGAGACCTACGACTGTGTCATCCTGGCGGTGGATAGGCACATTGGGTATATCGTGGCGGTCCCTGGCAAGAAGTCCAAGAAGAAGGACAAAAAGGACAAGCATGGAGTGGGGCTGCAGGCCAAGACCGTCGCTAATCCCATGATCAGGCATTGGCTGACGATTTTGGATGTCCCGGCTGTCATCTGCAGCGATCGGGGCAGTCAATTCGTGGGGACGTGGTTCAAGACGATGTGCAAGCACATGGGGATTCGGCATGCCAAAACTGTGGCGTACCACAGCCGGTCGAATGGCCGAGCTGAGGTGGCCGGGCGGCAGATGTTCGAGAAGTTCCGCCAGCTGCACATCGACGAACCGGGCCGTAACTGGTATAATTCGCTGTGGAGAGTACTCCAAGCGTATCACGACCTTCCGGGACCCACTGGACTGTCGCCCCATCGTATCCTGTTCCTACGGGATCGAGTGTCACGCACTCTCCCGTGGTTGAACCATGGCAAGGTGGCCCGGGATGCGAACGCTATGATGGCTGAGGCGGACGACACGGCGGCCAAAGTGTGCAAGGCACTTCAGGACGAGCATGACAAGAGGGCCAAGTACTTCAAGCAAGGAAAGGTCCAGAAGTATGCTCTCCAACACACCGTGTGGGTGGAGCGGCACCACAAGGATGTCCTGTCCAGGCATCGGCAGGCATCTTGGTGTGTGCCGGGGTTAATCGTGCGGAAGGTCCGGCAGGATGTGTATGCGGTTCGTGTGGGGGATAACAAGATCCTGGACCGCGACCATACCCAGCTTCGTCCCCGAGCACCAGACCCCAGCGGACGTCCCGTCACCTTCGAGTTCACGGCCGGCGATGTGGACTCGGACGACGAGGGTGAGGACGACGACTTCACCGCTGAGAAGATCCTGGCGGACAAGCCGGACCCGGGGACGCCTGGGGGTAGGCTTTATAAAGTCCGTTGGAAGGGATTCGCCGCATCCAGGGGTTTGTGGGAACCTCCGAGCAGTTTTGTGCCGAGGTACACCACGGTCTGGATGGACTACCTAAAGAAAAAGAATATTTCTTTGGATGTCAAGGACGTGTTGGTCCATTTGGTTGCTGCTGTAGCACCGTAATGGATCCCCCTTGGCATTTTGTTTGTTTCTGTGATTGAGGAGACGGGTGAGGGCGTTCATCCGGGGATTATTCGGCCTTGATTTGCCATATACCCCCTTCACTCGATCTCCACGTATATATTTCATCGTGGTATACGTATTTAGATCGATCGACGACGTTTTTCTATCTTTGATCCCCTTGGTCCATGTTGTAGATCAAGAGGAGACCGGATATGGCGTAGGACACCGATTATCAGTGTCCTCACCCCTCCCTTGGGGCGTGGGGGACGCCTACGACGTGTGTGGGGCCTCCATGTGTCCTTGGGACATGAGGGGGGGGGGGGGGTTGGAGCCCATTGGGGTCCTCCCGTCCTCTCTTCAATGACTTCCGAGCGGTAACAACGCTCTGAGAAGGGGGGTGAAGCCGGTTCGGACCCCCGTGGCCATCTTGGGGTCACTTGGGGTGTGTATCTATGTGCCGGCAAGCCGCCATTGGCTGATATCATACTCTCCCATCCACCTGAACTAACCCGACGCGCTAGTGTGATAGGTTTGGCCATTCCGGCTACGAGCGGCCATATTCAGTACCGAGGCGCCGCCAGCTGAGATTTATAGATCAGAATATCAGGAATCAACAGGGTTTTATTATCATGATGTTTCCGTAATTTTTCAGCCTTTCGTTCTGATGGTCAATGTATCGGCGACCGTCAGTTGGCTCGCGATTTTGCGTTAACAGATTGGTTAACTGTTATTTCCAGATATTTTGGCGGATACTCCGTTGAAGGGTCAGATTTCATCAGCAAAGGGTTCGTTGCTTCCGCAATTTTCTAAATAAGCACTCGAAATTTTAATCTGAATTTTTCGCGATGTCGAAATCGGATTTTCGACTTCGACATCGCCGCACTTGATTTGGACTTCTTCGAGTGGTCATACTCTTTTCCCTATGCCCAAATCAGGTTTCCCTTATACTTGCCACCCATTTGACTTGGAGATATAAGGGAAACAAAAGTTAATCGTGGGACCACCTTGAAGGGCCATATCTACGCGCGAGTGTGAGGAAAGAGAATAAGGAAGGTTGGGTTGCAAGCGCCTTAGTCTCAACTTAATTTAGGAAGCATCAAACGCCTTTGGTGTGTACACATGCCCGGTGTAGCAAGGGATAATGGTCAAGAGGGTATAAAGTGATATGGAACTCTTGGACCGTGCAACCGAATATTTTAATGCGACTTTCGAGTGTGCCGCATGAGTGTTGGGGTTGCATAGCAATTTTCCTTGGGTTCCTACGTATTTTTAACGTGAAGTTATGACCATGGAGGGACATGGCATATCATGGTGGGAGCCACATTTTGAGGGTATGTGTTATATGCATGGTATATGTCTTGATATGCTCACGCCCATGTTATATATCTTCGTGTGGCCGAAGAGATGGGGAGCCATACGTGACAAGGGTTTTGCCCATGTCTCAATTGTGGAATTCAAAGCGCTAGACTAAGTCTACCGCATATGTATTGCTCATGGCATGTTTGGCAAAGAGATCCATGAGTGCACTCCCATTTTCATGGGGCATGTAGATATGGGTGGCGAAGGTATCTCCATGCGCCCGATTGGGGATCCAAGTGGGGAAATTGTTCGCAAATGGTTCCAATCATTTGTGTATTGAATCATGAGCGGATATCATGGGTGAGCATAGAGATACATTATCATGACAACTTTGTATTTGGTCATATTTTCATGTTTTTGACCTCAATTTTTGCTCATTTTTGCATTTTGTGTACTTACCTGGTCGGCAATCAGCAAGAAGCCTATGGAGAGTCGAACCATGGTATGTTGTTCATGTGTTGGCATATCCTTTGGAGTTGAACACCACCATATGCCGGATCGCGTACTCCATTTGGCTTGGCGCGTGAAGGATTACAAAAATTGGTCTCAAGATCATGGGCTGACTTGGGCAGTGCGTGGCGCCCATATCCGAAGGGGTTTCGAGGGTAAAGTGGGATGTACATGGGCATTGGCCTTTGGTCTCTATCCTCCATGAACACTAGACTTCGATTCCATGCATGCTTTGAGCCTTCGGATAAGTGGTAACTTCAATTTTGAGCATATATTTGATATATGGCCAATATGGTGTGAATTGGCAGTTTTTTGGCATGTTATGAGTTCAAACTCATGGGGCATATCTCCAAGCCCATTCGACTCCAAGTCCAACCAAGGTTATGTCAGGGTAGGGCACGGTCCCGAGTGCCACTCTAGGCCATGACACGCCACCTTCCCTATTGGGCTAGGATTTATAGGCTTGGGAGTGAACACATTTTTGGGGTTTATGTAGTGACTTGTGACACATGGCATTCAGCCATATCATTTGACCTGGTTCAGGGCAATATGTTGGTGAGTCAAGGGAAGGTCTTGAGTCCAGGGAATGAGGGGTTTCTGGCTGTGAAGGTGTATGTTTACCTCTTTCCCCAACTTTGCTTTATTTGTGTTCATATGCCAATTTCAGGGCTTTCTTCCTTGGTGCAATTCTTGTACATGCCCGCCACCGTGAGACGACCGGTGTGCTGAAGGGAAGCCCGCAGCCTGATTTGGATTGTGAATTGGGCTATTGCTGTATTTGTGGGATCTGGTTGCTGTTCAGGGTTGAAGGAGGATTACATTTTCTATATTTTTGGATTTTGGACCTTGGACTTTGAGGATTTTGAGAAATGCAATCGTTGATCCGGAGTAAATCAGCAGGGGTAACAGGCGGAAGGGGCACAGCGGGGGCCGGTCCTGGTAGGGACCTTCTTTAGTGCTCTGCAAATCCAACATTGTGCGGACATTGCTAGGGAGTATTTTGGGGGAAATGTTGGAGAGTCGGTGTTGTATTCCCTTGGGACCACGGGGGGGGGAATGGTTTGTCACTGCGCAAACTTTTTTGGTTGGTTTGAATCCGTTTGAATCAATTCAAGTGCTTCAAGTAGGACATTTGAATCACGTAGAGTAAGAAAAAGTGCTTTTCCAATGCTTTAGGGTATACTTTAGTTGTATTAGAGGTGCTCTAAGCACACAGGCATTTCTATCTTAGTATTGGCCCAACCAAAAGGGGTGAAAACTTAGGCGGCTCAAGTTGCATGGTCAAAGACACACCAATTGCACCCAATTTGGACCATGCAAAAAATAGTTTTTCACAGGCTCGGTTTTTTGAAAACAGAATATTAGTCCAAAGAAAGTATCTTTCTTACCATTCGTGCCATTTTGTGCCTTTTTTCGGACAGCCGAAAACAAAAAAAAACTATAAAAAAATAAATCAATCTTATGATTTCAGTGGGAAATGATGTGTATTTAGCTGAAATTGGCCAATAAATACATTTTGCCTTCCCCTTGTTTTTTGGATGAACATGGTCTGCAGAAAAAATGATTGCAACATCATTTTTTGTTCTGCATGTTCATTGCATACCTGAAAAAATGATTTATTGATCGAATTCTATGCGCGAGGCCTCGCGCAATCAAGACAAAGGATCATTAAAACAGAAGCATGGCGGATTAAATATCAACGCAAAACATATGCAACATGTGGTTCAAGGGCTGCCCCATGCGCGAGGCCTCGCGCATAACTTACTAAACCAAAAACCTCACCCGATTCATTTTCCTTTGGAAAGACGGCTTCAGGGTCGAGTGGTCTTACTACCCACCCCACGGTTTGATTTTTGATTTGCACTGCCTGAAAAAAGAGGTATAGGTTGTGACTTTCAAGTTCTCGGACTGCATTGCAGTCCTCATTGCGCGAGGTCTCGCGCAAAAAAAGGCCCAGAAAATATATTCTTTGTACCATTGTGATGGGTTCTCATCTGATGCCGCTTGTGCACAACCTTCACTGAAGCAACGAGTACCTAAATTGTCGTTGAGTCATTGAAATTTACCAGAAGCTTGCCCCCCCCGGAGGCGGAAAAACTCTTTTCGGGCTTGGTCAGCCCCTGCGCTTGGCAGACTGCTTCCCCTAGGGCACCTTCTTTCTCCAGGTATCGAACATCATCTTGATAATTGGTGTCGTTTGCACTACATTGCATTTTACTCTCCAAAAATTTTTTTTGGCCCAAACAAACGCTCAAAAAAGTGCCACGCATGGCAAATTCATATTTTCTTTGCACATTTTACTTTGGTCTATAGTAAACAACGGAAGGATCAATTTTTCTTCAGCCAAAGCTACAAGGGGGGTCCCTGTCCAGCTCAGCGTCATCTGTTGCAAAGAAGGTCCCTACCAGGACCGGCCCCCGCTGTGCCCCTTCCGCCTGTAATCCCTGCTGACTTGCTCCGGATCAATGCTTGCATTCCTCAAAATCCAGGGTCCAATCCAAAAATATAGAAAATAAAATCCTCCTTCAACCCTGAACAGCAACCAGATCCCACAAATACAGCAATAACCCGATCCACAATCCAATACACACTGCGGGCTTCCGTTCAGCACACCGGTCGTCTCACGGTGGCGGGCATGTACAAGAATTGCACCAAGGAAGAAAGCCCTGAAATTGGCATATGAACACAAATAAAGCAAATTTGGGGAAAGAGGTAAACATACACATTCACAGCCATAAACCCCTCATTCCCTGGACTCAAGACCCTCCCTTGACTCACCAACATATTGCCCTGAACCAGGTCAAATGAGATGGCTGAATGCCATGTGTCAAAAGTCACTACATGAACCCCAAAAATGTGTTCACTCCCAAGCCTCTAAATCCTAGCCCAATAGGGAAGGTGGCGTGTCATGGCCTAGAGTGGCACTCAGGACCATGCCCTACCCTGACATAAATTTGGTTGGACTTGGAGTCAAATGGGCTTAGAAATATGCCCCATGAGTTTGAACTCATAACATGCCAAAAAACTGCCAATTCACACCATATTGGCCTCATATCAAATATATGCTCAAAATTGAGGTTACCATTCATCCGAAGGCTCAAAGTATGCATGGAATCGAAGTCTAGTATTCATGGAGGATAGAGACCAAAGGTCAATGCCCATGTACATCCCCACTTTACCCTCAAAACCCCTTCGGATATGGGCGCCACGCACTGCCCAAGTCAGCCCATGATCTTGAGACCAATTCTTGTAATCCCTCGTGCGCCAAGTCAAATGGAGTACGCGATCCGGCACATGGTGGTGTTCAACTCCAAAGCATTTGCCAACATATGAACAACATACCATGGTTCGACTCCCCATTAGCTTCTTCCTGTTTGCCGACCAGGTGAGTACACAAAATGCAAAAATGAGCAAAAATTGAGGTCAAAAACATGAAAATATGTCCAAATACAAAGTTGTCATGATCGTATATCTCTATGCTCACCCATGATATCCGCTCATGGTTCAATACACGAATGATTGGAATCATTTGCGAACAATTCCCCCACTTGGATCCCCAATCGGGCGCATGGAGATACCTTCGCCACTCATATCTACATGCCCCATGAAAATGGGAGTGCACTCATGGATCTCTTTACCAAACCTACCATGAGCGATACATACGCGGTAGACTTAGTCTAGCGCTTTGAATTCCACAATTGGGACATGGGCAAAGCCCTTGTCACGTATGGCTCCCCATCTCTTCGGCCACACGAAGATATATAACATGGGCGTGAGCATATCAAGACATATACCATGCATATAACACATACCCTCAAAATGTGGCTCCCACCATGATATGCCATGCCCCTCCATGGTCATAACTTCACGTTAAAAATACGTAGGAACCCAAGGAAAGTATCTATGCAACCCCAACACTCATGCGGTACACTCGAAAGTCGCAAAAAAATATTCGGTTACACGGTCCAAGAGTTATATATCCCTTTCTACCCTCTTGACCATTATCCCTTGCTACAACGGGCATGTATACACAACAAAGGCGTTTGATGCTTTTTAAATTAACTTGAGACCAAGGCGGTTCCAACCCAATTCTCGATATTGATAATCCTCGCCATGAGCCGGAGATATGATTCTTCAAAGTGGCCTCACGAATCAACTTTGTTTCGCCTATATCTCCAAGCAAAACGAAGGGCATAACAAAAGGAAGGTTGATTCGTGATCGGGGAAAGATGTATGACCACTCGAGAATCATCATATCGCGTGCGGCGATGTCGAAGTCGAAAATCCGATTCTGAAAGTCTGAAAAATCGGATCAACTTTGCGAGTGTACAATATGAAAATTGCGCAAGCAACGAACCCTTTACTGATGAAATCTGACCCTTCATCGGGGTTTCCGCCAAAATATCTGTAAATAACAGTTAACCATTCGGTTACCGCAAAATCGCGAGCCAACTGACAGTCGCCGATACATTGACTATCAGAACGGAAGGGTGAAAAGTTACGGAAACATTATGATAAAAAAACCCTGTTGATTCCTGATATTCCGATATATAAATCTCCGCTGGCGGCGCCTCGGTACTGAATATGGCCGCTCATAGCCGGAACGGCCAAACCTATCACACTATCACATGGGTTAGGTCAGGTGGACGGGGGAGTATGATATCAGCCAATGGCGGCTTGCCGGCACATAGATACACACCCCAAGTGACCCAAAGATGGCCACGGGGGTCCGAACCGGCTTAACCCCCCTTCTCAGAGCGTTGTTACCGCTCGGAAGTCATTGAAGAGAGGACGGGAGGACCCCAATGGGCTCCAACCCCCCCCTTTCCATGTCCCAAGGACACATGGAGGCCCCACACACGTCGTAGGCGTCCCCCATGCCCCAAGGGAGGGGTGAGGACACTGAAAATCGGTGCCCTACGCCATATTCGGTCTCCTCTTGATCTACAACATGGACCAAGGGGATCAAAGATAGAGAAACGTTGTCGGACGACCTAAATAAGTATACCACAATGAAATATATATGTGGAGATCGAGTGAAGGGGGTATATGGCCAATCAAGGCCCAAAAATCCCCGGTTGAACGCCCTCACCCGTCTCCCAAGCACAAAACAAACAAAAATGCCAAGGGGGATCCATTAAGGTGCTACAGCGGCCACCAAATGGACCAGCACGTCCTTGACATCCAAAGAAATGTTCTTTTTCTTCAGATATTCCATCCAGACCGTGGTGTACCTCGGCACAAAACTGCTCGGAGGCTCCCAGGAGTCTCTGGATGCTGCGAATCCCTTCCAACGGACTTTATAAAGCCCCCCCCCAGGCGTCCCCGGGTCCGGCTTGTCCGCCAGGATCTTCTCGGCGGTGAAGTCGTCGTCCTCACCCTCGTCGTCTGAGTCCACATCGCCAGCCGTGAACTCGAAGGTGACGGGACGTCCGCTGGGGTCTGGTGCTCGGGGACGAAGCTGGGTATGGTCGCGGTCCAGGATCTTGTTATCCCCCACACGAACCGCATACACATCCTGCCGGACCTTCCGCACGACTACCCCCGGCACATACCAAGATGCCTGCCGATGCCTGGACAGGACATCCTTGTGGTGCCGCTCCAACCACACGGTGTCTTGGAGAGCATACTTCTGGACCTTGCCCTGCTTGAAGTACTTGGCCCTCTTGTCATGCTCGTCCTGAAGTGCCTTGCACACTTTGGCCGCCGTGTCGTCCGCCTCAGCCATCATAGCGTTCGCATCCCGGGCCACTTTGCCATGGTTCAACCACGGGAGAGTGCGTGACACTCAATCCCGTAGGAACAGGATGCGATGGGGCGACAGTCCAGTGGGTCCCGGAAGGTCGTGATACGCTTGGAGTACTCTCCACAGCGAATGATACCAATTCCGGCCCGGTTCGTCGATGTGCAGCTGGCGGAACTTCTCGAACATCTGCCGCCCGGCCCCCTCAGCTCGGCCATTTGACCGGCTGTGGTACGCCACGGTCTTGGCGTGCCGAATACCCATGTGCTTGCACATCGTCTTGAACCACGTCCCCACAAACTGACTGCCCCGATCGCTGCAGATGACAGCCGGGACATCAAAAATCGTCAGCCAATGCCTGATCATGGCATTAGCGACGGTCTTGGCCTGCAGCCCCACTCCATGCTTGTCCTTCTTGTCCTTCTTCTTGGACTTCTTGCCAGGAACAGCCACGATATACCCGCTGTGCCTGTCCACCGCCAGGATGACACAGTCGTAGGTCTCTCCGTCCACGGTGACCTCAGGCATGGCGAATACATCCATGGCCACAGACCGCATAGGGGCTTCTGGTATGGCCGTGTACACCGGATTGCCAGCCGTGGAGTGGTTGGGGCTCTTCGTGGCCCGACACACGGCACAGTCGCTTCAATACGTATCCAGGATGGCGTAGTACCCCGGAGGGAACTTGAAACGCCACTCCAGGTCCTGCTGCATCTTGTCTCGGCCAGGGTGCATGAGCTGGGCGTTGTGCCAATTGTCAATGAGGTCCTCCACTCGGTTCTCGGGCACCAGCAGCTTGTCCTTGAGGTACAACTTGTCCCCATCCTCGGTCAAGCCCTCCGGCCATTCGTCGTCCGACGGGGCCCTCACGGCGTTCCAGTACTTGCTCCAGTGCTCGGATGCCGCATAGTCATCCGACCAGTCCTCTGTGAGCACCGACCTGACTAGCTCTACAGGGGCCACCATCCATTGCTCGAGGGTTTCCTCTCGAATAGCTTGGACGCGGGCGCCCCGGAACTTGGCCAGGTCCGTATGGTTTGCCATCACCACAAAGCACTTGACCCCCTCTTGCTCCAGGGCCTTCTCCATCTCGATGATGCGCTTGGCCTCCTCGGTTTCCTCGGCGTCCCCATGACTGGATATGTCCATCCAAGCCTTGCCCGCGGGGTAGGCCCATCGACTGAGGCAATCAGCCACAGTGTTGTCCTTCCCCGGGACGTATACGACGCTGACGTCGAACTTGGCGAACGTCTCATGCCATCGGGCCCTCCTCGCCGCCGGTCCCGAGGGGTTGTCGACGTGCTCCTTGTGCCAGCTCTGCAAGGACTGATGGTCCGTGCAAACCACCACCGGTTGCAATCCGATGTGGCCAGACCACTTCCTGACCGCACAAACAATGGCGTACGTCTCCTTCTCCCTCGCGGTCCAGGTGCGGCGTTGGCCCTCGGCCAGGATTCGACTCCAAAACGCCACGGGTACGTGCGACCCGTCGTCCCGGATCTGTTCGAGGACTGCCCCTACAGCATAGTCCGAGGCGTCCGTCCGTAGCACGAATCCCTTGTCCGGGTCCACCAGGAATAACCCCAGCTGCCCCAGGAGTCGCTCCTTCAGGCAGCTGAACGCATCCCCGGCCTCAGGGGTCCAGGCAAGCTTCTTCTTGCTCCCCTTCCGGCCATCGAACTTCCCCACCTGTAGCATCCTGTGCAGCGGCCCCGAGAGTTCTGCATACATCCCGACATAGCCCGAATAGTAATTGCAGAACCCCATGAAGGACCGGAGTTCGCTGATGGTCTGGGGCTTCTCCCAGTGGTGCAGGGGCGCCAGCTTCCCAGGCATGGGACGGCGTTGCCCGTGACCAACCACGTGACCCGTCAACTCCACTTCCTTCACGAAGAGGGAGGCTTTGGTGAGCTTGTACACCATGTTGTGCTTGTCCAACTCGCTGAGCACTCGGCGGAGATCCTTCTCATGCGCGTCGATGAGCTCGTCCTCAGTCATGTTCTCCGTGCCGGACCCGATGATGATGTCATCCACGAAGGGATCGGCACAGTCCTGGACAGGACCTGGTAGGTCCTCCATCATGCGCTGGAAAGCGGCGTTGCCATTCTTGGCGCCCATAGGCACCACTTTCCACTGCATGGGCCCCAGCGGCGTCGACATCGCTGTGCAGGGCCTGGAGTCCGGGTGTAGCGGCATCTGGTGATAACTGTGTTTCAGGTCCAACACCGTGAAGATCCGCTTTTTCTGTTGTTTTTGGGGGATGGAGTCGATCAGGGGAAGCGAGTACGAGTCGTGCTCGGTCTGCTCGTTCAAACCTCTGTAATCAACCACCAACCTCCACTCGCCCTTCTCCTTCTTGGGCACGATGAAGGCTGGGCTGGCCCACTCACTGTCGGAGAGTTCGATCCATCCCCGCTCAATTAACTCGGCCAACAGCTTCTTCATGGCCTCGGCCCGATCGCCCTGAAGTTGGTACTCCCGCTGACGATAGATCTTGGGGTTCGGCTTCAGCTTGATCTTCGCTGTGCCAAACCTCCCACGATCTGGAGGGTTCTTGTTGGCGACGCCACTGAATAGCCGCGGATAGGCCTTGATCAGCCTCTCCTTCAGCTCGGCGACCTTCGGGTTCTCCTGGGCCTCTTCAGCCGCTTGCTTCGGTATCGATACAACCGACCGCACTGCGGTATAGGCCTCTTCCGGGTCCGAATCAGACTTCTCCTCGTCCGATATGCCGTCTTCATCGTCGTGGGGTGCACTTCCCACCGATAATCCTCGGAAATTTGCGGCGTCGGGCTGGTTACTGTCGCTATCGGCCCCCATTCTTGGAAAATCCCATGTCGGCGGATCCGACTCAACCGGACCATCGTATTGGTCCGCGATGTGATCCATGACCCTCGCCACGAACTCATCCTTCTCGTACTTGCCGGTGACCAACATCTTGTCATCCCACCAATGCGGAGATGTGACCATGGCCCGCCTCTTCTTGGCTGCCACACGGTCGTGCAAACCCATCCGCATGTAGTTGACGACGTCGTCGATCTCGGCGTGGGACAGGACGTCAATGCCATCAAGAGGCTGATCCGCCCCCTCCTTGGGCTCAAACATGACCTTCATGGGCACCGCCTCCACCCTACGGATGAATGCTTCATCAGCCGTGGGCTGAGCTTGCGCCCCATCCACCAGGAAAGCCTTGGTACCCCACGCTTGACCCGGGGAGGGCATTGATACACCCTTGGCGTTGATGAACAACTCCTCCTCTGGCCCGAATGACATCTCGTTCAGGGTGATGGAGTCCAGCGTCGACTTGAGACCCTCCAGCGGACATGGGGTGGATCCTATGCCGGTTATGACTAGGATCCCCTTCGCCCTATCCGCGACGATCTTCTCCACCGTACGTCTGGTGTTATCCAGGAAGCCATGCCAATACATGGGCCCCCACTCCTTCAAACCCCAATGCCTGTGCCAGGCTGAGTCTCCTCGGTGCCAATGCCTCCTACACTTCCGCAAAAGTGGGGCATCCCGGGAAGCGAAGACGTCCGTCTCGGGCGCTTCGGCTCCCAGCGTCTGATTCATCCTGGCATACACCTGCGGCGCCATTCCATACTCCGTGAGCTGAACTCCACGGTCTCCTCTTGACTTGGCACCCACAGCTTGCACCGCTTGGACAATCCGATCCTCTTCCTCAGCATTCCATTGGGATGATCCGCATGCATAGTCCGTCGACAGCCATGTGAGGCATTCATCATCCTCCCGGACCAGCGTTGCACGATGGGGAAGGGCTCCAATGGCATTTGCCACCATGAAGTCACACCTAGGATTTTTTGGGGTCCAAAAGTGCCAAAACCAGCTACAGGCAAAAATACTACTTTTTTTGTCAAATTATACCATAAAGAGCTTATTTTCCGGAGTCAGCCCCCCACCCACCCTCCAAATTGGAAATTTTCCAGCCCCTATATGGACAATGCAGGCTTGATTCCATCTAAAATTGGCCGTATGCGAGAAATATGACATTCACCAAGGAGTTGCGAATAGCAGCTTTTGTATAGCTCAAACCATACATGTTTGTTTTTGTGCAAAAAATACGCTTTTTTCTGGTGATTGCGGCTCCAAAACACTCAATAAGATGCCCCAAAACCTTGGAAAACACGTTTTTCTGAGTCCAGCACCCTCAAAATCGGGTATGGGGCCCTACAACTGACCACTCATGCCCCAAAAATGCTGTTTTAGGCCAAAAAATTGGCATTTTTTGGACAAAAAATGCGGTTTTTTTGTGAAGGTGGCTCCGAAACCCTTGATCATTTGCTCCAAAACCCTGCAAAACACGCTTTTTTGAGTCCAGCATCCTCAAAATAGGGTATGGGGCCCTACATCTGACCATTCAGGTATATACCCCATGATCATATCCCAATCAGTAATGTCGGCCACATAGAAGTTCCCGGATAGAGTGCTTCTCTTCGCCAGATCAGGGCGGTTCAAGCGCTCATGCTCCCAGAAGTCCATACTGATAGTGGCCTCATGGGTGCCACCACCCATAATCTCTCCGTTGGCGACCTTCAGGCGCACCGGTCTCCGGCACGGCTGCAGGGATTCCTCCTTGAACAACCCTCTCCGGACCAGGCTCACCTGGGCACCCGTATCCACCAGAACATCCACCACCAATTCCTCTTGTCCGCACCGTACACGCACCTTCAAGTGCAACTGCCGCTCGTCGCCATGCGGTGTATGGACGACTCTCACGGCATGCAACTCTAACACGTCCGGGTGCATCAGGACTTCGAGGGTATGATCACGGATGGTGTAGATCTTGGGTTGGTCTTGCCCGTCCACGGGGCTCTCCGTGGTCGCTCCTTCCTTCTTGCCACGTCCCTTGCCCACATAAACTTCCCTTGGCAGGGCGCTCCAGGGGTTGGGAGTGGCAAAACTCAGTGGTTTTGGCTCTTCTGGAGCCTTCCTCGGCACCCGATGTGCCTTCGCTTTCTCTGGGACTCCACTGATTTTCGGAGGAGAGACCTCCGAGGTCCCACTCCCGTGGGGGCTCCTCTAGACTTGACTTCCCGCAGCCCCTTCCGGCTGCGATCCGCCAGGACTTTGTCCACCACGTTGCTGGGCTTTGAGTTCCTCCAACGTCCTCAACATGTCCTCAGCAACTTCCTCGATCGACCTCACTCGTCGGTCTTGGCCAGGTCCACCACCATAGCCTCTTCCTCCGCCTTTTCCTTGGCCCTTGCCTCGGCCTTTTCCCCCGTCTCCGCCCTTCGCCTTCCAATCGGAAATCCGCTGCTCCTTGGGCTTCTTCTTGGGGTGGGCGGCGAAGTAGGCCTTCTTGTCCGCCTCATACACCTTGCACTGACGGTGGTCGTGTGCATGGTTGTTTCCCTTGCCATAACAGACCCAGCACCCGTCGTGCTGAGACCTGTACCCCCGGAACGAGAGCGGTGGGTTCCCGATCCTCCTTGGCTCTTTGCCGTTCTTGGGTCCCGCCCGGCTCCATCTGGACCGATCCTGCCCATTGTCCCTCACGTTGTGCGCCACAAACGCGAAGAAATGGGCCTCCTCGTGATCCTCCCGGGACCAGTGGTCTTGGCCACTTCCACTACCATCCTCCGCGGAGTTGGCCGTGTCCTCCTGGATCTCCCGATGATGGCGGTCTTCTCGGTGGCCTCGTTGTCCATGACCATGCCGATCCTGCACGTGGGCCTCGTTCTTCGCATTGAGCTTCAACTCCACCGTGATGTACTTCACGATCTCGTCCAGGCTCATGCGGGCGAAGATGAACTGCATCCTCAGCGGCTCCCCGCGCCTCCACTCCACGTTGTTGAGGCGCAGCAACCTTTGCCCCATGGAGTCTCCAAACACCTCCACGTACACGGCGTTCTTCAGTCCCAACATCTGGTTGGGCTCGCCCAGGTTCCTCCTGAAGAACTCCATGATACCCGCATGGGTATCCTCTGCCGCCATGATCCTCACCGCCACGCGCTTCTTCGCTCTCTTCTTCTCCTCGTCCTCCACTCTCCTCTTCCAGTTGCCGGGGGGGACGTCCTTCAGCAAGTGGCGGATCTCGCTGGCCTCGTTCCAGTCCTCCACCAGCTTGAGGCATCTGCGGTACTTCCGCAGATACCGGTTCCACTCCCGGACCCGCAACTCACCGCGGTCCAGCGGCAGCGGGATGGACCACAAGTCCTCCAGCTTCTGGTTCGGAGCGTCCACCCGCTCCTCATCCTCCAACCACTGGAGGCAGGCCTGCTCCGTACGGATCAGTCCTTCCCGGATCTGATCCCGCAGCTCCTCCTTCAGGTCCTGCGCCAGCCGGTGTGGGAATGTCCGGCATACCCACTTGTCCCGCGGCGCTCCCCGCATCTCGCCGACGACCTCCTCGGCGAAGTCCTCCCAATCCAGGATGAAGTCGTCCAGGTTGGAGGGGTTGCCATCATAGTAGGGGATTTCGATTCCCCTGAGGTCGTCAATCCTGATGGCGTCTCCGACGTCCCCAGCCACCACTCCACCGAGACGGATACCACCTGTGGCCGGGGGGTGTGAGTACACTCCCCGTACATCCCTCTCCTCCATGGATTGCGGTCCAGTTGGGCCCGAACCCATGCGGTTTGGAATGCGGGAAGGACTTGCTCCATCGGCCGTCCATATCCCCGTATTGGGGTCCTTCGCCCACAGGTTTCCGCCTGGGTGGCCTCGACCATGTCCGTCGGCGCTTCCCATGGTTTGCCCCTGCATGGTCTGGCTCTGGATCTCCTCTTCCGCATAAACTGCATGGGAACTCGTAGTTGGCGGTAGATCCTGGGCGGCGTGGGACATCTGTACCGTCAGGCTCCTCGGGTCCGTGATTACGTGCCCTTCCCGCATGGACCCAGCCGGTGCCGTGTGTTCCCCGACCATTGTGGATTCGCTGAACATGGGAACAAACGACAGCGCACCCGGGTCAACACGCGGAGGCGCGTAGGGTGCCTCTGCAGGGCCGCCTATGGGTTTATCCATGGCGCTCCTGAGGGTCTTAACCCGCTCCACCAGCTCTGCCGCTGCCGGCTTTGCCGGGAGCTCCGGACCCGAGGCGAGGGGTTGTAACTCCTCTAGCCTCTTCAGGCGTCCCGACATGTCCTCCACCAGGTGGAGGAGGCTGTCCACCACTCGCTGCTGCTTCTCCAGGGCCAGCTCCAGATTCTCCCGGTACCGCTCCCGTTCCGCTCGCAGCTCCTCCATGTATTTCTCCGCGGCCGACTGGTCATCCAGGATCCCGGCAACATCCTCCTCTAGGCCGTCCTTCGCGTTGTCCAGGCTGACGAGGCGGTGGACGATGGCGTCCATCCCCATCTTTGGGTAC
Organism: Eutreptiella sp. 'Long Island Sound 2002'; assembly: GCA_964036045.1. Taxonomy (NCBI): domain Eukaryota; phylum Euglenozoa; class Euglenophyceae; order Eutreptiales; family Eutreptiaceae; genus Eutreptiella; species Eutreptiella sp. 'Long Island Sound 2002'. The sequence continues at coordinate 178,508,256 of OZ038381.1, forward strand.
TTGCCCATGAGGAAGGACACGTGCTCGCAGTGGCACTCAGCTTTCTTTCCACCTGATCCGGCGCATCCCGCGGTTCCCGGCGCCTCGGACCTATCGCCCATGGGCGTATCGCCCACGGCGTCCCTCTCTGGTCCCGTGTGCCGGGGCACAGGTGCCGTCCTGGCCCTGGCTGGCCACTCCAAGCCCTCGGCGTCGTGCATCAGGGCGGGCTCGGGGGCCGTGTTCGCCCTTGTTGGCGGTCTGGCCGTCTCCTCCGACTCCGAAGGTTGCTCATAGGCTTTCCCCCTAGCCCTCGGACTGCCCCTCGGATTCCCACAGCCTGACCGGGCTAGGGTCCGTATCCATAGCCCCGGCGTCCCTTGCCGCGGACTTGGGTGACCCGCGCTTCCGGTAGCGCCGGGCCCGTCCTCCACTGCTGCCTGAATGGCAGGCCTCCTCAGAGTCCTCCGCGGCGGAGCGGAGGTTGCATGCCTTTCGGCAGCGACGCTCGCACATGGAGACCAGATCCTCCATGTCAAGTCCTCCTCTTCCCGAATGTCGTACTTCTCTTCGGGCTTCAACTTCCGGAGTTCGCCATGCTCTTGAACGTCTCGGCTCTTCTATGGCTCCAATCTCCGGCGTGGTCTCCATCGAGTCCACAATACGCACCCGGGGCGTACTTGGGCTGGGCTCATAGGGGCCCAAGTCCCCGGGTCGGCGGTAGGTAGGGGCAGCAGGTAAGCCTCTGCTACCATAAAGAAGGTCCCTACCAGGACCGGCCCCCGCTGTGCCCCTTCCGCCTGTAATCCCTGCTGACTTGCTCCGGATCAATGCTTGCATTCCTCAAAATCCAGGGTCCAATCCAAAAATATAGAAAATAAAATCCTCCTTCAACCCTGAACAGCAACCAGATCCCACAAATACAGCAATAACCCGATCCACAATCCAATACACACTGCGGGCTTCCGTTCAGCACACCGGTCGTCTCACGGTGGCGGGCATGTACAAGAATTGCACCAAGGAAGAAAGCCCTGAAATTGGCATATGAACACAAATAAAGCAAAGTTGGGGAAAGAGGCAAACATACACATTCACAGCCATAAACCCCTCATTCCCTGGACTCAAGACCCTCCCTTGACTCACCAACATATTGCCCTGAACCAGGTCAAATGAGATGGCTGAATGCCATGTGTCAAAAGTCACTACATGAACCCCAAAAATGTGTTCACTCCCAAGCCTTCAAATCCTAGCCCAATGGGGGAGGTGGCGTGTCATGGCCTAGAGTGGCACTCAGGACCACGCCCTACCCTGACATAACCTTGGTTGAACTTGGAGTAGAATGGGCTTAGAAATATGCCCCATGAGTTTGAACTCATAACATGCCAAAAAACTGCCAATTCACACCATATTGGCCATATATCAAATATATGCTCAAAATTGAGGTTACCACTTATCCGAAGGCTCAAAGTATGCATGGAATCGAAGTCTAGTATTCATGGAGGATAGAGACCAAAGGTCAATGCCCATGTACATCCCCACTTTACCCTCGAAACCCCTTCGGATATCGGCGCCACGCACTGCCCAAGTCAGCCCATGATCTTGAGACCAATTCTTGTAATTCTTCGTGCGCCAAGTCAAATGGAGTACGCGATCCGGCATATGGTGGTGTTCAACTCCAAAGCATATGCCAACATATGAACAACATACCATGGTTCGACTCTCCATAGGCTTCTTGCTGTTTGCCGACCAGGTAAGTACACAAAATGCAAAAATGAGCAAAAATTGAGGTCAAAAACATGAAAATATGTCCAAATACAAAGTTGTCATGATCGTATATCTCTATGCTCACCCATGATATCCGCTCATGGTTCAATACACAAATGATTGGAACCAATTGCCAACAATTCCCCCACTTCGATCCCCAATCAGGCGCATGGAGATACCTTTGCCACTCATATCTACATGCCCCATGAAAATGGGAGTGCACTCATGGATCTCTTTACCAAACCTACCATGAGCGATACATACGCGGTAGACTTAGTCTAGCGCTTTGAATTCCACAATTGGGACATGGGCAAGGCCCTTGTCACGTATGGCTCCCCATCTCTTCGGCCACACGAAGATACATAACATGGGCGTGAGCATATCAAGACATATACCATGCATATAACACATACCCTCAAAATGTGGCTCCCACCATGATATGCCATGTCCCTCCATGGTCATAACTTCACGTTAAAAATAGGTAGGAACCCAAGGAAAGTATCTATGCACCCCCAACACTCATGCAGTACACTCGAAAGTCGCAAAAAAATATTCGGTTGCACGGTCCAAGAGTTATATATCCCTTTCTACCCTCTTGACCATTATCCCTTGCTACAACGGGCATGTATGCACAACAAAGGCGTTTGATGCTTCTCAAATTAACTTGAGACCAAGGCGGTTCCAACCCAATTCTCGATATTGATATTCCTCGCCATGAGCCGGAGATATGATTCTTCAAAGTGGCCTCACGAATCAACTTTGTTTCGCCTATATCTCCAAGCAAAACAAAGGGCATAACAAAAGGAAGGTTGATTCGTGATCGGGGAAAAATGTATGACCACCCGAGAATCATCATATCGCGTGCGGCGATGTCGAAGTCGAAAATTCGATTCTGAAAGTCTGAAAAATCGGATCAACTTTGCGAGTGTATAATATGAAAATTGCGGAAGCAACGAACCCTTTACTGATGAAATCTGACCCTTCATCGGGGTTTCCGCCAAAATATCTGTAAATAACAGTTAACCATTCGGTTACCGCAAAATCGCGAGCCAACTGACAGTCGCCGATACATTGACTATCAGAACGGAAGGCTGAAAAGTTACGGAAACATTATGATAAAAAAACCCTGTTGATTCCTGATATTCCGATATATAAATCTCCGCTGGCGGTGCCTCGGTACTGAATATGGCCGCTCATAGCCGGAACGGCCAAACCTATCACACTATCACATCGGGTTAGGTCAGGTGGATGGGAGAGTATGATATCAGCCAATGGCGGCTTGCCGGCACATAGATACACACCCCAAGTGAACCAAAGATGGCCACGGGGGTCCGAACCGGCTTCAGTTGAGTGGACATGCTTCATGTATTACCAGTGATACTCTTTTTTTTGCTTGACACTCCCCATAACTTGTGGCAGGTGTGCATCATGAGCAATGCTGAAGGATGCACCCTGTGCAACACCTCCAACGTATGTGCTCCTTTTGTTAGGAATGCAACAACATTAGAAATGATTTCTTGAGCCATCAATTAGATTAGCAAGGCTTGTTTAGAGCGCTGAATGTCCGCCCGCGTAAACATATTGTACAATGTGATCAAGTCAAGGGTGCCTGTAATGTCACTCCAGTGTAGGCGCCTGCTTGATTCCTCATTTCTACCATCATTACCTGACTTTGGAGGGGCAATGGACTGCTCCTTGCGCGAGGCCTCGCGCAAGGAACAGTCCATTGCCCCCAAAAAAGCATTTTTTGGACCCATCAGGACCAAGGAAAGGCCAAAATTACTTACATAAGAGTTCTTTTGGTGTTACAAAAACGGCTCCATTTTTTGCAAGCCAAGGAATGGTTCTTTTGATGTTTTTTGAGGCCGTGTATTTTGGGCAATTTCTGTCGTTCTATACCATGCAACTTGAGCCGCCTAAGGATAACACATTTTGACCTATGGAACCAAACAGTAAATTAGGATGTGGTGTGGACCCCTTTCTTCCTAAGCTATAGGCACTAAAACATCTTTTCCTGGGTTGCTGAGGCACTGACATACTGAAGGCAGAGCCTATGAATTTATCTCTGTTTTCTCATGAATTCTTAGCTGCCCTAGTGGTATGCACCCTAGGGGGCTGGGGCACCTCTTCTTGAGAGGTCCTGGGTTCAATACCCAGTCAGCCTAGCTAAGTAGGAATATCCCATGTGACATGGCAGTGACCTCATCGCCACATGCCATGTACTTCAGCACCTATGGGACCCAAAAACAAGGAGTGCACATCTCAAGATGGCACTGTGGATGAGAGTGAGCCCTTGGGGCAGTTTTCCAATCAGTTTTTCTCAAACATGTAAAATATTACATCCCGAGTTGCAATGTATGCTAATTGCTGTGTTCCTTTGTTGACAGTTTTCTTTATGTAACTCTCTGTGACTGCAGCCCTTCATGCTTTGATCCTGCTTATCTTCTACTTGCTTATCTCTGGCTTGGGATATCCTGGATTGGTTGTATTTCAACAATAAAACATTTTCCTCATCAAACACAAGCAGCAGGAACCCTACACCAGCAGCAAGCAGCAGGAGAGGCACAACAAACACACAGTGTTGAAATCACTATAAAACTTTCTGGTAGCAAGAGGCAGACTGTCTCTGCGTACCGGCAGCAACCCCGTGCCGTACATCCAGTGCGCCGAGATCAGTCATATATAAGCAAGAAGGGCGAACGAATATGGACACCAAGAAAGAGGAAACCAACGTGAAGACGGCGCCTGAGGCATCTGCAATGCCAGCACCTGGTGAACCTGGACCTGGACCTAGCGCTGTACCTTCGGAGCCCTTACATGGGCCAGTGGACGTGGCGGAGGATTCGATGGAAGGACTTCAGTCGGCCTTCCGGGCCCTCTCAGTCAAGGAGGTGGACACCCATCCTGTGAAGAGAAAGAGAGAGAGAGAGAAGGATGCTGGAGAAAGCATAGCAGACGAAGGAGCAGACCAAGGGCACGACCCGACGAATGATCCTACCTTCGAGGGCGCACCAAGCGCTTCTGGCCTCCACGCATCACCCTGTCCTATAACCACCACACTCCCAACTCCAGACGCAGCCGCTGCAACATCCACACCCATAACCAACCCGCCTATGGCTGAGGGCATAGGCTTTACTGGTATGCCTACCTACCCTGCCTATGGTGTGAACCCACCTACCACTGCGTTTCCAGAGGCAACTACCACGTTGGATTTTATGGGACACAAAGTGGCCAAAACTATGAACGTCTAGCTGCTTGGACCTTAGAATGGATGAACGTCTAGTCGTTTTGCAACCGATTGTGACATCCTAATCATTCACCCTACCGTTTGTCGAGCCACATGTCGGACTATTACGAAAACATGAAATGTGTATTTTCCCCAGGAAAATGCACTAAAACAAGTGTTGCACCAATCGGTGCACCGTTTCTTCCCTGCATTTGTTTGTTGGAAAGCGTTGTACTTTTTTGAAAAAAAAACCTTGGAATCAGGCATACTACGCATTATGTGAGGCCCAAACCGCAAATGCACATCATTGCACGGATCATGCTGTGATGATTTCTGCAATGTACATATCGTCGCACTGATCGGTTCATCGATCAAGCTGATCTCAGAGCCCAGGAACAATGTGACTCAGATGTTGGTCTCACTGTTTAAACAATATGTTGTCCGAACAATCTTAGGTTATGCGAGCCAAGCCAGCTTATTTTTGTCCGTGGTTACACCACTGTTCGTCGCACTGATCGTCACACTGATTGGCTCACCGATCGTCATAGCCATCGGCTCAACGACTGTCACCCCTCTTCCTCTTCTTGCCCGACTTTTCCTTGTCCAGCACCAGGGCTTGAACTGTCTCCAACCGTTTTGAAAGGGCCGCCACCTCACTGCGTAGTGCTTCAAGCTGGTCCTCCCGTGATGACTCGCAGTGGACCTTCACTCTGTGGTTAGTGCAGCAGAAAATGAAGTACATCTTCTCCTTGCGCAATGGCAGCACCTTGAAAGTTGTCTCTGCAGCCAGATGCCACGCTTCATTACCTGCAATCACGTCCGACACGACAGGGCACTCTGCAGGCACAGACGACAGAGGAAGGCACAGAGCAAGGCGCAGAGGAAGGCGCAGTGATTGTCGCAACGATCGTCGCACCGATCGTTGCACCGATCGTCGCACCGATCGTTCCACTCTTCAACATACTTGTGGGATGCATCTGGCAGTGCTTTGCCTGGCCCAACAGTAGTAGCGTGACCCAGTCTTCGTCCTCCTCCGCAACTGTGACGCGAAACTCCTCTTCGTGAGCTCCCGGTGCCGCTCGGAGGACGGTTTTTGGCCGGCAAAAGCCCTGTAAATTCATAGGTGCTACCAGTGAGCTGGTGACCTCCAGTTCTGCGCCGCGATGGTATGCAGCTGACTATCACCATCCTCTACCCGCTACGGGAGCCTATGTGGATCTTCCTTGGTATGCAACCCTGAGTGGGTTGAGGAAAGGACCTGAGTCATGCGGGAGCAGGAGTAGAGGATCGGGGAGATCCTCCAACAGGTCCCTGACGCGGTCGGAGATCAACGAGGTGCTCCGAGGAGCCACCTCTAAAATTGTTGGCGACCTCACTCAAGAGATTCGAGATAAACTGGAGCCCCTGATACCGCCCCAAGCGTCACCTACCACGGTGGGAATGTCACCCCATCGAGTACAGGCCAACCACCTGGTGGCAGGGCTGACAAACACCCTGGGGAGCCTGAGGAGCCGACCGATGCGGACCCCTGCTGTGATACCTAGAAGCCCTTTCGTGCCGAGGACAGCCCAGCCACCCTACAGTCAGGTGGAGAATTCTACGAGAGCCGAGCTGGACCGGCTGGGGCTGACAGCCCTTAGGCCAATGGTGGATGAGTAGCCCTACGCCTCCAGTGACCTAGGCGGAGATCCCTCCGATGATGAACCGCCGTCGATGAATTCTGCTTCGCCCTCGGAGGACGACGACCCGGAGGACCCCGAGAACCCAAGTGGGAAGAAGAAGAAGAAGAAGAAGAAGACCCGACGCCCTGGGGGGCGCAGGTCTCAGGAGGCTAAGGCTATTGCCACCTCCAATATAGTGGTGAACCTGCCTGAGTTCACAGGCAAGGATCTCAGCGAGTTCGTTGAGAATTTTGGCCGGTTTCTCCGATTGACCGGCCAAACCCACGCTAGTGGACCGGTCAAGTGCGATCTGCTCCTGCAGTGTTGCAAGACCAAGTACCTGGAGAAGCAGGTCAAACAGATCGTGACTAAGTTCGCCACCTTTGCCGATGTGTTGGTTGCCTTGGAGAGGCACTACCCAACCTATGAAACGGACCTCTGCATCAGGGCCGAGATCCAGAACCTGCCCATGCTGCTCAACAACCCCAAACCTGGCAGGGTCTCTGAGCTATTGGCTGACTTGGATCACTGGGCTGGACAATTGACGCCCGGTTCCTACAGCAGCGACGACCTGCTTTTCTGGTTGGTGGCTAAGCTCCCTCGAGAGCTGTGGGACGAGTGCCGTTCAACGGCAGAGCGCAAGGCTAGAGCCATCCACTACGAGGATCTATGTGTACTACTCCTGGAGCTGGCGCGGGAGAAGGAAACCGACCAGCACCTGAACAACTACCGTCCTGGAGGTGGAGGCTCTGGGTTAGGGTTAGGGTCACCGAGCTGGTGGAACCAGTCTAGTAGGAAAAAGTGCTTTTCCAATGCTTTGGGGCATACTCTAGTTGTATTAGGGATGCACTGAGCATCCAGGCATTTCTATCTTAGTATTGGCCCCACCAAAAGTGGTGATAACACATTTTGACCTATGGAACCAAACACCCAATCAGGATATGGAGTGGACCCCTTAATCCCCTTTCAATGTGAGGCAAATCATCTTATCCTGAGTTGACTGAGAACTGACATATCCAGGGCAGAGCCTATGAATTTATCTATGTTTTTCCATGAATTCTTAGCTGTCCTAGTGGTATGCACCGTAGGGGGCTGGGCACCTCTTTTTGAGAGGTCCTGGGTTCAATTCCCGGTCAGCCTAGCTAAGTAGGAAGATCCCATGTGACATGGCAGTGACCTCATCGCCACATGCCCTGCCACCTCAGCACATATGGGACCTAAAACAAAGAGTGCACATCTCCTGAGATGGCACTATGGAGATAGAGTGACCATGGGGCAGTTTTCCAACTATTTTCCAAAACATTTCAGCTATCTTTGTGAATATGCATTCCGATTTGACCTGAGTTGCAGTTTCTGTGAATATCCTTTCATCTTTCACTGTTTACACTGCAGCCCTTCATGCTTTGATCCTGATTCTCTTCTCCTTGCACACCTCTGGCTTGGGCTATCCTGGATTGACTGTATTTCAGCAAACAAAAGCTTTTCATCTCCAAAAACAAGCAGCAGGAAACCCTACACCAGCAGCAAGCAGCAGGAGAAGCAAAAACACAGTGTTGAAACCACTATAAACTTTTCTGGTAGCAAGAGGCAGACTGTCTCTGCGCACCGGCAGCAACCCCGCGCCGTACATCCAGTGCGCCGAGCAGTCACATATAAGCAGAAGGGCGAACGAAGATGGATACAAGGAAAGAGGACGCCGACGTGAAGACAGCGCCAGCGCCTGAGGCACCGGCAAGGCCAGCACCTGGGGAACCTGGACCTGGACCTAGCGGCGCTGTACCTTCGGAGCCCTTACATGGGCCAGTGGAAGTGGCTGAGGACTCGTTGGATGGACTCCAGACGGCCTTCAGGGCCCTCACAGTCGAGGAGGTGGTCACTCAGCCTGTGAAGAGGAAGAGAGAGAGCGAGAAGGATGCTGGAGACGAAGCAGACGAAGGAGAGGAACAAGGGCAAGACCTGACGAGTGACCCTACCTTCAAAGGCGCACCAAGCGCTTCTGGCCTCCACGCATCACCCTCTCCTATAACCACCACACTCCCAGCCGCTGCAACATCCACTCCCATAACCAACCCGCCTATGGCAGAGGGCACAGGCTTTACTGGCATGCCTCCCTACCCCGCCTATGGTATGGGCCCACCTACCACTGCGCTCCCTGAGGCAACTACTGCCAGTGAGCCGGTGGCTTCCAGCTCTGCGCCGCGATGGTATGCGGCTGAATATCCCCATCCACTACCCGCTACTGGAACCTATGTGGATGTTCCTGGGTATGCACCTGGGTATGCAACCTTGAGTGGTTTGAGGAGAGGACCTGAGTCTCTCGGAGGCAGGAGTAGAGGATCGGCGAGATCCTCCAACATGTCCCTGACGCGGTCGGAGATCAACGAGGTGCTCCGAGGAGCCACTTCAAAAATTGTGGGCGACCTCACTCGAGAAATCAGAGAGAAACTGGAGCCCCTGATGATACCGCCCCAAGCGTCACCTACCACGGTGGGAATGTCACCCCACCGAGTACAGGCCAACCACCTGGCGGCCCGGTTGACAAAAACCCTGGGGATCCTGAGGAGCCGACCGATGCCGACTCCTGCAGCTATACCGAGAAGTCTTTTCGTACCGAGAACGGGCCAGCCGCCCTACAGCCACGTGACGAACTCTACGAGGGCCGAGCTGGACCGGCTGGGGCTGACAGCCTTAAGGGCAATGGTGGACGTGGAGCCTTATGGCTCTAGTGATCTAGGCGGAGACCCCTCCGATGATGAGCCGCCGTCGATGACTTCGGCCTCGCCCTCGGATGACGATGACCCGGAGGACCCCGAGGACCCAAGGGGTAAGAAGAAGAAGAAGAAGAAGAAGAAGACCCGACGCCCTGAGGGACGCAGGTCTCAGGAGGCGAAGGCTATTGCCACCTCCAAGATCGTCATGAACCTGCCTGAGTTCACAGGCAAGGACCTCAGCGAGTTCGCTGAGAATTTTGGCCGGTTTCTCCGATTGACCGGCCAAACCCACGCTAGTGGGCGAGTCAAGTGCGATCTGCTCCTGCAGTGTTGCAAGACCAAGTACCTGGAGAAGCAGGTCAGGCAGATCGTGACTAACTCCGCCACCTTTGCCGATGTGTTGGTTGCCCTGGAGAGGCAGTACCCGACCTACGAAACCGACCTCTCCATCAGGGCCGAGATCCAGAACCTGCCCGTGCTGCCCAACAACCCCAAACCTGGCAGGGTCTCTGAGCTGTTGGCTGACCTGGATCACTGGGCTGGACGACTGACGCCCGGTTCCTACAGCAGCGACGACCTGCTGTTCTGGTTGGTGGCCAAGCTCCCTCGAGAGCGATGGGACGAGTGCCGTTCGACGGCGGAGCGCAAGGCTAGATCCCTCCGCTACGAGGATCTATGCGCGCTACTCCTGGAGCTGGCGCTGGAGAAGGAGAGCGACCAGCACTTGAACAATTACCATCCTGGAGGAGGAGGTTCTGGAGGTCATGGCAAAGGGTACCAAGGGTCCCGACCTGGGCAGGGGACTACCCCCAAACACGCCCACGCCCGTATCATGGAGAACATGAAGGAGCTATTCTGGTGTGATGCCAGAGACGAGCAAGGCCACCTGCAGCACGCCCCTGACTGCGAGCAGCGAGACTGCTTCGTAGTCCAGGGGAAGCAGCAGGAGAAGAACACCGGCGCCAAAGCGAAGCTGCCGGATCATTACAGGTGCACCATCACGTGTGCATTCTGCGGGAAGCGGAAGCACTACGAGGATGAGTGCTACCATAAGCAACGCCTATCGGCGAAGCTTGAGGGTGAAGATCCTGGCAAAGGCTCAGGCAAAGGTGGAGGCAAAGGCAAAGGCAACGACTCCGGCAAGGGCAAGTCGAAAGGACGTGGTCAAGGGCAAGACAAGGGTCAAGGTGGACGAGGAGGAGGCGCTAACCGCCAGCCCGACAACAAGAACAAGGACAAGAACGGAGGCAACCCCAACCCTAATCCGGGGGGTACTCCGAGCCCTCTGGAGGGCAGTCTGGTCCTACCACACGCTCACAAACGCAGGCCCAGCAAGAACAAGGAGCCAAGCGTGAGCATGAAGGTGGTGATGATGGCAACGCTAAGAAGAGGAGCCGTTTAATGAGGATGGCCCGCAAATTGCGGAACAAGGGGTTCGAGGTGACCCGTCCCGCGGAGTTCTGACGGGGACGCTCTGGTGGCACCCAAGACCTGGTGTTTTGGGTACGTATCCGACTAGGGGGAGGCGAATACCCTGGGGGTATTGGATACTGGCGCCACAATATCTATAGTGGCCAAGCAAATTTTACCTTGTGGGAGCCTGAAGAACACCATGACCACCGCTGCTATACGCATGGGGGATGGACATGTGGTGCACAGCTGCGGGGACTGTGAAGTGGAGGTACCTATGGGCTCCCGGACTATCGCCCATCGGTTCTATGTGATGGACACTGAGGCCTTCGACTTTGTACTGGGGACTGACTTCTTCGTACAGCACTCCCAGATACAATCCCTGACGCTGCAAGCGCCCTACCTCCTCTACGTGGACCACGGCAGTGGCAGAGAGTCTGTGCCACTGGAGCAGTCGGAACATACCTCGAGTTACCTGAGGCTATCGAAGGAGGAGCCCTCGAACATGATGGCGGCCTCCGAAACTGAGGACTATCAACTATTGGGGGAAGTCCTAGACCAAGGTCTGAAAGAGTTGGGTTACTCTCGAGAAGACCTGAGTGTGGAGTTGTTCGCCAGCGACAAGCAGCATGTACTGGACCTTTACTGCAGCAAGGGGAAGAACTGCAGCTACAAATTTTACTGGCCCTCTTTCGGGATGGCCTACGGGAACCCCAGGTTCAGTGAACTGGGGAAGGTGCTGACAAAGGTCGCCTTGGAACGTTCCCGTATGGTCCTGTGTTCCCCCGATTGGGGAGCCCATGGGGGCAACGAATACTGGCGAAACCTCCTGGAAGGGCTGACTATCAGCTCTGTTCGGTTACCTGATGAGGCCATCTACGTGCCTCTGGGGCGTAAGACTCCTATTGGGAAACCCGGATGGGGGAGTATGCTGAGCGTGGTGGACGGAGGTCTTACCTCCATCCCCTGGGAGGATCTGGACCCGACTCTGGTCCAGGCTATACAACGAGAAAGCGACGGACTCGCCTTGGGTGACTTGAAGGATCGCCTACGACCTCAAGATGCTGTTGAGACTACACCCGGAGGAGATGAGTATGTCGTGACTGACACCAACGCCCCCAACTCTCCCTGCCATGTACCTGTTCCTGATGGATTCTCTGAGTGTGGACTATCTGAGCTACCTAGCTCTATCTACCCATGAAGAAACTGAGCACGACACCTTCTTCGTGCAGACCTGTGTGGAGGAAGTGGAGAACGCCGAGTGCGTCGCCCCACTGAAACCCCTACTCTCCATGAGGGTGGAAGACCCCGTGGACGAGGAGCTGGACCCTCGATCCAGGCTAAGGGAGTATGTGGATTCCAAGAAGAAGTTGGTGGCGAAAAAGCTATGCTACGCGAAGCCTACCCGCAGCTCATGGCCACTGAAGCAAGGACGTATGGGAGACCTATCCCAATTGAAGGAGGACCTCGAACAGAAGATCACCACCTGGCAAAGGGAGGTAGATCTTAAGCTCATGAAGAGCGTGTGGGGCGCCCATGTGAGGACCCCAGAGGAGGACGACCTCTCGGAGGAATGTGTATGTGAACCCCCTCGAGCGTGCCTATGTTGCCATCGTCCACCGGAGATGGTTGAACAAGACCTTCCATATGCCTACCAAGGGCTGAAGGACACTACCACGGGCGAAGAGTCGGTGGAGGACCACCTCCTGACGTCTATTACTCAGGGGGCAAGCAACTTACACTCTGACGAGGACATGGAGGACAAGATCAAGGTATTGGACCCTCGGGTACAGAAGCTTATAAGGACCTATCTGGAGGTGTTCGGAGAACTACCCCCTCCAGCCTCATGTGACAAGCTGGTACAGATGGACCTCAAGCTGAAACCCGAGTTCGTGGGTCACAAGATCCGGAGGAGACCCTATCCAGCTCCTAAGGAGCAGGCCAACGAGATTGAGCGACAGATACAAGAATGTATCGAAGCTGGCCTAGTCCTGCAGTACAAGCACGGGGACTACCCCCTACACTGCAGCCCCTGTTTCCTGGTGGCTAAACCTGGGTCTACAGCCAAACGGCTGGTAGTGGACTACGGAGAGCTGAACAAGAAGACGCTGAACCACTCAGGGTCCATTCCCAATATGGAGTCTACCCTGGAGAAGAAAGCCTCCTGTCGCTACAAGACCAAAATGGACAAGAGGAGCGGATTCTGGCAAGTGGACCTGACGCCCAACGCACAGGAACTACTGGCCTTCATCACCCCTCAGGGGAGGGTGTTCAAGTGGAAGGTCATGCCGTTTGGCGTGGCTAACGCACCCGCTCTATTCCAAGAGCTGATGAACAAGATCTTGTCCATCCTACGAAGGAGACCTAAGGTGCAGGAGCTCATATCCCGTGGTGCCCAGATGGAGGCTCACATCAACGATGTATGCCTCGGGACCAATACCCAGGAGGATCACCTAATCCTCTTGGGTGAGTTCTTTGCGGTCTGCCAGGAGAACCACACACGACTCAAGCTGGAGAAGTGTGAGTTCATGCAGGAGACCATGCAGTACCTGGGGTTCGACGTTGGCTATGGGTGGTGGACCTCAGCGGCCTCTAAGGCCAAACCCCTGATGGATGCCAAGGTACGACACGAAGACCCCAAGAAAGGACTTCATGATGTACGCAGTTTCATTGGGGCGTGCAACTTCTATCGCCGCCACATCAAAAACTTCAGCTACACCAGCGCCGTTCTGACGGACTTGATCAAGAAGAGTACTACTTGGCGCTGGGGCCCACAAGAGCAACAAGCGTTTGACGAGCTCAAAGACAAGGTAGCCAACGCTAAGTGCTTGGGCGTGCCTAGGGCACAAGGGGAGATTATCCTGGTGACCGACGCCAGCAATGTGGGCGGTGGTGGAACGTTGTTCCAATGGCAAGCACTAGAGAAGGAGGAGTTCGACTCGGCCATTTCCCAATGGGGGACGGAAGGTCTCAACCGAGATGGAACCCTCAAGCACAGCTACCCTGAGGACAAGTGGGTCCTAGTACCTCTGGGTCACTGGAACTGGACGTGGAACCAGGCCAGGGGGAACTACTCCACCTATGAGCAGGAATTGCTCGCGGGTATGCTGGTGCTATCCTCACAAGCACGACTGTTGGGGAGTAACCCTGTGGTCTGGCTGTGCGACCAAGAACCGGTCCGCAGTTTCCAGAAGGGTCCCCCACCTGAGAAGGCCAAGCTACGGCGCTGGTGGACCTACCTCAGTCAACTACGGCTGACGGTACACCATATCCAGGGAGTGAAGAACGAGTGTGCCGACTACATCAGCCGCAACAACTTCGACGCCCTGATTGGTGCCCGATCTGAAGCGCAGGCTAAGGAGGCGTTCAGCCGTATGGACGTCCACTTGGACCTCAACATGACGATGATACGTCCCCTGGATGGACTCCAACAATCGGAGTACCTGAAGGAGTTCGGGGATATCTACAAGCGCCTGGAGAAACGCCTTTAACCCCTCCTGGTGAACCAAGACGTGGTTCCACACTACGTGGACTGACGACCAACTGCGGAAAACCCTCCAGCCTATCGTAGACAAGTGCCCGTGCAGGTCCTGTAAACCAGGGGATATCAGGGACAGAGGTCTCTACTCGACCCTGCCCATCCCTCACTGTGCTAACAGTGTTCTATACGTGGACTACACAGAGATGCCGAAGTTCGGGGGCTATGACTTCGCCCTCGTGGTAACCTGTGGGTTGACCAGGTTTACCAGGGTGTTCCCATGTACCAAGCACATTACCGGGGAGGAGACTATCAAGATACTCCTGGAGGAGTGGTTTTGTGTCTATGGGGCGCCCGAGGAGATCAACTCCGATGAGGACGTACGAGTACGCTCAGATACTGGCTGGTACAAGAGGGTCCTGAGATCCCTCAATGTCCAGGTGTCTACGGGGATTCCCTACTCTCACGTGAGCAACCCCCTATGTGAGCCACAGATCCGTGTCCTCAAGGAGAATGTAAGGATATGGTGCAAAACTGAACGCGCCAGAGACTGGGTGAGACTACTCCCCGTCATATCCTTGATGATGAACTCCCAAGAGAGGTCAGCTACTGGCTACTCGCCCCATGAGCTATTCCTAGGGCGCCCGGCATGGTTCCTACATGCCCCCTATCCAGAGGACACCCATTCTTCTGTGGGTGAATGGGTCCAAGAGCAACAAGCGAAGGTGGACAAGGCCAAGCCTATGCTCCAGAGAGTGAGGGAGCGTCAGTGGAACAAGAAGAACAAGCACCGAGTACCGGCCACCTACCAAGAGGGAGACTGGGTGCTGGTGCACCACAGTCGACTACCCGCCTGGCCACGCTCTACCAGCGATGACCCATACTTCGGGCCGTACAAGATTCTATCAGTGGATGGATACCGTATCACCCTGCGGTGTTCTCCCCGTCTAGGGGGGATCCTCGTGTGCGCTGCTCAACACCTGAAGCGCTACTATGATCCTGAAGACCTCTGTGGGGAGGAGTGGGAGCTGAACGACGAGGAAATCGCCGCTCTGGACCTACAAGGGGCTGCCAGCCCTATGGAAGTTGAAGGTGAACTCCCCGACATGAACGCCGAGGAGATGGCTAAGGAGGGCTTCTACCTGGTGAAGGCTGTCCTACGCCACCGCTATCGCCAGGGTTGGCGCTTCCTCACCCTCTGGGAAGGGTTTGGAGTCGGAGAGGCCACCTGGGAGCCCTTCTCTGCATTTGTTCTACCTGAGGGACACCTAAACTCAGTTCTGGTTGACTACTTGTCCCAGAACAACCTTGGTGAGTTGCTGAGGCTCGCGGAGACGCTTGCCTCCAAGACTAAAGCTAGGGACTGAACCTTACCCTTACCTGCCAAAGCGTATGTGTGAGTGTGCTCTTCGTAAGGTCCTGAGAGCAAGCCGCAGAAGTGGTGTCCTAATTATACCCAAGTCTGCACGCTTGCTAAACCTGGAGGGTTGGCTTATTGATGCCACGGGGTACGCCCCGGGTCTCCCCTCCCCTAAGCGCCCAATTTCTGTGCTGGCGCAAAACCTTTGGGGAATACCCAGCGTACTAATCCAGGTATTGTTTTCCCTACCTATCTGTCTACTACAGGGAGGGGTGGCCAAAAGCTATGAAGGCTTGAAAACGCCGTTTTGCTAAGTGGCCAAAACACTGACCTAACCACTGCCACAGCCCACCAACCCTGCTAAAATTGCAGGAAACGGGTGGGACAGTGACACACGCACTACAGGTCCTACACACCCTACAGTGGCACCATCCTGGTGGGCGAGCACTGCTGCAACTGGCTCAAGCCCCCACTCAGAACTACCACTCCTACACGCACACTCTACTGGGTGTTGTTGAAGAACATGTCGTGGGTCCTAGCGACCCTCCTGTGAAGAGGACAAAAGAACACAGTGCTGCTAAGCAACTGTGGCCTAACAGGGGACGCCACAACGCGTTTCCCCTGCTAGGGCTTGGAGGGAAGAGGTGCTCTTTTTGCGTGCACGGCGCAGATGTCGATGAAGTCCGACTCCCTGCCATGCCACAGGCAGAGGCGGAGTTACTTGTTTGTGTGATCTGCGCCCTTGTTTAGCAGGGCATGAAAAAAATGGTATGCTGCTGCACCAATCACCCTACCTGCCCACCTGTAAAGCAAAGGCAAATGAAGGGGTGTTTGCGGCGGAGGAACCAAGCCACACTCCCCGTATTATACGGCTCTCAGTGTGACCTATAATACACTGTCCGCAAACGCGCTGAAGGATCAGCTCCCCTGTCAAGCAAGCAAGCGTTAAGGGACTCCTCAGGTTCTCTTCAAGAACGTACCGAGGAGCCCCTGGGTAGCCTAAACAAGGTTTACCGTGCGCACTTCGCGTGGCCTACCCTTTAATGGGTGAATGCGCGAGCATGCACGAGTACCTCGGGCAAACCTGCCCATCTGAACCTCAATCACGAACTCCACCAGGGGGTGGCCCCGCCTGGGCTTACTCAGCTTACCTACCGCTGGAGAGTGAAGCAAGGTGAGGCGGAGACGAAGCGCAAACGAAATCGTCGCTATGCATCGGTGTGTATGTTCTAATCAGTGCAACAAAAAGGGAGGTTGGTGCTGTAAGAGCAGTTGTCACAGTTGCCCCGCATTGCACCGCAGGACAGGACCGGTAGCCCCCCGTGACAACCACTCCCTGGCCGAAGGCCATCTGTTTTTTCCCTAATCTCACCTCTAATCATCTGCAATCTTTCTAATCTAGCCCTCTATCGTTTGTTAGCGCAGCTACAAGACTTGTTCACGGAGACAGGAGACAAGCAGTGTGTATGCGGCATACGAGACGAGCATACCTGTAGTTTATACCTGATTCATTGAAGTCTTTTCGTTGATTTTCAAATTCTTGAATTTTTGATACTTCTATTAGTGTAGGTGGAATCTGTATGTTTATTTATTAATGTGTGTCTCGTCATTTTCAAGACTACGTGAGACATACGTTTATAATGCCATTATTTCTGCATTTTCCGGCGCTTCGCTAGGAGCCGCTCCTGCGCGCCGCCTTTTTATGCGTAGGAATTTCTTGATTTAAAAAATCTAGAGATGACTATAATTTTTATAAAAATGTGCTTCTGATGCACAATTGGATTCTGCTCAGGTGTGTTGTCTTAGAAAAATTTTAGGCCGTCATTTGACGGATTTTGGTGTCGTCGCTTCGCTTTTGCGTGGATTCGTCCATAATTCTCCCATTCCTGCCTTTGCAGATACCCACGCGCAGCCTCGCCGAGTAGGCCGTGTTCGGGCCGAAACGCAGCAGCCTGGAGAGACTGAGCAGAACCCAAGACCCCACCAAGGGGCAATTTAATTTTTTTACGACTCCCTTCGCCCTAAGACAGGTCACAGGTCGCCAGCAGGTTTACGAGAACCCATGCGAGTGTGTATATTGTGTCTTGCGTTGGGTTTGTGTCGCGCTGCGTCTTGGAGGGAGGGATGCACATGCACATGTTTTGACATGCTCCGAAACTAACCCAACCAAGCCACAGGAGCGCCGGCAGCGCCATGAGCGCTGAGTCTTCTGTAGGAAATGTTACAAACAGAGCAGCAAAAGAGAGCCAGCCATGGTGAGCGCTCATTTTTCAGTGTGAGGGAACCTATAGGTATTTTAAAGTAGATGTGGAAACCAAGGAAAGGCCAAGAAAAAATCCCTTTTTCCTAAAATGCGACAGGGGTGGCCACCACAGCACAAGGGGGGAGTAAGAAAAAGTGCTTTTCCAATGCTTTGGGGCATACTCTAGTTGTATTAGGGATGCACTGAGCATCCAGGCATTTCTATCTTAGTATTGGCCCCACCAAAAGTGGTGATAACACATTTTGACCTATGGAACCAAACACCCAATCAGGATATGGAGTGGACCCCTTAATCCCCTCTCAATGTGAGGCAAATCATCTTATCCTGAGTTGACTGAGAACTGACATATCCAGGGCAGAGCCTATGAATTTATCTATGTTTTTCCATGAATTCTTAGCTGTCCTAGTGGTATGCACCGTAGGGGGCTGGGCACCTCTTTTTGAGAGGTCCTGGGTTCAATTCCCGGTCAGCCTAGCTAAGTAGGAAGATCCCATGTGACATGGCAGTGACCTCATCGCCACATGCCCTGCCACCTCAGCACATATGGGACCTAAAACAAAGAGTGCACATCTCCTGAGATGGCACTATGGAGATGGAGTGACCATGGGGCAGTTTTCCAACTCTTTTCTAAAACATTTCAGCTATCTTTGTGAATATGCATTCCGATTTGACCTGAGTTGCAGTTTCTGTGAATATCCTTTCATCTTTCACTGTTTACACTGCAGCCCTTCATGCTTTGATCCTGATTCTCTTCTCCTTGCACACCTCTGGCTTGGGCTATCCTGGATTGACTGTATTTCAGCAAACAAAAGCTTTTCATCTCCAAAAACAAGCAGCAGGAAACCCTACACCAGCAGCAAGCAGCAGGAGAAGCAAAAACACAGTGTTGAAACCACTATAAACTTTTCTAGTCTTGGTTTTATAACCCTTTTTAGTGTCTAGGGTGGACCTACCAGGTTTAGCAGCAGCAGCAGCAGCAGCAAGCAAGCAGCAGCAGCAAGCAAGCAAGCAGCAAGCGTGAAATGGGTAAAAATCAGAACTCCGTCGTGGTGCTTCAGATTCGGGTGAAATTTAGGTGGATGATACCTATGGGTGTGAAGTACAATCACAAAAAGTTTGAGCAAGAAACTCAAGGGTGGCGTCATGGGAACGGGATTCGCAAGTGGCGGACCTCAGTTTCAGAAACTGCAGTTTAGGGCCAAAAACAGCCATTTTTGGGCCAAAAATGCCCTGGAACACATTCAAAACGGCCAAACGAAGGAAAACGGTGGGTACACCCCACGTGCCGCTTGACTTCCCCGTGTCAACGAGCTCTTTGCGGCCCTCTAACTCCATGATATGCCGCGGAAGCGGCCCAAAAAGGCCCCCAGAAGCTCCAACTGCCGACGGCCACAAACCAGAAATAGGCCATATGTTTGGCTACATGGCTCAAAATGCGATTCCGAGGGCACCTACTCCACCCGCAACCCCCGACTTTTTGTGGTTTCCACCCCTCAGAATTGCCCAAACGGACGCCTAGACCCCAATAACTAGGCCCACTAGGCTGTGGCAAGCTGCAAGCTCAAGCCCAAACAGGTGGGTACCCAAATGAATCAACAGGGTCCGAAAGGGGTAAAAATATGACTTTCCGCAAAAATGATCCTAGACCATGTGCGACGCTAAAACAAGTGTTTTTGGACTGTTTTGAGCTTGTGGTGGCCCATTTGGGTCCTCCAAAAATCCCAAAATGTCTTGAAAATGGGCTGTTTTGGGACCAAAAATGGGTCAAAAATGGGTCACAAACAAAAATTTCCAAAACTCATGGTAGACCATTTGGGGTGCACAATAGGGTGAAATGAGCCCATTTTGAGCCCATTTTGGGGCATTTTGGCCCCTGAGAAGTCCAGTAAGCCTTGAAAGTGGGCCTCGTGGTGATGGGGTTTAGGTGCATTTCACTTTGTCAAGAACCATCAATGTGTGAATCATTCTTGATGTCCCTCACGAGTCATATCTAATGTTCCCTCCCCCACCAGCTCGGTCCCAATATTCAGTCTTGATTAGGGTTAGGGTTAGGGTCACCGAGCTGGTGGAACCAGTCTTGGTTTTATAGCCCTTTTTAGTATCTAGGGTGGACCTACCAGGTTTAGCAGCAGCAGCAAGCAGCAAGCAGCAGCAGCAGCACGCGCGAAATGGGTAAAAATCAGAACTCCGTCGTGGTGCTACAGATTTCAGTGAAATTTTGGTGCGTGATATCTATGGGTGTGGAGTACAATCACACAAAGTTTCAGCAAGAAACTCAACGGTGGCGGCCGAGACATGATTCGCAATCGGCGGACCTCTGTTTCAAAAACTGCAGTTTAGGGCCAAAAGCAGCCATTCTTGGACCGAAAAAGCCCCGGAACGCATTCAAAACGGCCAAACAAAGGGGAACCGTGGATACATTTCAGGTGCAGCTTGACTTCCCCGTGTCAACGAGCTCTTTGCGGCCCTCTAACTCCATGATATGTCCCGGAAACGGCCCAAAAAGGCCCCCAAAAGCTCCAAATGCCGACAGCCACAAACCAAGAATAGGCCATATGTTTGGCTACATGGCTCAAAATGCAATTCCGAGGGCACCTACTCCACCCGCAACCCCCGACTTTTTGTCGTTTCGACCCCTCAGAAGTGCCCAAACGGACGCCTAGACCCCAATACCTAGGCCCACTAGGCTGCGGCAAGCTGCAAACTCAAGCCCAAACAGGTGGGTGCCCAAATGGGTCAACAGGGTCCAGTAGGGGCAAAAAGTTGACTTTTCTCAAAAATGATCCTAGACCATGTGCGACGCTAAAACAAATGTTTTTGGACCGTTTTGAGCTCCTGGTGGCCCATTTTGGTCCTCCGAAAATCCCAAAATGCCTTGAAAATGGACTGTTTTGGGACCAAAAATGGGTAAAAAGTCGGTCAAAAACGCATTTTTCCAAACCTCATCCTAGACCATTTGGGGTGCATCAACGGGTGAAATGAGCCCATTTTGAGCCCATTTTGGCCCCTCAGAAGTCCATTTTGGGGCCTTTTGGCCCCTCAAGAGTCCAAGAAGCCTTCAAAGTGGGCCTCGTGGTGATGGGGTTCACTTGCAAGCTGATTTCGCTTTGTCAAGAGCCATCAATGTGTGAATCATTCTTGATGTCCCTCACCAGTCATAGCTGATGTTCCCTAGCCCACCAGCTCGGTCCCAATGTTCAGTCTTGATTGGAGTTGGGGTCACCGAGCTGGTGGAACCAGTCTTGGTTTTATAACCCTTTTTAGTGTCTAGGGTGGACCTACCAGGTTTAGCAGCAGCAGCAAGCAGCAAGCAGCAGCACACGCGAAATAAGTAAAAATCAGATTTCCGTCGTGGTGCTTCAGATTCAGGTGAAATTTTAGTGCATGATACCTTTGGGTGTGAAGTACAATCACACAAAGTTTCAGCAAGAAACTCAACGGTGGCGGCCAGAAATGGGATTCGCAAGTGGCGGACCTCGGTTTCAAAAACTGCAGTTTAGTGCCAAAAACAGCCATTTTTGGGCCAAAAAAGCCCTGGAACACATTCAAAACGGCCAAACAAAGGGAAACGGTGGGTACATTTCACGTGCCGCTTGACTTTTGCGTGTCAACGACATCTTTGCGGCCCTCTAACTCCATGATATGTCCCGGAAACGGCCCAAAAAGGCCCCCGGAAGCTCCAAATGCCGACAGCCCCAAACCAAGAATAGGCTATATCTTTGGCTACATGGCTCAAAATGCGATTCCGAGGGCACCTACTCCACCCGCAACCCCCCACTTTTTGTGGTTTCCACCCCTCAAAATTGCCCAAACGGACGCCTAGACCCCAATACCTAGGCCCACTAGGCTGTGGCAAACTGCAAGCTCAAGCCCAAACAAGTGGGTGCCCAAATGGGTCAACAGGGTCCAGTAGGGGCAAAAAGATGACTTTTCTCAAAAATGATCCTAGACCATGTGCGACGCTAAAACAAGTGTTTTTGGACTGTCTTGAGCTTGTGGTGGCCCATTTTGGTCCTCCGAAAATCCCAAAATGCCTTGAAAATGGGCTGTTTTGGGACCAAAAATGGGTCAAAAATGGGTCAAAACCACATTTTTCCAAACCTCATCCTAGACCATTTGGGGTGCACAAACGGGTGAAAGCCCATTTTGAGCCCATTTTGGCCCCTCAGAAGTCCTGAAGCGGTAGCGGCAGGGTCTCCCTCCCGCTACCCGCTGTGGCTCGCACGTGCCCTGAACAGCGCAATTTATGACGTAAAATGGGATTACGAAGGCTACAGAGCAATAGCTAAAATTATTGTTTTTTTATGTTAAAATAGCATTTATTTATAATAAATTTATGCTGTTGTGCCCCATTTTGTAATTATACGTGAGATTTCACTGTTTTTCCGTGTTTTCACAGGCATCTATGTAGATTCGAAGGCCTGTGGCTAACGCCTTAGAACAGTTTAAGCAACTTAAACCGACTCACGAAATGTTCGATTCTTGCAGAAATTGCGGTGCTTTGCAGGAGGGTCACGAAAACGCTTCAAAACTGTTCTAACAACCCTGAACAGGGACAGCCGCCGGCCGCAGCGCATCGCAGCGCCAAGGAGCGGCGCTAACACGCGCTGGATCGAGAAGGCGCTGGGCGCAGCGCCAGTCATCACCGCAACGTGGCCGTCAGCCGCAGCACGTGGCCCGCAGAGAGGCAGCAAGCGCCTCCGCAGCGTCCCGGATGAGCAGCAGCGACAGCAGCGGCGTCAGGACGTGGGGACCGCAACATGGCGGCTACAACCTGGACAGCCTGAGCGACGCGTCAGACTGGAGTCCCAGTCCAAGGCCAAGTTCGAGCCGCAGTCCCGCGTTCGAGCAACCGAGGTATGGCCCTTCCAGCCGTCAACCCTATGGCCGTGGGAACCAGCACGGCAGCAGCGTCGGCCGCCCCAAGAGCGGCAGTACCAGCCGCGATCCGGAATACCGTGACGGCCAACCAGCCGTCGAAAGAGAGCTCTTCCGCAAGCCGGACCATCGTCAAGCAGCGTGGGATCGCCAACCAGCGTCCTGGAGAACGCCGGAGCGCCAATCAGCGCACCACCGAAGACAAGGTCCAAGCCGTGGTCACGCAGACCGTGGTCAAGCGTCAAGGGAGCGTCAGACAGCGCCCCAGAAAGCGCCGGAGTACCGACCAGTACCCCAACGCGGAGGAGCGTTCGCCGGACATCCACGCAACCCCAGTCCCAGCCGGTTAAGTTCCGAGATCGCCATCCTACCAACCGAGACGGTGGAGTTGAAGGCCTGGGCCGTGGAGATGGCAGCGTGGGCGAGGAGTGCAGCAGCGGAGATCCGGACCCTGAAGTCGGTGCAGGAGAGTCTGCAAGAGCGAGTCTGTCGCCTGGAGAAGACGTCCAAGACAAAGTCTGCTACGGGCGAAGCGAAGAAGAAGGTGGAAGTCGCCTTCCAGAAGCCGAAAAAGACCGCCACGACCAGCGAAGCGACCAACCAAGACAGTGGGACGCAGACGCCCGGCAGTGGCAGCCGTCGTTGGAGACGGTAATAATTTAAATTTCCGTTTGTTGGAACACCTGTGGGCAGGTCCAGTCTTGTCAGACTTGCCGTGGTGAGAGCCCAGTCTTGTCAGGCTCCACCAACCGGGTATATATGTGGGTCTTAAAACCCATGTATATATGGGGCGGATCAGCCCCTGGCACACGCACCCGCACTTGTACAGTACAGTGCACGGTGCCTGGGTAAGGCACGAACTGACACAGCAACGTTGATTTGATGCTGAGTTGTAGTGCTGTGTGCATGCCTGTCCTGTTGTTTGGTTTTTGAAAGCATGGAGGTTTTCGGGAAACTGAAAACTTTTTCAGGTTTTCGAAACAAACGGGGCAGGCCACCCAAGGCCTTTTTCTTTTTATTTTCCTAGAGTAGCAAAGCAGGTTTTTGCCTGAGGGTAGTATTGGTGCTCCCCACCGGACACCTAGGAAAAGGCTACCTCTGGGGTTTGTTTTTCCTCTTGGAGGATAAACAAACCTTTAAGAAGGGGGGTGAAGCGGTAGCGGCAGTGTCTCCCTCCCGCTACCCGCTGTGGCTCGCACGTGCGCTGAACAGCGCAATTTATGACGTAAAATGGGATTACGAAGGCTACAGAGCAATAGCTAAAATTATTGTTTTTTATGTTAAAATAGCATTTATTTATAATAAATTCATGCTGTTGTGCCCCATTTTGTAATTATACGTGAGATTTCACTGTTTTTCCGTGTTTTCACAGGCATCTATGTAGATTCGAAGGCCTGTGGCTAACGCCTTAGAACAGTTTAAGCAACTTAAACCGACTCACGAAATGTTCGATTCTTGCAGAAATTGCGGTGCTTTGCAGGAGGGTCACGAAAACGCTTCAGTCCAAAAAGCCTTGAAAGTGGGGCTCGTTGTGATGGGGTTCACTTGCAACCTGATTTCACTTTGTCAAGAGGCATCAATGTGTGAATCATTCTTGATGTCCCTCACTAGTCAGAGCTGATGTTCCCTCCCCCACCAGCTCGGTCCCGATATCCATTCTTGATTAGGGGGAATATCCTATTGTCCGTCGGACATTTTTTTTTTGGTTTTTGTTTCGCTCTATGGATCCTAGCTATCTGGGTGAACCCTGCTGCCCTGGCGATTTAACCGAACCACACCATGAGTAAGAAAAAGTCACTGCCATGTCTTTCTTGGAGGGCTTGATCCAGGCTAAGCCCCCCTTAAGACCCTTTGTTGATGCTAAGACAAACTTAAGTGTTTTTATCTCTCTTTTGTTGCCTAAAGTACACTTTCTCAAAGTAACTAGGGTTGTGACCCTAGCCCCCCATGAAGTTCACCCCTACCACTCAACTGAGCGGAGGTACCTTCCTTCATGGAGGATATACCGAAATAAAACAGGCATTTCATGCTTTAGGCCTTGGAGGTAAAGCCTAGTGGTCTCCCACCCCAAGACCCCTATACTCAATTGTTTCTACCACTTATTGTGGTCCTACTTTGTAACTGTTTCTGAATTCAGTTGCTTGGCCAAGTCATTTTCTGTGTGGTCCTGACATCTATGCCCCTCAGTCCTAACCAGCACCATTTCACCCAAAAGAGTGCACATGAAGTGCCTATTGCAACCTCTGAGGCAAGAGTCAGACCAATTGTCTTATAAAACCTTTTGTATTGTCCATTGGTGATTGAATCTATGTGTATATACCTGCTTTGTCTATCTGCAGCCCTTCTGTGTTACACTGGATTCCAAAACCAATCATTGATTCGATCCACATCCTGTCCTTGCTCTACTTGCTGCTTTGGTTTGGGTTTTCAACTACAAAACCTGCAGGAATACATCAAATTATCTAGGGCATAATTCAAGGACATCTTTCCGGTAGCAAAGGCAGTCCCTTGTGACCTTTTGAACCGACCCTGAAAAGAAGTGCAGCACAAAAGCTCAACAACAAGTTCATCATGTCCACGCCAAGCGTCAGGACCTGGCCCATCCGAACTGTCCAAGTACAAATGGGCAGCATGGCCCACCCAATGAGTGAACCACCTTACCGAGCTCAACATCATCTCAGTTGCGCATCTGGGTCCCAAGGAGATCCAGAACGCAGAAGGGCGGAAGAGAATAAAGGCCTTACAACCGAGGCCTTAGCAGCACACAGTGGAGACAGCTTCAGTCACCTCCACAGATGTGTGGCTGCTTCAGTATCAAGATCCAATTGTCCAGCTTCATCCTCAACTGCCATTGAAGGACCTGAGGAGTATGAGGAGCTGAAGAAGAAGATGGATGAGTACATCCTACATGCGGAGTACTACAAATCCATCCGTGGGGAAGATGGAGAGGAGTGTTAACCAGGCAACTGAATTGCTCCACGGGTTAACATTCTTTTCATTTTTGGAAATGAATGACCTTGAACTTGTTTTCCTTGAAACTTATCCAAGTTTTCCTTCAAATAACCCAAAAATACACCCCAAATGCAACCACAAAAGGCGAGGGAAACATACTACGTGTTCGACGAAATCACAGGAGTGATTTCGAAACGGTCCCTTTCATGTCCTAAGAAGATATGAACAAAGGGGGGCATATAACAATGAAATATGAGCAAAACAATGCATATTTACAACATGAACACGGGTCCCCCCCCAACTTGTGGTGCCGGTGCACCGACGCGTTAGGAAACCAAATCAGCATATGCATGCAAAGCCCAACTGATGGGGTGTCATTTGGTGCCTATAACTTCAGGATCTGTGGCACCTACGATTTTATAAAAATTCATGAACATGGCATACTTGCGCCAAAAAAACTGGCACGGAACGGCGTCGCGATAGTGCCGTAACATCCGCTTATGTCTAAAACTGATATAGAATTAATCTTATCAATAAAACTGATTGAATTCTCTTAAAAATCGTCAGAAATCGACAATTTCTGGGTCGGCGCGCGCGATCTCAGGACTGGCCGTCGCCGACCCAAACTCAGTTATATTGTACAGAAAATGGTGAAAACACCATGAATGTAAAACTACAGAAATTCCTGATCCACTGATACCAACACTGTCCAAAACAGTGCTGAGATCGTGGTTTTCTGTGGGTGTACATATATCAGGATTTTGCAAAAAAAAAAGCGAGAATATAGGTTGCACGAAAACCTTACACTCCCCTCCCAAGTCCTGAGACACATCTCAGGCTGAAAAGCACAAAGAAGGTGCAGTGCAACAACAAAATTGGGTGGGAAAAATGCAAAGCATTTGGGTCGGGTGTTAACCACGCAACTGAATTGCTCCACGGGTTAACACTCCCCTCCCAAGCTCAGAAACACCCACAGAAAATGGGTGCTTCTGTGGCTGAATCTATGAAGATAAGCCGAGGAGCAATAGAAAAAAAACAGATTTTTACTTGATCCCGGACCTGGGATTTTAGGAGGCACCGCTGGGTTCCGGTACCCGCATGTAATGTACATGTCTACACACACACCACTCATGGCACTCACAAGTGCCTCACACATAGGGTCCTCTGACCCTCAGGCTCAATCACAGTGAAATTTCTGCAATCCTGGACAGAGATTAATCATGAAAAAATGACCTCTGCACAGAATTTAAAATAAAAAACAGTGAAAAAAAATAGTGAACAAACAAAAAATAAAAAAATGCACTTCTGAGATGTCCTGACCCTAAAACCAAAGACAACACAAAGCAAATCAGAAAAATTCACAGTTTGTAAAATCATCCACTGATCATATAATATAATACAGAAATAACCAATAAGACCATTTCTCATGGCCCATAGTTATTATGATTACAATTCTGGTCACCAATCTTCTTGGCCCATACCATGAATTATTTTTTCTGAAATCTTCATATTTTTGACTTCCAACTTGACCACTTCGTAATCTGCAGGATGTGGGCAGCGCTGTCGTCCTTGCTGGAGGTTGAGAACTCACCAATGATCATGATATAATCTTGAGAGCCATCCAAAGGTCCATGGCACTTTGTCCATGGCACCCAACTGGAGTAATCAATCTTGAGAACCATCCAAAGGTCCATGGCACTTTGTCCATGGCACCCAACTGGAGTAATGAAATGAAAACTATCAAGTTGCAAACACCATTGGGATAATCGCGCTGCAGCTTGTTCTTCAGCGCTACGCAGTCCAAGCGCGATGGTGAAGGTCTCCTTGGTCGTCAATGTCCTTGTAATAGGGCTCAAAATAGTCAAATGGTCCTCAAATGGTGTAGGCACCAAGGACCTTCTTGAACATGATTTTTGGGTTTACCAATTGCTCCATAGATCTCGTCGACGATGTTTGCGTCGTCGTGGTCGTCGTCTTCAACGTCGTCGTCGTCGTCGTCGTCGTTGAGGGCGTTTCGAAATTCTTTTCATTTTTGGAAATGAATGACCTTGAACTTGTTTTCCTTGAAACTTATCCAAGTTTTCCTTCAAATAACCCTAAAATACACCCCAAATGCAACCACAAAAGGCGACGGAAACATACTACGTGTTCGACGAAATCACGGGAGTGATTTCGAAACGGTCCCTTTCAGGTCCTAAGAAGATATGAACAAAGGGGGACATATAACAATGAAATATGAGCAAAACAATGCATATTTACAACATGAACACGGGTCTCCCCCCAACGCGTGGTGCCGGTGCACCGACGCGTTAGGAAACCAAATCAGCATATGCATGCAAAGCCGAACTGATGGGCTGTCATTTGGTGCCTATAACTTCAGGATCTGTGGCACCTACGATTTTATAAAAATTCATGAACATGGCATACTTGCGCCAAAAAAACTGGCACGGAACGGCGTCGCGATAGTGCCGTAACATCGGCTTATGTCTAAAACTGATATAGAATTAATCTTACCAATAAAACTGATTGAATTCTCTTAAAAATCGTCAGAAATCGACAATTTCTTGATCGGCGCGCGCGATCTCAGGACTGGCCGTCGCCGACCCAAACTCAATTTCTCTTGTACAGAAAATGGTGAAAACACCATGAATGTAAGACTACAGAAATTCCTGATCCACTGATACCAACACTGTCCAAAACAGTGCTGGGATCGTGGTTTTCTGTGGGTGTACATATATCAGGATTTTGCACTGAAAAAAGCGAGAATATAGGTTGCACGAAAAGCTTACAAGGAGCCATTGGCTGTACATGGATCCAGACCACGTACAGACCTAGGGTCCTACGCGCACTCTGGTCCTCCGTCCACTGCATTCCTGCCAAGACGAACAAGACCTGAGTATCCAAGACCATGTTATCCAACCCCAAGGGCTCCCAAAGTGGGCCCAACACGAGTCGAAGAACAACATCATCCAAGGCCAACCTACGGAGCCCTGGATCACACGGCCGAGCTGTTGGCCAAACTTCTGTCTGGATCAGAAGATCCAGATGTGACGGCCCTATCGGAGGCCATTAAGGCAAAGCTGGGTATTGCAGAACCCTTACCCAAGCCAGAGTTGCCCTCTCTCTCTCCAGGGCTGAGTACCCTGGCCGAAGATCTCAAGAGATCAAGGGTCTCAAGGCTGTTGCCTAAGGTCACCTGCCCCAGCCCCTTTCACCCCCGTGCCAGGACAGTGCCTATGGCTGATCTACAGGACGTGCCTGTCACAGAGAGTGAGAGAAGAGGGCTGTCAGCCCTGGCCCCTCTTGCCGGCGTGTCGCCCTCAGGCCTAACTCCGGGGGGTGGGAAGACGGGCAGACCAATTGCCAAGGCTAACATCCAGCTGGAACTGCCGGAGTTCGACCCCAAAAATCTGCCTGAATGGGCAGAAGAATTTGCAGAGTTCCTTTTGTTGACTGGCCAATCCCATGTGGATGTGGCCACCAAATGTTCACTGCTAAAACGCTCATGCAAAAAGAAATTTTTGCAAAAACAGGTCAAACAGATTGTGAAAACCTGTTCTACCTGGGCAGAGGTACTCCTGAGGTTAGAGAAAGCATTCCCAGTCTATGAAACTGACCTCAGCGTACGCACACAGATCGAGGAGCAACCCATGCCCCCGGAATTTCCATGCGCTGCGCGAATTTCTGAGTATGTGTGCGAATTGGAGTACTTATTTTCGAGGATGAAGGTGGGCTCCTACGGAGCCACTGAGCCCCACCTGTGGCTCATGAGTAAGATCCCCCAGCGTACATGGGATGATTGCCGCTCCACCTCCGAGAGGAAGAGCAGGACCCACTCGTACGATGAACTGGTGGATCTCTTGATTGAGCTAGCTCTTGAGAGAGAGAATGACTCCCACATGGAGAAATTTCTCAAGAAGCATTTGGGACGAGGTGGTACCCCTACCCCCGAACGTGGCGAACGGAAGGGGCATAAAAATCCCACTAACACCAACCAGGGAGGTGGTAAAGGGAGGGGCAACCTACGTGCCATGAACGAGGTTCAACCTGATGCAGGCACACCCCCCCTGTTCTACTGCCGACCTGTCAATGACAAGGGGGGACCTTGTCATGCCTCTGACTGCGATCTCCGCAGTGGCTGCATGCTGCAGATGAAACGTCAGCAGCACACCAAAGATGGGAAACAGGTGACCAATCAGGACCATTTCAGGTGTACCATCACCTGTGGTTACTGTGGCAAACGTCGTCACTACGAGGACGAATGCCACATCAGGAAACGCGAGAGTGACAAACTCAAGCGTCAGGAGGCGGAGCGCCAGAAGACCCAGACGCCCGCCAGAAGTCCCCCGAACGGGGATAAAGGTGGTAAAGGAGGTGGCAAAGGGGGTGGCAAAACGGGACCCCCTAACCCCCAGAGGCGCTCATCAGCGCCCGTTGCAACACCCACTCCTGCTGCTACACCCGCTCCCGCAGGTGACCCCAAGAAACGCCCCCAAGGGGATAACGCTACCCCTGAGGGGAATAATTCCAAGAAGAGGCGCTTGGCCTGGATGGCCAAGTCCCTCATGGCTGCAGGGGTGGATGTGAAATTCGCTGATGAGGAATAGGGGGGCGGCTCCGAAGAGGAGGACTTGGTTTTCTGGATCCTCGTGAAAATCGGGGATCAGGTTTTTCGAGCGGTGCTTGATACCGGTGCAACACTTTCCATAGTGGCCCGGCGCCTGCTTAAGACTTTCAGGAAAACTAAGACAGTGGCCATAAGAGTAGGGGATGGGCGTACCATCCATTCCTTGGAGGAGGTCGATGTGACTATATGTCTGGGCGACGAAACGGTGACCCAACACTGCAGAGTGTTGGACACTGACGCCTTTGACATCGTCATTGGCACCAATTTTATACGAAGAAACCCCCAGGTAAAAATGCTGTCCCTACAGCGTCCCTATTCTTTGCACTGCGACTTTGGCAGTGGGCTATTCTCTGTTCCTTTGGAGCTGTCAGGACGAAAAGAGTCTGGGCTGCGCTACGCAGCCAAGACGAACTATCGTACTGAAAACTACCAACTGGCCCGTCGGGTTCTTGAAAATGGACTGGCGGCCCTTCAGGTAAACCTGGATGAGATCCAGGTGGAATCGTTTGCGAGCCAACAACAGCACATCATGCAGTTGTACTGCTCGAAACAACTGAACAATGCTTTCCGTTTCTTCTGGAAAGCAATGGGCCTAGCGTATGCTAACCCTCCCTTCTCCCTGCTCG
This sequence comes from Eutreptiella sp. 'Long Island Sound 2002', assembly GCA_964036045.1. Classification (NCBI taxonomy): domain Eukaryota; phylum Euglenozoa; class Euglenophyceae; order Eutreptiales; family Eutreptiaceae; genus Eutreptiella; species Eutreptiella sp. 'Long Island Sound 2002'. Next base: position 178,539,191 of record OZ038381.1, read on the forward strand.
CGAAGGTTCTAACCAAGATCGCTTATGAGGGAGGAAGGGTTGTTATGTGCACCCCTGACTGGGGTTGCTCTGGTGAACATGCTTACTGGCGCCGTATGCTAGACCGAATGACCGTGGGAAGAGTGCAACTCCCCGACGGCCCCATCTATGTGCCTGAGGACTCAGACACAGCTATGCAGGCCCCTGAGTGGGCCAGTTTCCTGTCCATCATCGATGGATCTGTCAATCCTGTACCCCTGTGTGACCTAGACCAGGTGCTACCAAAAGAGGTCATGGCCGAAAATCGTGGCCTGACCCTTTATGATCTCAAAAACCGATCTCCTGAGCACCTATCTGCCACACTTACAGGGTGTGAGTCTCCTGATGACTATCCGTAACCTGCAGCTGTAAAAGAGGATGCTGACGACCAACTGTCTGAGATCGCCAGCACTATTCCCTCTGTTGATCCCAGCTGTGTTGACCTAAAACATAGTGCTTTCCTAGCCCAGCTGTTGCTAGAGGAGGTAGATCTAGAGTCAACCTCTGAACCCGCTTCCCCTGTTGGGAAGCCAGTGCTACACATGCAGCCTGTGCACACAGGTGAACCCGTGGCCCGGAGTACTGATGCTCTGGCGCGGCCTGCTGCTAATAACATGCCATTGTCTGAGCATGAAACCCAAGAACTCCGGCGGCTGTTGTACCTGAAGGCCGAAGGTATTGAGCGTCAAGAGCGGCTGCAATGCCTCAGACAGACCTGGAAATACCCCATCTGGTCTGAGGAGGACGATGAGTCCTATACGCTGCCTGTTCCTGAGGTACCTCTAGTGTATTCTCTACACTATGGGCAGCAATGTCCCCCTGAGTGGGACGATGGTACTGTGCCTGCCGAAACTGCTGATCGGCATAAAAAGAAAGAACATGGAAAAAGCAACCTCCATGCTGAGGAGGATTTCCTTCAGAAACTCGAGAGTCTTAACCTTGACCCCCGCCTGAAGAAACTGCTGATAACCTATGAGGAGGTGTTCGGCGCCCTGCCGCCTCCCCTTTCTTGTAAAAAACTGGTCCAGATGGACCTGAAATTGAAACCAGAATTTGAAAAGACGCGAGTGAGGCGTCGTCCCTATCCCGCTCCACAGGAACAGGTTGAAGAAATCGAGCGCCAGATCCAAGAATGCATTGATGCTGGCCTCGTTGAAGAGTATAAACACGGGGACTATCCCCATCACTGCAGTCCCTGTTTCCTTCTTGCTAAACCAGGGTCGACTGCCCTACGTCTTGTTGTAGACTATGGTGAGGTCAACAAGAAAACCCAGAACCACTCAGGGAGTATTCCTAATATGGAAAACACCCTGGAGCGTATTGCCAAATGCAGGTATAAGACCAAAATGGACAAACGCTCTGGTTTCTGGCAGGTGGACCTAACCGCCGCAGCTCAGGAGCTGTTGGCCTTTATAACCCCTAAGGGTCGTGTTTTCAAGTGGAAGGTTATGCCTTTCGGGGTGGCTAATGCCCCAGCGCTCTTCCAGGAGCTTATGAACAAAGTTTTGTACATACTGAGGCGCAGGCCTCTAGTACAAGAGTTGATTTCTCGGGGTGCAGAAATGGAGGCTCACATCGACGACGTGAGTTTGGGTACTAATACCAAAGAGGACCATGTCCTTCTCCTCCGTGAATTTTTCATTGTCTGTCAAGAAAACCATCTCCGAATCAAACTCGAAAAATGTGAGTTTATGAAAGAAGAGATGGACTATTTGGGTTTCGACGTGGGGTATGGCTGGTGGAAACCAGCCGCGTCTAAGATGCAGCCCCTACAGGACATGCAGATTCGCAATGACCCTAAGAAGGGTCTACAAGATGTGAGGAGTTTTGTGGGCGCCTGTAATTTCTATCAGCGTCACATCCACAATTTTACTTACTCCTCTGCACCCCTCACTGACCTGATCAAGAAAGCTACTCCCTGGAGGTGGACCTCCAGAGAGGAAGAGTGTTTCCAGGAGTTGAGGAAGAAGATTGCCTCCTCCAACTGCCTGGGAGTGCCCCGCCCTGGGGGCGAGATAGTCCTGATCACTGATGCCAGTGATGTAGGGGGGGTGGTACGATCTACCAATGGCAGGAGCTTAACCCCGCTGAACTAACCCACTGCCATTATTGTGCTACTGGACTGAACCGTGATGGTTCGCTGAAACATGACTATCCTACCAGTGAGTGGCGACTGGTACCACTAGGACACTGGAACTGGAAATGGAACCAAGCGCGTTCCAACTACAGCACCTATGACCAGGAACTCCTGGCCGGTATGTTGGTGCTATCGTCACAATCCCGACTCCTGGGATCTAACCCTATTGTCTGGCTGTGTGACCAGGAGCCTGTGAAGTCTTTTCAGAAGGGCCCACCACCAGAAAAAGCAAAGCTAAAACGGTGGTGGACTTACCTGAGCCAGTTCAGGCTGACAGTGCATCATATCCCCGGGATTAAGAATGAACTGTCTGACTATATATCGCGCAACAACTTCGATGCGCTTATTGGTGAGAGCTCTGAGGCGCTCGCCAAAGAGGCTTTCCAGCGTATGGATGTCCAGCTTGACCTGTCCATGCGCACGGCTGGAATCCTGGAGGGTTGGAGTCTAACCGACTATCAGTCAGAGTATGAAGAAATTCTCCAAACCCTCAGCACTGGTCTCGAACCCCGTGTCATTGACGGGCACCAGTGGTATAAAAACAATCAGTACCTCTTCTACGAGGACCGAATTGTTGTGCCTGAGGCACGACTGGATGGGTGCCTACAGTGGTCCCATCTCAGTTCTGGTCACACTGGCGCTAATCGCTCAGTGGACTTCTTCCGTGAGTGTTTCTACTCTGGTCTAGCCCTGACTGAACTGAGGTGGCGTATGCAGACCATTGTGGATGCTTGTGGCTGTCATGCCAGCAAGCAGAGCGACAGTAGGGATAGGGGCCTGATCTCCGCCTTACCCATACCCTATTGTGCTAACTCTCTTCTCTACGTGGATTTCATCCATGGCCTACCACGCTTTGGCGGCTATGATAGTTGCCTCGTGGTCACCTGTGGTCTATCTCGCTTCACCCGAGTGTTCCCTTGTAATAAGAAAATCACAGGTGAGCAGACTGTGAAAATGTTGGTCGAACAATGGTTCGAACCCTATGGGGCACCTAAGCAGGTGCACTCTGATGAAGATGTACGCATCCGCAGTGACACTGGGTGGTACAAACGAGTGCTAAGTGCCCTCAACGTGGAGGTAACCACAGGTGTGCCCTATACCCACACGTCTAACCCTCTCTGTGAGAGACAGAACCGTGTGGTGGAGCAAAACTTAAGAATCCTGATGAAACAGGAGCGCACCAAGGACTGGGTACGCCTAGTGCCCTGGGCAGTGCTGTCCATGAACTCACAGCGGAGCTCTTCTACGGGTTTCACCCCTCACGAACTGTTCCATGGAGGACGACCTGCTTGGCTCTTCAAAACCCCCTTTCCTGAGGACTTCAACGGCCCTGTGGGAGATTGGCTGGAACACAAGCAGTCTCTGGCTAACCAGGCTGGTACTAACCTGAGGCACATTCGTGACCGTGAACAGAGCCGACGGAACCGCCTACGGCGACCTGCCAGCTTCAAGGTTGGTGACCTTGTTTTTGTACACCATTCACGCCTACCCTCCTGGCCACGTAACTGCCTACAGGACCCTTACTTTGGACCCTATCGTATCATCAGGATAGATGGATCCAGGATCCATGTCAGGTGCAGTCCACGTCTAGGTGGTGAACTGCTGTGTGCACCTAAGCAGTTGAGGCACTATCACTCCCCTGACGACTTGTCTTGGGATGAGTGGCGCCTCAGCGACAGTGAGATTGAACGTATAGACCTAGAGAACGCTGCCAGTCCAGAGGAGGCAGACGAACTCGAAGAGATGACTGCCGATGAGATGGCAGTCGATGGTTACTACGTGGTTGCAGGTATTGCTCGCCACGAGTATAAACAGGGCTGAAAATTCCTTACCCTTTGGGATGGCTATGGGTTGTCTGAGGCGACCTGGGAACCTATGTCAGCCTTCATACAACCAGATGGGAGTATCAACCCCATCTTCCGCACTTACCTCGTTGAGAACAACGAGGGGCAGCTCCTAACCCGTGCTGAGACTATGTCCCAGCGTAAGAAGCGAAACTAATCTCCCTGTGTCAGTCTGTGCCCTGCAGACCCATGCCTATGGTTTCCAGCGTGAGCCAGGTGGCCGCTTACCATGATTGCAGCCACCCAGCGAGTGTGTGCCTTGTTGACCATGTGTTGCATGGGTACTGCCCTAATGTAATGACCTTGGAGAGCCAACGAAGAACGGTGGCTTACTACACCAGGGGGGAATGACAAGCAAGGTGTTATGAGGCAAGGTGTGTCTTCCCTCCTTGGGGACAAGCGAGCCCACAGTTAGGACCCCTGACTGGTCCAGACCCATGGGGTTCTACCCTTCCTTACAGGGTTTACCATACCCCTAAGTGTGCTACGTATGTCTGTATGTGTCTCACTTCTCTCCCCAGCGTGGCTCCCGGAGACCGGGCTTCGCTGACGTCGGACCGAAGGTCCTAATCAGGTACTATTACCACTCCTATGGCGCCCAATTTCTGTGCTGGCGCCTATCCTTGGGGTAGGACGGCAAAAGCCCTACCTACTAGAGGGGAGGGGTGGCCAAGTGTGCTAAGGGCATACAAAACGCCCATTTTTGCTACAGGCCAAAAGCTAACGCACTCCCCTGCCCACGAGTAAAAGCACGCGGGACAGGAGACACCACTACACTACACTCACTAACGCCAGCACTGGCCTTCGAAGGCAGGGTGAGCACTCATCACTTGCACTCAACTCCTGCCAGGCCTGCTGACCCTAACCCCTACACACGCTACTGGGTGCTGCAGTCAAAGATCACTCAGGCCCTAATGGCCCTCCTGTGAAGAAGACAAGAGAACACAGCTCTCCTAAGCAGCTGTGGCCTAACAGGGGACACCACAACGCGTTTCCCCCGCTGGGGCTTGGAGGGAAGGGGTGCTCTCGTTGCGTGCACAGCGCAGATGTCGTTGAAGTCGAACTGCCCTCGCCAGTATTGGCTGAGGCACAGTGATTTGATTTGTGATCAGCGCCCCTGTTTTGCTGGGGCAGAAAAATGGATAGCCGCCAAAGGCAGCTGCTGCGTGCACCAATCACCCTTAACCTCTCCCACCTGTACAACAGAGGCAAATGAAGGGGTGTTTGCGGCGGAGGAACCAAGCCACACTCCAGGTATTATACCCTTCTCAGTGTGACCTATAATACACTGTCCGCAAACACGCTGACGGATCAGCTCCCCTGTCAAGCAAGCAAGCTTTAAGAGACTCCTCAGGTTCTCTTACAGAACGTACCGAGGAGCCTCTGGGTAACCTAAACAAGGTTTACCGTGCGCAATTCGCGTGGCCTACCCTTTAATGCATCATGTGCACGCAGGGAAGGGAGGCTGAACCACTGACTCAACCAGGAGGTGAGCTCCTCCTGGGCTGAGCTACCTTACTCACCATGCATCGTGTGAATGCCGAATTCAAACGAACACAAAACAAGCCTAAGCGTTTTAAGCAACCCTACTTTAACGCCACGGCCACGCACACGAACAAACGCTTTCTTTACTTACCTGTGAAGAAGAAAACAAGGGTGAATTAGGGGTCAGAAAAAGCGTTACAGCGTGTGAATGCCTCGATTAGGCACATGCATAGCGAGCACAGCGCATATTCTAACCCTACGTGCACGCTGCGCGCTCCATTCGCATCGCATACCTTTCATTCCTGATTTTACCTGTGCAGAGCACGAGAGAGGAACTCCCGACCTCCCAACAAGCACAGCGTTGACAACCCTAACGTTTTAACGAAACAACCAACACGAACGCAATGCGTGAGTGTGAGGTGACACTGACATACCTGAGAGATGGGTTGTTGACCTGCTCTGTGGTGTGGGCTGTATTTGAATACTTGACTCTGAAATTTATAAAAAATTTGATGCAACTGTGCAAAAATTTCCTTTAGAACTTTAAAAACTACGGCTCATACCTTCTTTTCCAAAAGCCGTTTGCGCTTGCGCAACCCTTTTCTTGGAGTCCGCTTCCTTTGCCCTTGTCTGCGACTTTGAGTTATGTGTAAAAATGACGATTTCCCGCGTGGTTTCGTCGATTTTTAACGATTTCACTTGCTAAATCGCAACCCTTTCCGCTAAACCGCAGGAATCACTCCCTGCTGGTTACATTTTCTATTTTTTCCAGCTCCTGGAGGTTTGTGTCCTCCATTGGGAGTATTGCTCCGCCCTGGCCCTTGGTCAGGACGTATACTAAAACGCTGTTTATGCAGCGATAGCTGTCCGCATTAGAGCGTTCGACTGTACCCTAGTGGGCAAGCATATGTGCTCTAGGGAGGGAGTCCTGGGTTCAAACCCCACTACCCCCAAACCTTTTCCAAACGTTTTCGTCGCACGCCGGCGACTTTTGAGGAATGCCCCATCGAAGGGACATCATTCACGGTACATTACACTGTTTTTCAAGGGTACCTACAGTGTGATAGGCTTCTATGAAGTGATGAGGATGTTTTTGGTAAGTTTAATGCATTTTTTTGAGGTAATTTTTGGAATATTTGAGCCTTTCTCCTTGGTCCTACTAGCTTGATCAACTAGTACTCCAGGGGGGAGTAAGAAAAAGTCACTGCCATGTCTTTCTTGGAGGGCTTGATCCAGGCTAAGCCCCCCTTAAGACCCTTTGTTGATGCTAAGACAAACTTAAGTGTTTTTATCTCTCTTTTGTTGCCTAAAGTACACTTTCTCAAAGTAACTAGGGTTGTGACCCTAGCCCCCCATGAAGTTCACCCCTACCACTCAACTGAGCGGAGGTACCTTCCTTCATGGAGGATATACCGAAATAAAACAGGCATTTCATGCTTTAGGCCTTGGAGGTAAAGCCTAGTGGTCTCCCACCCCAAGACCCCTATACTCAATTGTTTCTACCACTTATTGTGGTCCTACTTTGTAACTGTTTCTGAATTCAGTTGCTTGGCCAAGTCATGTTCTGTGTGGTCCTGACATCTATGCCCCTCAGTCCTAACCAGCACCATTTCACCCAAAAGAGTGCACATGAAGTGCCTATTGCAACCTCTGAGGCAAGAGTCAGACCAATTTTCTTATAAAATCTTTTGTATTGTCCATTTGCGATTGAATCTATGTGCATATACCTGCTTTGTCTATCTGCAGCCCTTCTGTGTTACACTGGATTCCAAAACCAATCATTGATTCGATCCACATCCTGTCCTTGCTCTACTTGCTGCTTTGGTTTGGGTTTTCAACTACAAAACCTGCAGGAATACATCAAAATATCTAGGGCATAATTCAAGGACATCTTTCTCAATGCATTCTCATTCAAAAGCTCATGCACTGCACCCAGCTGGGTAGCACAGCTGTGGCTAGGGTAGTCAACAGTGAAGCAAAGAAATGCACGGCGATTGCAGAGCCTCTGACCACCCTGCAAGACAACTTGGATTATCCACGCTGAACGTGCTACCTAGTAAAGGTTCAGCCTCACGGGTGACTCTCTGGCACTAATGTGATGAGATGTTCATTGGTGGATTTGTTCCCGTAGCAATTGCACAAAAAGCCACCATGCATTGTCATTCAAAATGCGTGGCACTCCCCTTGCTGGTCTCTCCGATGTTTACCACAAACCATACATACAAAAAAGGCATGTTCCTGGGTAGTTCTCCATAGGCATAGTCGGCAACCCAAGGGACCCCTTCAGGATGTATCCACGGCTTCTGTGCCCCAAGCCAATCGCGTTGGTGAGGTCTCTGCGATCAGGGCATGGACATCTGAGCCCGCTTTGCCAAACCAAAACATTGTCCAGCCGCCGCAGCTCCATTAAGGTCCACCGCTGACTGGTAAAATCGGGGTAAAAATTGGGCATGTTTTTCGCCACACAAGGAGGGTGCTGGGTATACTTTGCACTGCACCACGGCCTCCTACCACCTTCAGAATGCATTCCACTTCACAAATGCATTCCTGGTTAGCTGTTTACCACAAACCATACATACAAAGAAGGCATGTTTCTGGGTAGTTCTGCCCGGGATTCGGTTCGGAGCGGCGATTAACAGGGGTACATACTTTTCCTTGAAGCAATCAAAGGGGAAGGTCCTTGGAGCAAGGTACGCAGCTGACCAGATGCCCACCACAGACTGTGACAACGGATGGACACTGGTGAAGCGAAGACCACGTTCTGTTCGTGTGCCGACCACAGAGACTCTTCAACTACAGCTCCAGGATGGTTGTGTCGAAGAAATTACCATAACCTGGCTGCCAGACCATCAACATCAGGATGGTGGAATGAAAGCCAACATCAAGAATGTTCAACGCCTACTGCGTACTGCACATGCACACTATTCCCAAGTCCGTCCAGATGTGGAGGGTGGCATGGTAGGAATCGGACAACACGGGCAATCCTACCTCCAGCGGGTTTGCTTCCATCGTGCAACCACGGAATGCAAAAACGAGGATCACGAAAAGGCAGTGGAGGCACAGGTTGGCTCCAGGCTTGGGGACCTTGCGCCAACGTTCCACAAGATCTTTGAGGAAAAAATGCAACATCAAATTTCATCTCTTCAAATGTATCATCCTCACCGTCTTTGGCGGCAAAGGTTCCGTTGATGTGACCAACGCTCCGCATTGCGACCTACAGGATTCTACGGGAACCTTTGCCGTGTGGATCCGTGAACAATGTAGGGAACACATTGATGAGCCTACTTCCCGACTACGGTGTTGCCATCCAGCTTTGCCTTGTTGCAATGACGTGGTCGGGCGCAGTTCTGAGGCACTGTAGTCTCACAGGGCCTCCACCATTGGTGTCCGGTCGGTGGTGAAGGCCGAGGTTCAGCACCAGTAGTGCAGCCTTTCTAAGTGGATCATATTCGCTTCTTGAAGACGCCAAAGCCAAAACTGCCAGGTGTCGATGTCGGATTATGAAAACGGCCATCATCAGGCCACCACAGCCGCGACACCAGGCTCCCTTGAACCTAAACACACACACACACACTGTATATATATATACATATATATATATATATGTGTGTGTGTGTTTATAGATGTAGACCCACAGACCTACCGGGAAAGCTTTTTGTTCCTTCTCGCCCTATACAGACGTTCCTTTCTTCCATTTCTTGCACATGTTCGAAGAATCCCAAACTTTTTGCTGTGCTGAGACTCAAGAATTGTCTGAAGATGTCTGTGTTCTGGCTTGTGTCCTTTTTTTTTTTTTTTTTGAGATTTTGAGATTCCCACGCGGTTAACCACGGACTAGTCAACAGAAAACGCCAGTGGTAGGCAAGCATCGGGGGCTTTCGTTCAAACCTGATGGCAGGACCTGTGGTGGTTCTAAGATGCCGCACCAAGGAACCCACTCAGCCACTCCGAGGAATCTGCCCCCTCCCCTCGGGGTGCCGTTCATGCAATAATTTGCAACAAACTTAGGGCCGGTGGCAAAATGATTGGGTCCGGTACTTTGTGGTATCCCATCACCTGCCTCAAAAGGTCAAGCGTTTCGCAAAACACATAAGTACCCACTTTTTACAGTCGTACCCCGTAATCCAACCTTCACGTCAGGGAGTGCAATGAGGTGGGCAATTTTCATGAAATAACGGGTGAAATCGTCAATCAAAGATCCTTGAATTAGCAGTTGCACTACACTTTGGTTTCCTTGAGTATCATTGTCCTTGTTGCCTGTGCGCGCCGTAAAAGTGGTGTTGAAATTGAAAAGACATCTTCGCAATGAACCTTCTCTCCTAAAGTTGTCGTTTTCGAGAAACTGCAGAATGCATTTGCAAGGCTGCAATGATGGTACTAACTAAAACATTATGCAAGTCCGAGCAACATGGCACAAATACGATCAATTTGCAGGTAATTTATAGTTGCCATAGTTCACCGCTCCCTAGTAAAATCAGGGCAAAATTGCGTATGTTTTCCACCACACAAGGAAGGTGCTGGTTGTACTTTGCACGGCACCACGGCCTCCTACCACCTTCATGATGCATTCCACTTAACAAATGCCTTCCCCCCTATCCCTCCCTCGGGGTCCGGTTCCCCCTTCCCTTTCCTCTTCCACCCTTGCAGGATGCTCCATTCCCCGCTCCAACAACAACCCCCTTAGCCAGATTCAAACCACGCTCCCGCAGGGCGAGTCTGCCACACCAGGCACTACCCTGATAATACCTTCTGCAACCCACACCGCCACACCCGGGGGTCTCTCTCCGCCCCTATCCCTCCCTCGGGGTCCCGTTCCCCCTTCCCTTTCCTCTTCCACCCTTGCGGGATGCTCCATTCCCCGCTCCAACACCAACCCGCTTGGCCAGATTCAAATTCCGCACCCGCAGGGCGAGTCTGCCACACCAAGCACTACCCTGATAATACCTTCTGCAACCCACACCACCACTTTTTAAACCATCTCAACAAGTTCAGCACTCTTGTGGTTCGGTTCTATGCTACATGTGGCCGTAGGGGGTGGCTGAACCGCGTTGTGACCCACTGCTCCCGACCGTGGCTGATTGTGGCTCAATCTGCCCCCTGTTGGGCGCCCGTGATGGTACAACAAGCGGGTGTGGCTCACCGTTTCTCCTACCATGGCATAAACCCTACATACAATTGCGGAAACCTGAACTATGCACAGACTGCAGGAGACCTGAGCTGTCACTCCCCTGTAGGTCATGCACCTACGGGCCTGGTTGGAGTGTGTGTTTCTGTAAAATTGATTGGAGAACCAGAAAAAAAAAACAAGAAAAGTAGAAAGAAGACAAGATGAAAAATCCACAGTATCCTAAAAGGACAGGGAAGCGTGTAAACACCTCAGCCTGAGGCCAAACCACGCTCTGGTCAGTGTGAGGCTCCAATTTCCCAAAGCAGACACATCAAGAACAGGGGCAAAAACTTTCGAAGAAAAAAAAAGGGGGGAACAAAGGAAAAGGGCAAAAGGTAGCCAGAAAATGGGGGATGTAGACACAGCAGGCAAGCAGAAAGCGAAGCCCAGGTCACTTGCAGCCACGCAGGCAACGGTGCTGTCATCAAATTATCTCAAAACGGGCACCCTTACTGCCGTGGTGAAGGTATTTGACTCGATGGGATGGTCGTCGATTCTCTCCGCTCTGATGCATCACACCTGGGGGAATCAAGGCATGGGTGGGGGTTGACGGACGGCAGGCAGGCGATCTCGGGACATGCCACAAGGGCGGAGAGGCCAGGGGGGGGGGGGGGTCAGCTGGCAATAAATGGATTGGGCAGATCAAGGGGGGGCATCCTGTCAGGGGGAGGGGGGAAGGGGGCATGTTGCTGTAGCTCTGAGCCACTGCTGGTAGTGAGTGGAAAATGGAGGCGAAGGGTAGGATCGGGACCAGGTGACAAGTGCGTCATAGAACTGGTAAAGACTGAAGGCTGATGATGGTCGAATCAATATCACGGGGGGCCGTGGGGTAAAAACTAAATTGCTCAAGAAACTAACCAAAACTTCAAAAACACCAAGGATCAAAGAAGAAAGTATTCTTGTGTATGTCATTCAATTTTTCAATTTTCATTGACTTCACCATCGGTGGAATCTGTTCGACATTGTCGATGATGCAAATGACAACAGTTTGCGAATAGTGTAGCTAAACGCAACTTCAAACCATTGCGAAACGATGTAGCTATCCGTCCAACAAACAAGGCTACCGAGTAGCCTTCCGCTTGGGCTACCAAAGGCAGACACAGCATACAGTCAAATGGGGAGAAATAGGCTTAGATGTCGGAGATGGGAGAACCTACAACCCGTGAGCACCCGTAGGACCTCACATGGCTATGACTCTCGAGCCATCCCTTCAACCCGAGCACTGTTCTACCCTACACAGATGACCAGACATACAAACAGTCAAAAATCGGAAAAATGTTATGGTGCTAATGACTAGTCTTCCGGAAAATTCAATCCAAGAATCTTGAACATGCAGAAGAGAACAGGCACTTATAAGGATTTGCCTGCAAGGGCGGAGACGCCAGGGGGGGGGGGGTCAGCTGGCAATAAATGGACTGGGCAGATCAAGGCGGGGCATCCTGTCAGGGGGAGGGGGGAAGGGGGCATGTTGCTGTAGCTCTGAGCCACTGCTGGTAGTGAGTGGAAAATGGAGGCGAAGGGTAGGAGTGGGACGAGGTGACAAGTGCGTCATAGACCTGGTAAAGACTGAAGGCTGTTGATGGTCGAATCAATATCACGGGGGGCCGTGGGGTAAAAACTGGTTTATGGAGAGCTGACGTCTCTTTTCCTTGTTTTGCTGACTACAGGAACGCTTTGGAGCTGGCACAGGTGGATCTCTGGTCCGTTTACGTTTGGCTCCTCTGGACGTACCTGTAGTTCTGAGCGAAACTGCAGCAGGGATGGGGCCCTGGGGGGCGGTACAGGTGGGTTTTCTGAGTCGGGTCCCTGTCAGAAGTGCTGTAGGGTCGGCCTGACTCAAAGAAGCTGTTGTGGGATAGGGGGGAGGGCAGTGGTTCAGGGAGAGGGCGATCTCGGCGGTGTTTGCACGCTGACTTGATTGTGGACGAGAGAGCTTTTCTTCGGGTGGGCGGGGAGTCATACACACGTTGTTTCAACTCACGAGAGGTAGTGAGGAGCTCGTATAGAGAGACAGGGATTAGGGTCCTGGCGAAATTACGAAGCTCCCCTCGCGAGCGGGGACCAGCCAGCCACTGATGTACCACAGGTGATATGCTGGGGCCCCAAGAGTCGGCAAGCTGGTGCAGAAAGGGTTTCATGTCATCACAGAAAGCCACACTGGATACGATGTCTAGTGGATGACGTGTATCACACAGCGGGCATTGTCTGTCCGAAACATCCCAGAACGGGCCGGCACCGTGGATTCCCTTCACACCCATCACCCATTTGGCCGCAAAAGAGCTGAACCACGAGTGGTGCCGAGCCCAATCAAAGCTGAGTTGCAGGGAAATACCGGTGTGTGCATGACGTGGATACAGACGGCGTCTTTGGGACCCTCCGACTTTGTGAATGTGGGGATTGCCGTTAAAAGTAACTGTATGCAGTCCCGGGGGCTGTTTTTGGGCATCCAAGACAGCACATGCATATGAAGTATACTTAGCAAAGCCGTCAGCTACCTCATTTCCTGGGAAGCCCACGTGCGACTTGAGCCACCCCACTCCTATCGTGAAGGAAGAGGACTGGATGACTCCGTTGACTGTGTGGAACCATGTCCCTTGCGTGGAGGCCGAAGCCGGCGGGATCAAGCTTTTGGACAGGACCCAGTCCGTACAGTCAACAAGCTGAGAATTATCTATGCAGAAAAACGCATGGCCCTTAAAGCCTACAGACTGGAGGTAGCGTGTGCACTGCACGAAGGACCAAAACTCAGCATCCTTGCTGCTGGGGTAAGGGCAGGGTATGGCCAGCGCCAGGACAGTGCCATCCGGCCAGACCATCACCGCCGCCGACCCAGTTAGAGGCTTGTCCCAGGATCCGTCGAGGTACACCCACAGCCAGCTGTCAGCCTGCGCGTGTTCAACCGCGTTCCTTACACTTACACACCCCCACGCGGCCAGTGCTGATACCTGTGGTAATGGGATTTCCTCAGGGCATCGAAAGAGGTTGGCGAACGAGTTAGATCCCACTTGTGTCGACCTGTACGGGATGGCATAAGGGGGGAGCGGGGGTGGGAGGTACAGAAGGGGGGGGGATATGGACAAGTGAAGGGCCGGCTCAGGTCCTGCTGGGTTGGGCTGCGGTGGGACATGCACGCTGAAGTTATGAATGGCGTCTTTAATATGAAAAAGTGTGTTGTCGATATGAAATTGCACCACAGCATAGTTCGGCGTGGGGTCATGCAAAACTGTCCCATCATGCCAGCCAGAGTTGAACTCGACGTATACCGTTTCACCTGGGTGCAGGTCAGCCACTTTACATGGATTCCAAGGCCCAAATCCATGGCAGCATCCTCCTAACGCTTGCACCGAGTCAACGAACGAGTTTTGGAGCCAGTTGGCCCTCTTGTCGGTAAGGGCTCGACGAACCCAATGATTGCTTTGTGGGGGGCCCTCGTTGTTTAAATACCTGATTGAATAGTTGTACACCTGGGAGTGCATGAACGTGCGGAATGGCATAAGCCCAAGGCCGAAGCAGGGCGAAGAGCGGCTGTGGTACCGGTCCTTGGGGGAAAGCCTTCGGGGTAGTTTACCGAAAACCGCGATGTTATTCCACATGATGTGCTGCAGTTTAACCAGCTGTGCATCAGTGATAGGGCCAGCCATGAGCCGGTAGGCCATCGTGGGGATTAGTTGCTTGTTAACGAGGGAAATTAACTCGGACGCCGTGAGCTGCAGTGGCGCCAGGTGAGCAAAAAAAGAGTTAATTTCCGCTCGTACGAATTCCCACACTCGTGTCGCGTGATCGGTGGTGTAAAAATACACCCCCAGGTATTTGTACGCGGAATGCGGTCTACCCGCCGTGTCCCTTGTAGAGACACGTCCGCCGTGAACCGACTGGACTACCGCATGCTGACTACCACGTAGCATGTGCAACTCCGTCTTTTCAACGTTCATATCGAGTCCCAGCTGGCGAGCCGGTCCATCGAACGCTTCAAAGACTACCTGGATGTCGGCTAATGAGCGTGCCCGAAAAAAGATGTCATCAATAAAAGCATGGATGCTTTTATCGAGGCCCCATTCCATTTTGGTGTCCAGGTAATAAAACATTAAATTAAGGTACAGCACAAAGAGGAGGGGACTGAGGGGGCATCCCTGCCTGACCCCCCGTTTCTGGTAATGACCTGCTGTAGCTATACCGTCAACGAGGGGCTGCTCAAAGGCGTGGGTGTACAAACGCTGAATAGATGAAATGAGCTCGTCCGGCAGGCCGTATCCCCGAAGTCTCCTCCACAGGGCCTTCAACGGGACAGAGTTAAAGGCCTTGTTGAAGTCCACGTACAGGTGGTACAGACGCCCTTTGGACTGGAGCATCCGGCTCACCACATCATTAATGTGGTCACCGCACCTATGATTTTTGAGGCCCCCGTGCTGGCAGGGGTGAATCAGGCGATGATTTGTGGTCAGTTTTGTAAGTGCCTGGCATTGCCAGACAGACGCAAGTTTAACGATAGACTGAATGAGACAGATGGGGCGGGAATTAGACGCCTTCTTTGGGTCCCCTTTCTTGTAGAGGAGACACACCCTAGCCTTTGCCCATTGTGGGGGGGGGGCATGGCGTAAAACTAAATGAATAGCAGAGAGAATAAAGGCCTGCAGATGCTCGGGGCAGAGAGAGATGACGTAGTAATTAACCTCGTCCTCTCCCGTGGCCTTGGAAGGGCTGGCGCGTGCAGTGGTGCTCCGTAGCCAGGAAAGCTCGGGGGGAGTGAGGGGCTGTGCGCCTACATCGGCAGGACACTTTGGTATATGACTAATGAATTGATCCAGGAGCTGATCTGGGACTTCGAAGTCTGCTTCTCCCCCTAGCTTAGAGAGGCACTCAGAAAAGACACAGCCAACTTGAGGAGGCTCAGTGGCCAGGTTCGGGGGGTCAGTTGACTCATCCCACAGGTGGACCTGCGTGCGCTGCTGCGGGTTCAGTGCTTGATCAACTGCCTTTTTAATCTTCCGGCCTTTGATCATGCAGTAGTGCAACCGCTTTTTTTCCTTCTCCGTGCGCTTTTTGGTCCATCTTTCGTTAAGGTCCTGTAGCTTCCGCAACGTTTTTTTTCGCCCCTCCGTGGTCGAAGGGACAGAAGCCAGGGCCTGTTTAAATTCCGACAGCCTAGTGATCCCGTGGTAGGCATTAGCTACTTGCTGAGTAATGATGCGGTAGCGGCAGGGTCTCCCCAGCGCGACCCGCAGAAGTCTCCGCAGGTCTCCGCAGGCGCAAAAATGACCTCAGCAGAGGCGTAATCCCAGAATGGGAAATAGTGATTTTTATAGTTAATTTTATAGATTTTCGCAATAATTTAATCAATTTTCCTTCTGCGCCTTCCAGAGACCATGTAGCCAGGACTAATCCTGCCATGCGGCAAAAATCCTGGAAAGATTTGTATAAAAAGTGGTCAAATGGACTCCCAACGCGATCGAAATCGAGAAGATAACACCGCTGACCGGAGTCATGGTTGAAGCCTGATTTTTGTGCTATGTTGCATTTTCAGGGTCTTCAAGGGCCAACGCGGCGGGCCCCCACGCTACCGCTTCAAAATCTTTCCACAATACTGCCGCACGCCGCGCAGCAGAGAACGGCCGTCAGCCGCTCACGAGGAGAACGGCCGCCAGCCGCTCACGAGGAGAACGGCCGCCAGCCGCTCAAAAGGAGACGGCCGCTAGCCGTTCAAAAGGAGACGGCCAACAGCCGCTCAAGAGGAGACGGCCACCAGCCGTGGAGAAGTTGACGGCCTCCAGCCGTTGAGAAGGAGACAGCCGCCAGCTGCTCAAGTGGAGACGGCCGCCAGCCGTTGAGAAAGAGACGGCCGCCCGCCGCTCAAGACAAGACAGCGTCCAGCCGTCTGCGCCGAGGAGAACGGCCATTCACCGTTTGCGGAGGAGGAGTCAAAGGACAGCCGTCAGCCGCCCGCAGTGAAGGAGTGAGAGGACGGTCAACAGCCGTTTGTTAAAAGAAGAGAGGCTACAATGAGCAGCTCATCGGACTGGGGATCTATCAGTCAAAAAGCAAACTCGCCGTGGAGTTCGGGCAGCAGCGAGCCTGAAGGTCATCATGACATCAGGTTTCCCGACGGCACGAAATGGAGCTCAAGCAAGTTCTCAACCCCTGACACGAGTGAACGATGGACAAATGCCAAGACCCCAACGATGCCAGCCAGAGGGCAAGATCGGTGGTACCAACCGGCGTATCCAAGTCCAAGTGACCCGTGGCAGCAGCAAAAAGAAGAACCGCGTGCCACCAGAGGAATGCAGGAGCCCCGAACAAGGCAAGCAAATCTGCGGGAGAAGGAGAGACATGCAACCATGGGTCCGCGGCAGCAAGTGCCTGCAGACTCACCAAGGCGGCAACTGGCCTTTGAGAGCGCCAGACACCAGGGTCAGCGAAGAGCGGCACACCAACCGCAACTCGAGCAAAGGACCGCAAGGGGATCCACAGCAGGGCAGCAACGAGGCTACCGACCTCACCAGGGTGACGGGCGCCAAGATGGTACCAGAAGTGCGTCGTGGAGGAGTCAAACGAACCAGCAGCGTGATCCTTTGACAGCACGAGCGGCACCGAATGAACAGACAGCGCAGCCAATGGAAGAGCGAATCAAGAGACTAGAGGAGGCGGTCCTCCTTCGAGTACCCGTACTAGAGGCGGAGGTCGAACGCCTGAAGGGCGTTCTCAAGCTTCAAGCGGAACAAACGGGCGGACCAACGACATGGGCATCCAAGCAACAGATGACCATGAGCAGTCAAACGCCTAGTCCGAGCAGTCGCCGATGGCGGCGTTAAGCCGTGAGAACGACCAGAACAAGTACAAGGACGAACCTGCGTAATTATTATTATATTTTATTTGAGTGCTCGCAGTTTTCCTTCTCTGGTGGAGCACTAATAGCTGAGCGTAGTCTTGGCAGGCTCCACCGACCGGGTATATATGTGGGACTTAAAACCCACGTATGTATGGGGCAGCTCAGCCCCTTGCACACGCACCCGCACTTGTACAGTACAGTGCACGGTGCCTGGGTAAGGCACGAACTGATACAGCACCATGGATTTGATGCTGCGTTATAGTGCTGTGTGCGTGCCTGTCCTGTTGTTTGGTTTTTGAAAGCATGGGAGTTTTCGGGAAACTGAAAGCTTTTGCAGGTTTTCAAAACAAACGGGGCAGGCCACCAAAGGCCTTTTTCCTTTTCCTAAGGTGTCAAAGTAGGCAGACTTCTGCCTGAGGGTAGTATTGGTGCTCCCCACCGGACACCTAGGGCAGGGCCACCCCTGGGACTTGTTTTTCCCCCTGGGGGATCAGCAAACCTTTTGTATCCCATAAAGGAGGGTCACCCAGCGGAGACTTCCTCCAGGGCACTCCAGTGCGGAGTTGCAAGCCTCCTAGAGAGTTGCAACTCTTTTAAGGAGAGGGGTGATGCGGTAGCGGCAGGGTCTCCCCAGCGCGACCCGCAGAAGTCTCCGCAGGTCTCCGCAGGCGCAAAAATGACCTCAGCAGAGGCGTAATCCCAGAATGGGAAATAGTGATTTTTATAGTTAATTTTATAGATTTTCGCAATAATTTAATCAATTTTCCTTCTGCGCCTTCCAGAGACCATGTAGCCAGGACTAATCCTGCCATGCGGCAAAAATCCTGGAAAGATTTGTATAAAAAGTGGTCAAATGGACTCCCAACGCGATCGAAATCGAGAAGATAACACCGCTGACCGGAGTCATGGTTGAAGCCTGATTTTTGTGCTATGTTGCATTTTCAGGGTCTTCAAGGGCCAACGCGGCGGGCCCCCACGCTACCGCTTCAGTAACAGTGTTCATCCACTGGACACATTCATCGAGGGATACCTGGTCCATGGGTATATTCTTCGCCCACTCTTCCAATGGAATCAATTTGCTGGTAAACTCGCGAATTTCAGCCTGCGTGAGCCGCCGAAACAGTGTGTGTTGAGGAGGGGGAGGGGGGTACTGTGGGGTGCAGGGTAGTTGGAGAGCACAGTGTATAGGGTGATGATCAGAGGTCTTGTCCTGAACGCAAATGTCCGCGCTATCCAAAGTAAGGAAGGGAAGCATGAGAAGGCGGGAAGAGAGCAGAAACAGATCGATGCGTGTATCACATGGGAGAAGCGTGGATCGATAACGGGTAAACTGTAACGTGTTTTGGTGCTTGCTACGGAACGAATCGACACCCTCCCGCTTGTCTTCAATCAGTGAGCTTAACCAATTCCATCTGTTTACAGTAGATCCGTTAGTGTCGAGGGGAGTGAGTTGTGCGTTGAAGTCGCCCCCCAGAATCCATAGGGGGTATTTACCAAACAGCTTGTTGAGCTCTCGCTCGATCTCGGGGCGTCTAGGAGACTGTGCATACACTGAGACCAGGAGAACTGGGGGCTGTCCCGGCAAGTGCAGGGCAGCTGTGCACAGGGCTCCAGGGCAGGGTGATGGAATCTCAAAGATGTAAGGTGCGAGCCTAGAAGCGATGACAAGGCATGAGCCCTCAGCTCGGGTGGGAAGTACCGACGAAAAACTTTTTGGTTGTATTGGAAGAGGAGACCAACCCAATGGGAGCAAGGGGGCGTGTGTGATCTCCTGGTAAAACAGAATATCCCACCCCTGGTGCAGGTCAGCATGGATGAACTGTTCTGGGGGCTGTTTATTCAAATTGTGGGAGCGCATACGCAGAAGCGGCTGGTGCTGACGCTCCGGATGTTCGGCGACCTGGCGTTGGTGCGGCGTGGGGGGGGGGGGGGGGGGGCAGGGGGGCCTGCTGGTTTGCATGGTGCCCCGCCTCATGGGGGTGCGAATTGATGGGGGGACCAGGCGGTGCACGCTGATGTTCATGGGGCGGTCCTGCCTCGCCGTCTGGCCTACCCAAGAGTCCGTCAATGAGGGCAGTCCGTACACCGATCGTACGTAAAGCTTCCCGTAGATCATAACCCGTGGAGACTTCGGGTCCGGGCCGTGATAGTTGGCTGTCCCTTGACAGGGGGGGGGGGGGATGAAACTGCCCGGAGTGTTTAAAACCAGCCTGGGGTTGTCCAGGTTCTTGGGCCCGAGTGCGCCCACTGGGGTGCGGGCACGGGCTTTCTGGGGGAAGAACGAATCGAAATTCTGATCGTGAGGTCTCAAATGACTACCTGTGGCCAGAGGTTTTGTGTTCCCAGTAAGGGGGAGCACATACCGAAGGTACGAGGCCAAAATAATGTAAACCTTTGCTAGGAACCCGAGGGTGGCTCTACTACGGAGTGAACGTGAGTTAAGCACCTCAGTGAAACAATGAGTCTTGTCAGACTTGGTAGAAAAATCAAGCGACCAGAGAGGCGAACAGAGCAGGAAACAACATACTTCACTGGCTGAAACCAGCGAAGCATTGCTTGTGCTCTTCGCGGGGTTGACGAGGGTGGGACCTCGACGGAACGAACTAGAGTGAAGAAACCCAGTGAATTCCTGATCGTCAGCCGGATCATGCACGGTGTGTGTATGGCGTTGCAGGACTGCTCTCTGGGGACAGAGCGGATCGAATTGCTGATCGTGAGGTCTCAAATGACTGCCTGTAGTCAGAGGTTCTTTGTTCCCAGCAAGGGGAAGCACATACCGCAGGTGCGAGGCCAAAAGAATGTAAACTTTTGCTTGGAACACGGGGGCGGCCCCACTACGGAGTGTACCTGAGTCAAGTACCTCAATGAAACAATGAGTCTTGTCAGACTTGGCAGAAAAATCAAGCGACCAGCGAAACGAATCGAACAGGCAGTAACATACTTCACTGGCTGAAACCAGCGAAGCAGTGCTTGTGCTCTTCGCGGGGTTGACGCGGGCGGGACCCCGATAGAACGAACTAGAGTGAAGAAACCCAGTGAATTCCGGATCGTCAGCCTGATCATGCACGGTGTGTGTATGGCGTTGCAGAACTGCTCTCTGGGGGCAGAGCGGATCGAATTTCTGATCGTGAGGTCTCAATTGACTGCCTGTAGTCAGAGGTTCTTTGTTCCCAACAAGGGGAAGCACATACGGCAGGTGCAAGGCCAAAAGAATGTAAACTTTTGCTTGGAACACGGGGGCGGCTTCACTACGGAGTGAACTTGAGTCAAGTACCTCAATGAGACAATGAGTCTTGTTTAGTTTGAGTCTTGGCAGAAGAATGAAGCGACCAGCGAAACGAATCGAACAGGCAGTAACATACTTCACTGGCTGGAACCAGCGAAGCAGTGCTTGTGCTCTTCGTGGGTTTGACGAGTGTGGCATCTCGGCGGAACGAATTTGGGAAAAGAAATTCAATGGAATCCTGATCATCAACATGATCGTGCACAGTGTGTGTGTGGCTTTGTAGGACTGTTCTCTGGGGGCAGAGCGGATCGACTTTCTGATCGCGAGGTCTCAAATGACTGCCTGTAGCCAGAGGTTCGTTGTTCCCAGCGAGTGAGGGCACATACTGAAGGTGTGAGGCCAAAAGAATGTAAACCTGCGCTTGGAGCCCTAGGGCGCCTCTTCTACAGCGTGAACTTGAGTTAGGTACCTCAATGGAACAGTGAGTCTCGCCAGACTTGGGAGAAAAATCAAGCGACCAGCGAAAGGAACCAAGCAGGCAACAACATACTTCACTGGCTGAAACCAGCTAAGCATTGCTTGTGCTCTTCGTGGGGTTGACGGTTTTCCCTCGACAAGAGCTTGAGTGGGGAGTCTCAGTGAACTCCTGATTCTCAGCCTGATCATGCACAGTGTTCGTATGGCTTTGCAGGACTGTATTCCGGGGGCATAGGAGATCGAATTTCTGATCGTGAGGTCTCACATGACTGCCTGTGGTCATAGGTTCTTTGTTCCCAGCAAGAGGGAGTACATATCGAAGGTGCGAGGCCCAAAGAGTGTGAACATTCGCTTGGAACCCGAAGGCGGCTCTACTACTGCTTGAACTTGAGCCAAGTACCTCAATGAAACAATGAGTCTCGCCAGACTTGGCAGAAAAATCAGGCGACCAGCGAAACGAACCGAGCAGGCAATAGCATACTTCACTGGCTGGAACCAGCGAAGCATTGCTTGTGCTCTTCGTGGGGTTGACGAGTGTGGCGATTCGACGGAGCGAACTTGAGTGGGGAGGCTCAGTGAATTCCTAATCCCCAGCCTGATCATGCACAATGTGTGTATGGCTTTGCAGAACCGTTCTCCGGGGGCATAGCGGATCGAATTTCTGGTCGTGAGGTCTCACATGACTGCCTGTAGTCATAGGTTCATTGTTCTCAGCGAGGGAGAGCACATACCGAAGTTGTGAGGCCAAAAGAATGTAAGCTTTTGCTGGGAACCCGAGGGCGGCTCTACCACGAAGTGAACTTGAGTTTAGAACCTCAATGAAACAAGGAGTTTTGACAGACTTTGCTGAAAAATCAAGCGACCAGCAAAATGAACAGAGCAGGCAACAGCATACTTCTCTGGCTGAAACCAGCGAAGCATTGCTTGTGCTCTTCGTGGGGTTGGCGAGTGTGGCACCGCGATGGAACGAACTGGAGTGAAAAACCTCAGTGAAACAAATAGTATTGATGGGAGCGGCAGACAAATCGAGAAACTGTACTGAAAAATCGAGCAGCCGTGACGCGTGTGACCAGCAACACGAACAGAGCAGACGCCAACATACTTCACTGGTTGAAGCCAGCGAAGCGTTGCTTGTATTCTTCTTGGGGTTGGCGAGGCGCTGATTTATAATGTGGTATAGAAAAGCTGAGAGGGTAAAGAAAGGGCAAATCACCCACCACAAAGAGACAGAATTATTCATTTGCATCGTGGAATACGTCAGGGACACTTCTAAACACAACAGCGATGCGGCGTGCCCGGGGCACTTGTTCTCCATTGATGACATCGTGCGATGAAGCACCTTTGATTTTACCGGGCACAAAGTGGCCAAAACCCGGATTCTATCCAAATGGTTGACAAAATTGACACATCTTTGTTGTGTATTAAGCTTGTTCTGAAAATTTTGTGGTTTTTGCCTATCATTCATAATAAGAGTTGACGCATGGCTCATTTTGAGTGCCAAGATGTCATGCACATCCAATATTTCGGGCAAAACAAAAACTCAATTTGTGTGGAGAAATGAATTACTTACTTCCTCCAACACAATACAAAATGGAAACCATTGCAATGTATGTAGACAACATAGATTGACCCTGATCTACACACGATTCACATTGTCCTTGTGCTTTTTGTCTTGCACCATGCAGTTATAATGTGATATGCTCGTCAATACCCCAACTTTTCATAACAAACATTTCACTAAAAAAATCATACAGCTGCACGATGCACATTCGAGCTTCAAATTATTGCTGTGTGCTGTACCTTCAGTTCAGGGTTCAAGAACAGCTGTAATCAGTTTACTGACATATGCAGAGCAGACAACTGGCTGCACCGT
The DNA here is from genome assembly GCA_964036045.1 of Eutreptiella sp. 'Long Island Sound 2002'. NCBI lineage: Eukaryota > Euglenozoa > Euglenophyceae > Eutreptiales > Eutreptiaceae > Eutreptiella > Eutreptiella sp. 'Long Island Sound 2002'. The sequence continues at coordinate 178,562,241 of OZ038381.1, forward strand.
ACCACCTACACAGCTGCAGAGCTGCACAGCAATCTGCACAGCTGCACGATGCACATTCGAACTTCAAAGCATTGCTGTGTGCTGTCCCTTCAGTTGAGGGTTCAAAAAAAGCAGCAATCAGTTTACTGACATATGCACAGCAGACAACTGGCTGCACCGTACCGCCTAACTACCATCAACGAATCGTAATATGCAAAATGAGTCTTGCACATGCAAAACCACAGGCAAATAGTAAACTCACAGAGCCAAGACTGGGCAAAGAAGGCACAACACAAGCAAGTGCACAGCACGTCAACTGTCAACTGTTCCGAAACCTTTACCAGCAACACAAATCAAGTCCCAGGGACCTCAGTTCTCAACAGTTCTCACCAGTTCAACGTTGTATTTGCAAGCAAGGCAAAACAAAGGCAATTGCAAAGCATTAGTCAGAAATGTTGTGTCAAAATTTAGCAGTCAATAGCCGGAAATGTCCGGATCGATCTGCACTACAGCTGAGCAGCACAAAAACAGCAGAACAACAATATTAAAACGACTTTTGGCAGGCATCTTTAGATTCAACCACAGCATTGTAATGTTCTGACACATCCACACTTTTGTGCCAAGGAAGCAAATGTATTCAAGCAATGGATTTTGCAAAAATTCATGTTTGAAGGACAAATGTTTGGCACCGCGGCCGTTTCAGATCCAGTGGGCCGTTTCAGATCCAGTGCGGTAGCGTAAATGCGGTTTTGGCCGCAGAATGCCCCAGAAAATCATAGGTCGATGGGCTTCCATGCTTGTAGCCGTACCGTGAGGCGCCCGTCAGGCCCGTGATGGACAGCCGTTCCAGGAGGATTGTGGTGGGCTCTCGTCCCGCCTTGGGGACGAGTACCATTGGCACCGTACAAAGCAAATGCAGAGTGACAACCACTTTACCCAACATGAAATTTTCAAGATGGTCGGAGACTCCCGCCCCAGGGGGGCAATCTGCAATGGTGCATTGGTTGAGGATTTCCTCTATGTCATTTTCACGGAGCAATTGCTGGGCCAATTTTTGTGCGGTGGCGAGAAATGCTGGGATTGGGCTTGTCGATTGAACGTTCCCACCGCCGATGTCATGGGAAAAACCGAAGTGTTTGAGTTTTCTTCGGGTGCGGGTGTCCCAATCTTCAAGAGATTCAATTGACTTGAGCAACTCGGCTTCCTGTTCCATGTCAATGGTATTGGGTTGTACTAGTGCTCCGGCTAGTGCATCAGTGGCATTGTCGGCATTGATTTCGGACAAGAATTGAATTTTTTCATTCCCTGACATTGGAGGCGCGGCGAGACGCTCGTCTTCCTCGATAATGTTAGAAACGAAGGTCAGCGAGCCCAACTTGGTGCCCGCCATGACGGCCTTGTTGTGAGGGGAGAGGCTGGGGTCTTCCGAGGACAGTAGTGCTTGTCGCTTTATGTCATTGGAGTATGCACTTACTATCGAGGTGGTTCCCATGCAGAAATGGTGGGCTAGGATTGCAGACTCCTCGTGGATGTACTCGGCCCTATAGACATTTCCATCAAAGTGGGGGTCGGCCGCGCGCCTCCAATTTTTAAAAGGGCCCAAGAGTCCGGCAACTACTTGGGCGTGCAGGGCCCTTTCCGAACTAGGAGTTCGGATTTCGAAGGATGATTTGTCCGGGGGTTGAGCCCACGAGCTATGAACAGTTGGGTTGAGGCGTGGGGCGGTTTCGCTGGGGTCTTTAGCGCCCGTGGGTCCCCAAAACCTGACCAAGGAGGCGTCCGGACCATAAAACAACACAAATCCTTCGTTATGGAAGAGACTCCACGCGAAGGATTGGATGGGGTTTCTCCCGCCCTCACAAGGGAATCCCCCAACGTCCAAGTTCGTTAACACACTTTTGAGAGACCGGACAGTAGTGCCTTTGGTGTAGACATAGGGTGGTTTCGCGTAAGGGTTCCTATTGAAAGTGGACCACACTTCAAGGGCGTCTACTTCCGGGTCGGAAGCGAGATGGTCGCGAGAAGCTTGAATTTGGTACAAATTCCCTCCCTCTATGTCTTTCACACGCATGGCGAACATGGAACAAGACTTGGCCGAAGAATGACCCCACCACCCAACGGATAAAATGCTTGCTTTGAATTGAGGGAAATATCGTCTTGACCCGGTTCAAAAGTTCTATTCAAAAACTTTTGAAAACCTCTTACATCCGTGAGGGTTTTTTCCGTCACCGGGGAGGGGTTTTTCCCATTAGACACATCAAGGATATGCCGTTCATTATAATATTTAAAAAGAATATCCTTATGAACGTCAATTCTTAGTGTGACATCAACGGCGGCGAGCGTTTTGTTCACTTGGATGGCATTGAGAGCAAGTTGTAGGTCGTGTCCTTGATAGTTGAGGTCCTCGAAGGCGATGTCATCGTCTACTTTTTTGGATGTGTTAATGTGGATGGACACGTATGGTCTTTGAGGGATGTATCCCTCTTTTAGGGAGAAGGCACGTGTTGGTACCATAGGTTGAGTGCCGTGGTGTACTACCACTTTGTCTACCCATTGTTTGAGGTCGATCAAGGGGCCGGCCGCGAACAAGAGGTGGTTCTTGGCCATGGTGTGTCGTTCCCAGCTTTCCATGGTAATCCATCCGGTGTAGATTTTCTCCGCATCCTCTTTTTTCAACTCTACCAATGCACTTTTGATGGCCTTTGACCATACCTTGGAGGACAAGTAGTTGGGTGGCGGGTCTTTCTTGTCGTTGGGCGGGAAGACGTAAAATTCCCTATAGGTCTTGAGGGCCTCCTTGATGTTTTTTACCGGTTCGTGGGCTTCCGTCATGGAGTAGCGTTTTGTTCCTTGCGGGAGTTGAAGGTCTCCTAGTGATATGTGTAGATCATCGTCATGAAGCCCGACTTTCCATGGTGCTCTATCGAATAGGTCTTTGCGCGCTTGCGTTGGTAAGGATATGGCCTTTCGGTTGAAGGCACGCGTTTTCTCGTTGTTCAAGGCAAAGTACTTATAGTCGTTCTGGATATCCGTTTGGTTGCACTTAGTTGTCCAAACCGCTAGTTTCGACGTAGTGGGACTTACCAGAGTTTGTTTCTCTGAGTCTGACGGAGAGGACTTGGAGCTCGAGAAGTTGAAAAGACTAGTCATTGCAATAATTGAATCGGTTTGGTAAAACTCAATGTCGGAAAGGAAGTGCAAAATCGATAAAGACGACAAGATTGGTGAATGGTCGGTTCAAAGGGACGGCAAGGTCGATCAATGGGGAAAATGGGTGGTTGGCTTTGAGGTCGAATGGGAACTGCACGCCCTTCTGCGTGATGGATTGGAATGGACGATTTCTATTTATCCAATCCCCAAAACAGCATCGATTTTCTGAAATCGAAAAAAAATAGACACTCAGAAAGTGAACCCACAACGCCACTCCCGGGGGTCTCTCTCCCCCCCTATCCCTCCCTCGGGGTCCCGTTCCCCCTTCCCTTGGGTCTTCCACCCAAGGGACCCCTTCAGGATCTATCCACGGCTTCTGTGCCCCAAGCCAATGGCGTTAGTGCGGTCTCTGGGATCAGGGCATGGACATCTGAACCCGCTTTGCCAAACCAAAACATTGTCCAGCCGCCGCAGCTCCATTAAGGTCCACCGCTCACTAGTAAAATCGGGGTAAAAACTGGGGATGTTTTTCGCCATTCAAGGAGGGTGCTGGGCATACTTTGCACTGCACCACGCCTCCATGGATTCATTCTTGAGCACCCCCAGGCCTGTGCTCGTGACGGGACTCATTGCGGAGGTTTGGGGGAGGAACAATCTCCTAGACAGGAACAGCCTCCCCAGGGAGGCTGTTCCAGAGGTGGAAGGGTGGGGGGCAGTGAACAATACCACAGCAAAGGGGGGGGAGTTCATAGCGAATGACCCTTTGTGAATTTTTTTTGTGTTACCTTCGTGTAATTTGTTTCCAGGAAACAGGAAGTTGACGGTTTTTTTCATTTGCTGTCGCCAAAAACACAAAGACCAGGCATTGCTGGGGTAGACATATAGGCATAAAACAATTCCCTAAAGGTTTCCACGTTTTCGGGCACAAAAACATGGGAACGCGTTCTGTGTTTGTGGCCTACACTCTGCAGCCTGACCCACCACCCTGGACTCTCCCTGAACAAGGGATCTCCAGGGGGTGGGAGCCCATTCACAAGGGCCAGGCATTGCTGGGGTAGACATATAGGCATAAAACAATTTCCCAAAATCTTCCAAGTTTTCGGGCACAAAAACATGGGAACACGTTCTGTGTTTGTGGCCTACACTCTGCAGCCTGACCCACCACCCTGGACTCTCCCTGAACAAGGGATCTCCAGGGGGTGGGAGCCCATTCGGAAGGGCCAGGCATTGCTGGGGTAGACATATAGACATAAAACAATTTCCTAAAATTTTCCAAGTTTTCGGGCATCAAAACATGGGAACACGTTCTGTGTCTGTGGCCTACACTCTGCAGCCTGACCCACCACCCTGGACTCTCCCTGAACAAGGGATCTCCAGGGGGGGGGAGCCCATTCACAAGGGCCAGGCATTGCTGGGGTAGACATATAGGCATGCTATTGAGGTATGGAGGACAACATTCATGTGTGTTGCATGGCAATACATTCATTTGGAACGCAAACTCAGGCACATGGGACCGAACCCAAGCCCAAGGCAGCAGCCAACCCTGGCCCCAAGGGGCAGCACAGACAGGAATTCAGGATGGTGTATCACAAGAAGAAGGGTTTCAACCCGGACAAACAGTAGGTCATTCCATGCTCGTTGGAAGGCGCACTGCAGCCCAGCAAGCTGAGATTCAGTCCTTCGATGTCCATTTGTCTCCAGAGAGGCCCTTGTCACTAAGGGCAAGGAGTGGTTGCAGAAGTGTCCTCTAGAGGTTCATAAACCTCAAGCTGAAGACATGGCCCACAAAGACAGGACACAATGGAGTGGGGTGGGGTGCGGGGGGACATGCGCGCAGTTGAGGCCGCGGTCACATTTTTCCGGCCCATGTGTGCGTGCTTCTTCATTACTAGGGCCCTGGTTCCCCGTTTGCAGGGTATCTTTGTCTGATTGTGCCCCATGTGCGGCTCTCAACGGCCGAATCTGTTCGTTGCTGGCCCGTTCGGACGCGGTCCACCCCCCCCCTTCCCCCCTGCCCGCAGACCGGGCGTCTGCGCATGACCAATGCGTATGGCCATAATACTGGGAATACACCTGAACCCGTCCGATTTCAGAAGTTAAGCCTGGTCAGAGCCAGTTATTACTGAGGTGGGAGACCACTTGGGAACACTGGGAGCTTTACGCTTTTTTATTGCCCCTTTTCCGGCACCCCCCCGCGGTGCACCCCACGTCCCCCCTCCAATCCGCTTCCTCTCCTCCCTCCCAACCTGCTGCACACATGGCGCATGTGCCACTGCGTGCCGCCATGCTCCCGGCGGCCCCCTTCCACGCCAACCCGCCGCCCGCGCCGTCTTGAGCTCATTTCAGGATATGGGTGACTCGGTAGGATCTGCCCGTTCCTAGACAGGCAGATCCTACCGAGTATGGTTAGGAACAGGCAGAGCCTACCGAGTCGGTAATAGTCACCCATATCCTAAAATGAGCTATTGACACAGTAACCCCCCCCGATTTCGGGGTCGCTGAGTCCAAAACGTCACTCATTTTGCGAATCCGAGGCGTTGGCGTCGAGCCATGGGGGAGGGGGGTCCTAACGAGCGGTGGGGGGTCTGAACAACCCCCCTGCCAACATGCTTTCGCGTGAAGGGGCCGCCACGCACCCGTGATGCCACGCACACGCTGCACAGGGGTACACTTTCTGAGTGTCTCTTTTTTTCGGTATATACTTGCTCCTTACTAGGCAGCTTTGGTGCTTTCAGCGCCACTTTGCGGAGGCCAATGGGCCAATCTCCTTCCAAAACCAAAGTCCTTCCCACCTGGAATCCGGTTCATAGGCTCATGCTCAGCACCCATCATTTAGTCCGCACACATGTCCCTCCCCTTTGCGTAACACCCTGCCCTTCCTTCCCTGGGGGTATCGCGGCATGCGCTCCCTGTATTATAACCGTAGGTTTTGTAAAATCCTCAGCCCAGCTGCAAAATACGTTTTGCCTCAGTAAAATGCTTTTGGATTACCGACACCGTCTCCTCCTGCAACCTCAATGATCGGCACGGCAGATAGACTCAATCAGACATGGCAAAGAAGATCACAGTTTGATAGTGATCTTGTTGTATGCCTATGAAAATAGGCATAACACATGATCATTGAATAATGCATGAATAATAAACAACCAGCAACAGAAAATCGTTCACAGATTCACGCAAAATGTTAATTCTATGTATCTGTTCTGCTACGACCGCGACGTGCTGCGCTTTGTATCACTGTCCCATTACACTGCCCCGCCCCTTCCGCCCCTCCCCCCTAGGGGGGTAGGGTTTTTCCATGTCCCTCCTGCGCAGGAGACAATGGGGTGGGGTGGGGTGGGGGGGGGGCATGCGCGCAGTTGAGGGTGCGGTCACATTTTCTCGGCCCATTTGTGTGTGCTTCTTCATTACTTGGGCCCTGGTTCCCCGTTTGCAGGGTATCTTTGTCTGATTGTGCCCCGTGTGCGGCGCTGAACGGCCGAATCTGTTCGTTGCTGGCCCGTTCGGACGCGGACAATGATTTGTGCCATGTGATGTTTTTTCCAGTCTGTTGCATTCGGTGACGTTGCCGATCGATGTGCACAGTGATACGCTGTATGGAGAGTGTTGTCTTGGGGACAGCTTGTTGTTGGGCTTCTAGTCAGCTTTGCTGGGAGTTCTGTTTTGTATTCTTTGCACCATGTCGTGCTGTGAGCAACGTGTTGTGTCTTGTGCGCAGTGCTGTCTATTGCAAGCTGTATCCAAAAACTTCCATGTTGCAGAACAAAGGTCTCATTGAAGCTCATGATTTTCGCACATGGCCGCCATGGCACCTTCTTAGGAGCTAGATCTCCCTCTGAGTGTGCTGAGACCATCCCGCCCCCCTCCTTGACAAGAATCTTAGAGATTCCAAATGTGCACATGCCTCTACAATGCCACATACCTTCGGGAAATCCTTCTGTGTAACCTGCATAGGCCTGTACCCAAAGTCTAAAAAGGATTTCAAAAATTTGCTGAACGAGGAATCTCAACAACCCCAGCTCCTTGAGGGAATATATGAATGGTCCAAATGCTCGATCTAGCCATAATTCAAAGGCAGGGAATACATTCTAAACCGTAAGCCACAAATTATCCTAACTATTGCAACTTTCCTCAACCTCCTTTGTCCGCAAAAAATTTGACACAGTGATATTGCAGGTAGTAAAGACGTATCACTACTACTATCGCAAAAAGGAATGTCGAAGTGGTCCACTTCACGGTTCAAAAAATCCTAGTTTGTTGCGTGACGATGTTACAAATTTTGTACATACCATTGTTAGGGTTAGGGTTAGGGTTAGGGTTAGGGTTGGGGTTAACTTTCGGGTTAAAAAGCCCTCTAAAGTGCACTTAAGTGCACTAAAGCATCCCCCTAAGAGTACTTAAAGATGCTTAAGTTACATTAAGCACACTTAACATGGCAGTTAACTATCAACCAGCGTGAAGGCAACACACATTCAGCCAAATTTAAACAACTATGCCACACTATACAATAGCAAAAGGGAATTTCGGGAATTTTGGACCAAGGCCCATGCCTTTGAAAGGACTTTGGAGCAAGGCGTTGCCTTTGGAAAGGTGTTGGGAGCAAGGCACACCAATTTAAAGGCTGTGGGGCGAGGACCACCCCCTTTTTAGGGAACATTACCAAACTTAGGAGCAAGGACCACCCTTTTCAAGAGTAGTTGGGGAAATCGCAGCCGTTTGAAAGGATTTTGCTTTTTTGAAATGCTTTTGGACCAAGGCCCACGCCTTTCAAACGAGTTTGGAGCAATACCTGGCCTTTGAAAAGGTGTAAGCTTCAAGGCGCACCAATTTGACGGCTATGGGGCGAGGACCAACTCCTTTTTAGGGAATTTTGGTGCCTAGCATTCGAAAAGGTGTTGGGAACGAAGCACACCGATTCGAAGGCTATGGGCCCTTTTTAGGGAATTTAGGGGCAAGGCCTATCCTTTTCGAGAGTAGTTGGAGCACACCGCACCCGTTTGAGATAGTTTTTGCTTTTTTGAAATGCTTTTGGCTACCCCTCTCCAAGGGGTTGGATCTTGCTAGCAGAACCATTAGATCATTTTCATCTGGGTTGAATGGCAACCAATAGAAAAATCAAAAACAGCCAAGGAAAATAGAAATGCCTGCACTTCGTGGCTATTGCCTTCTAAAGGTTTTCTTTTCTATTGCATCCCATCCCTCTTTCAATCAACCCCCCGCTCAATACCATTCCAGGCAGCCGAGCTGCTACAGAATTTTGCCCAATGCTATTTAGTGATCCCCAATAGGCACCTATTGCAACACAATGCTGGTCAATGTAATCGGTAGCCGCTGAGTCTTGCTTGAGTGCTATCCTTTAACCGTGCCACTTTGCAAATTGCTTTTTTTGCCAAATATCAAAATGCACCAGTATACTTGCAACCAAGGTTTGGAACCTCGTAGTTTTGAAACTAACCGGTGTTAAAAGATTATTTTTACAACAATAACCAGTTTTGCCGATTAATGGTTTTCAAAATAACCGATGTTTTTCCAAGTAGTTGCCCTACTACTACTAACCCTACTAACCAAAATGTCGCCGTTGGCAGAAATAAGCCCATACAACCTGGAACACAGTGATCAAAACTACGTTGCAAGTTGCAATTTACCATTCGCCATCGTTTATTGCTACCAAAAGCCTCCGTTGAGTGCAAAAATTGGACAAAATGGTACTGCCGAAAAGAACCCAAAAAGCTTGGAACCATTCCGATTGATTGGTTTAAATGAGTTTTCAAAATAAACGTTTGTGCCAATTGCTTTGAAAATACCCTCCTATTATTGCCTATAACCGGTTTTTCCGATTACTTGGTAAAACCGGTTCCGAACCCTACCTCCAACAACCCTGCAGCACAAAGTAATTGCAAATCAGATGATCCCGGCGATGTCCAACTTGAATCCCAGAGACCTCGGTCATGCTGCAGAGCAGCATGAGCACATGGGATATAAACGCAATTGTTTGCAACGACAAAACAATGCAGAAAAATTTGGATACTAGATGCTGCACACCACACTGCATGTCATTGTCCGAAAGATCACTGATGAATGCGCGACTTATAAAAACACTAGATCATTTGGAATCTTGGATTAACTCTAAAAACGCCGGATCATGAGTTAGCTACAAAACATCAGAATCATGTATTAGCCCTGCAATTAGCCCGATCTGATTATGGGACTGTACCGGCCCTTACAGTCAATGGCCACCACTTGCGACCAATTGCTCTCCAATGCCATTCAACTGCGTTTTCAATGCGGTTCAATGCTTTTCAAGGCTCTCCCCATCCCCTAAGCCCCATGCCACCCCGTTTTCCAAAAACATCTTCCATACCATGGACATTTTCACCCCGCTTTCCGCTTACCCACAATCAGCCCCCCAAAAAAGCGATTTTATGTGCTTCTGTAACTAAGAGTGCCTAAGTTCGCATGCAGTGCCATGCTGTGTACATCAAACATTCAATAGCGACATATTGCTGCGTAATCGCGTACAAAGCTATTGACATGGTTTTTCATTGTCATTCAATGCCATTCAAGGCAATCAAATAAGCTACTGACTCCAACGGAGTGGGACTCCCAATGATTTGAACCTTGCTAAATGTAATTCAAAATACCGCTTACCACCCAGTGCCACCCAAAGTCATTCAGCCCCGAGGGCTAGACCCACCGCCCCCACCCCCGCGCCCTGGGACGGCCTCCTACCGGAGCCTCCACCTCTCAAACTCGTCCATACCATACCATGGACATTTTCACCCCGCTTTCCGCTTACCCACAATCAGCCCCCCCAAACCCCCCCAGAGCCACGCCCACCGCTCAAACCCGTCCCTCCCCATCCCCTAAGCCCCATGCCACCCCGTTTTCCAAAAACATCTTCCATACCATGGACATTTTCACCCCGCTTTCCGCCTACCCACAATCAGCCCCCCCAAACCCCCCCAGAGCCACGCCCACCGCTCAAACCCGTCCCTCCCCATCCCCTAAGCCCCATGCCACCCCGTTTTCCAAAAACATCTTCCATACCATGGACATTTTCACCCTGCTTTCCGCTTACCCGGACGGGGAAGGGGACCTGGAAGGACCTGGAAGGACGGGCGTACCCCCCGCCCTTCTGCAATGCACACGTAATGCCACGCACACGCAGTAAGCTTGTACACTTTCTGAGTGTCTATTTTTTTTCGGTATATACTCGCTCCATACTAGGTAGCTTTGGTGCTTTTCGCACCACTTTATGGAGGCCAATGGGCCAATCTTCTTCCAAAACCAAAATCTTTCACCTGGAATCCGGTTCATAGGCTCATGCTCAGGAACCATCATTTAGTCCGCACACATGTCCCTTCCCTTTGCGTAACACCCTGCCCTTCCTTCCCTGGGGGTATCGCGGCATGCGCTGCACCGCCCCTTCCGCCCCTCCCCCCTAGGGGGGTAGGGTTTGTCCATGTCCCTCCTGCGCAGGAGACGACGGGGTGGGGTGGGGTGGGGGGGGGCATGCACGCAGTTGAGGCCGCGGTCACATTTTGTCGGCCCATTTGTGTGTGCTTCTTGCTTACTTGGGCCCTGGTTCCCCGTTTGCAGGGTATCTTTGTCTGATTGTGCCCCATGTGCGGTGCTTAACGGCCGAATCTGTTCGTTGCTGGCCCGTTCGGACGCGGACAATGATTTGTGCCATGTGATGTTTTTTCCAATCTGTTGCACTCGGTGACGTTGCCGATCGATGTGCACAGTGATACAGTGGTACTTAATGCTACTGGAATGCACAATGTGCTTTTTTACTGAAGGGTGCTTAAGTTCACATCCACTGATTAAGAATACTTGATGCCACTTAAATATACTTGTTGTGCCTGAAGTGTTTTTGTTACTAAAGAGGGCTTAAGCGCACGTAAGTGCATTTTAAAACACTTGGACTTTTAGTGCTTTTGGTCAGAGCTGAGAAAGCACACAGGACTCAAGAACCCTTACAACGACTTAAGTTCCAACTAAATAGCGATTAAGTATCCTAAAGATCAAGCTATATTGGGCGACTCTTTCCTTTTCCCGATACTTAAGTGTGCACATCCAGCAATCAAGAATACTTAATGCCACTTAAATATACTTGTTACTAAAGAGGGCTTAAGCCCACGTAAGTGTACTTTAAAGCACTTGGACTATCAATGCCTTTGGTTAGAGCTGAGGTAGCACAAAGGACTTAAGAACCCTTACAGCCACTTAAGTTCCAACTAAATAGCCATTAAGTATCCTAAAGATTGAGCTATATTGGACAACTAAAGTGTGCTTTGGTGCACTTAAATGTCTAGAGACATACGTGCAAACAACACGGAGCTCAGAAATGTTATGGTTGGGGTTAGCTTCCGGGTTAATCGACTAAAGAGTGCTTAACTTTAAATGTTGAACGTGAGTGTACTTTATGCTACTTCAATGTACTTGAGCGATTTTATGTGCTTCTGTAACTAAGAGTGCTTAAGTTCGCATGCAGTAACAACCAATACGTAATACCACTTACATACACTAGTCGTCTCCTACCTGGTTTTCGTACTAAAGAGGGCTTAAGCTCACCTAACTACACTCTAAAGCACTTGAACAAGAAAGTGCACCTAGTGCCCCTTAAGTGTCCTTACGTGTGTGTTCGAGTGAAGAGTGCCCACAGTAAGTGTACTTAATGCTACTGGAATGCACAATGTGCTTTTTTACTGAAGGGTGCTTAAGTTCACATCCACTAATTAAGAATACTTGATGCCACTTAAATATACTTGTTGTGCCTGAAGTGTTTTTGTTACTAAAGAGGGCTTAAGCGCACGTAAGTGCATTTTAAAACACTTGGACTTTTAGTGCTTTTGGTCAGAGCTGAGAAAGCACACAGGACTCAAGAACCCTTACAACGACTTAAGTTCCAACTAAATAGCGATTAAGTATCCTAAAGATCAAGCTATATTGGGCGACTCTTTCCTTTTCCCGATACTTAAGTGTGCACATCCAGCAATCAAGAATACTTAATGCCACTTAAATATACTTGTTGTGCCTGAAGTGTTTTTGTTACTAAAGAGGGCTTAAGCCCACGTAAGTGTACTTTAAAGCACTTGGACTATCAATGCCTTTGGTTAGAGCTGAGGTAGCACAAAGGACTTAAGAACTACAACCACTTAAGTTCAACTAAATAGCCATTAAGTATCCTAAAGATTGAGCTATATTGGACAACTAAAGTGTGCTTTGGTGCACTTAAATGTCTTGAGACATACGTGCAAACAACACGGAGCTCAGAAATGTTATGGTTGGGGTTAACTTTCGGGTTAAAAAGCCCTCTAAAGTGCACTTAAGTGCACTAAAGCATCCCCCTAAGAGTACTTAAAGATGCTTAAGTTACATTAAGCACACTTAACATGGCAGTTAACTATCAACCAGCGTGAAGGCAACACACATTCAGCCAAATTTAAACAACTATGCCACACTATACAATAGCAAAAGGGAATTTCGGGAATTTTGGACCAAGGCCCATGCCTTTGAAAGAACTTTGGAGCAAGGCGTTGCCTTTGGAAAGGTGTTGGGAGCAAGGCACACCAATTTAAAGGCTGTGGGGCGAGGACCACCCCCTTTTTAGGGAACATTACCAAACTTAGGAGCAAGGACCACCCTTTTCAAGAGTAGTTGGGGAAATCGCAGCCGTTTGAAAGGATTTTGCTTTTTTGAAATGCTTTTGGACCAAGGCCCACGCCTTTCAAACGAGTTTGGAGCAATACCTGGCCTTTGAAAAGGTGTAAGCTTCAAGGCGCACCAATTTGACGGCTATGGGGCGAGGACCAACTCCTTTTTAGGGAATTTTGGTGCCTAGCATTCGAAAAGGTGTTGGGAACGAAGCACACCGATTCGAAGGCTATGGGCCCTTTTTAGGGAATTTAGGGGCAAGGCCTATCCTTTTCGAGAGTAGTTGGAGCACACCGCACCCGTTTGAGATAGTTTTTGCTTTTTTGAAATGCTTTTGGCTACCCCTCTCCAAGGGGTTGGATCTTGCTAGCAGAACCATTAGATCATTTTCATCTGGGTTGAATGGCAACCAATAGAAAAATCAAAAACAGCCAAGGAAAATAGAAATGCCTGCACTTCGTGGCTATTGCCTTCTAAAGGTTTTCTTTTCTATTGCATCCCATCCCTCTTTCAATCAACCCCCCGCTCAATACCATTCCAGGCAGCCGAGCTGCTACAGAATTTTGCCCAATGCTATTTAGTGATCCCCAATAGGCACCTATTGCAACACAATGCTGGTCAATGTAATCGGTAGCCGCTGAGTCTTGCTTGAGTGCTATCCTTTAACCGTGCCACTTTGCAAATTGCTTTTTTTGCCAAATATCAAAATGCACCAGTATACTTGCAACCAAGGTTTGGAACCTCGTAGTTTTGAAACTAACCGGTGTTAAAAGATTATTTTTACAACAATAACCAGTTTTGCCGATTAATGGTTTTCAAAATAACCGATGTTTTTCCAAGTAGTTGCCCTACTACTACTAACCCTACTAACCAAAATGTCGCCGTTGGCAGAAATAAGCCCATACAACCTGGAACACAGTGATCAAAACTACGTTGCAAGTTGCAATTTACCATTCGCCATCGTTTATTGCTACCAAAAGCCTCCGTTGAGTGCAAAAATTGGACAAAATGGTACTGCCGAAAAGAACCCAAAAAGCTTGGAACCATTCCGATTGATTGGTTTAAATGAGTTTTCAAAATAAACGTTTGTGCCAATTGCTTTGAAAATACCCTCCTATTATTGCCTATAACCGGTTTTTCCGATTACTTGGTAAAACCGGTTCCGAACCCTACCTCCAACAACCCTGCAGCACAAAGTAATTGCAAATCAGATGATCCCGGCGATGTCCAACTTGAATCCCAGAGACCTCGGTCATGCTGCAGAGCAGCATGAGCACATGGGATATAAACGCAATTGTTTGCAACGACAAAACAATGCAGAAAAATTTGGATACTAGATGCTGCACACCACACTGCATGTCATTGTCCGAAAGATCACTGATGAATGCGCGACTTATAAAAACACTAGATCATTTGGAATCTTGGATTAACTCTAAAAACGCCGGATCATGAGTTAGCTACAAAACATCAGAATCATGTATTAGCCGTGCAATTAGCCCGATCTGATAATGGGACTGTACCGGCCCTTACAGTCAATGGCCACCACTTGCGACCAATTGCTCTCCAATGCCATTCAACTGCGTTTTCAATGCGGTTCAATGCTTTTCAAGGCTCTCCCCATCCCCTAAGCCCCATGCCACCCCGTTTTCCAAAAACATCTTCCATACCATGGACATTTTCACCCCGCTTTCCGCTTACCCACAATCAGCCCCCCAAAAAAGCGATTTTATGTGCTTCTGTAACTAAGAGTGCCTAAGTTCGCATGCAGTGCCATGCTGTGTACATCAAACATTCAATAGCGACATATTGCTGCGTAATCGCGTACAAAGCTATTGACATGGTTTTTCATTGTCATTCAATGCCATTCAACACTTTCTGAGTGTCTATTTTTTTTCGATTGACCCTCAGCATTTTGTTGATGGATCCACCAGTAGTCCAGGCTATTCGGTGATTGGAGAAAATCCTGGGCTGTTCAAGTTCTGGAGTACTTCCCGCAGTTTTCAAATCATCATCTCAATTCCCGAGTTCAAATCCACGCTCGCAATCTTTCAATTGACGCCAAGCCACCTTTTCGTTCATCCCGAAAACACCATGAATTTCACCCTATTTGGAAGCTCCAAAGCCGCCGATGATGGCCTTTCAACGCTATTCAACTATTCTCCGTCACACCTCTTTCAAAAACACCAAGCCTCAAATTCGCCGTTGCAAACACGCTTTCCGTCACGCCAACTTGAAGCCATTGAAGGCAAAATATTTGACACACGCCAGCGCATTTTCGTTCCCGAAGTCTACCGCCGACTACAAGACTACTCCGAGTTTTACCTGGATGTGGAAGGCACCGATATTCAATCCGCCTTCGTTGGGAGCAACTCCACGGAAATTCTAGATCGAGGTAGGGTCTCTTCCGTTGCGCACAATAACTACAACGAGCTCGAAAAGCTTTTGTTCAAGCACAAGCGTTTCTACCTAAAGCCGTATGAGTTGGACTATTCCCAAGCCGAAGCCAAGGAGTCTCCACCCACCGCCACCCCGTGGGCTAAACAATTAAGAACCGTGCTAGATAAAGCCAAAGAAGAGAACAAAGACCTCAAAGGATGGTTCGTTATTCCGGCGTGGGACGCTCAAGTGGTTGCCGCCACCTTTCGCATGCTAGGCTCAACTTCCGCCCTTTTTCCTCTTCTTCCGTACATTTCTAGCGTGATATGTATGCACGGGGCGCAACTCCGGGACGCCTACAAGGTCAAAAGGGACGGCAAAGACTCCTACGAGTTCCGCACGAGCGGCCATCAAACGATGCCGTATGTTGCCTTGCTCCTAAACACCTCTTCCTTTGACGGGTGCCGATATGAAGACATCAATTTTAAGTTTGAACCTTTCCGCTTCGCCGCCAAGCACGCCCATCCAACGGTGCGAGACCTCCGGTTGCACAAAACACTACGTTTTGAGGTGAGCATAGAGTTCCTTGATCACATTGAGCCTTCGCCGCCGGAAGAGAGAGATAAAACTAAACCAAGGCAACGCAAAATTGGAGACGCCCGTGCTTTCATGAAGTTAATGAACGAAATGTTTGTCCCCGCGCTAGCAAACGTATCGGTGAACACCAAAAATGCCTACTACCCGTTTGGCCACATAGTCCCTTCCGAGAGCCCGCATTGGGCCTACTACCGGTTTGATTGGGAACTCCCGTCTCGCTTTGCCGACGAGCTCATGTTTAAGGTCCGAGAGTGCGCCCAATTCCTCACCGGAGGACTCCTTGCAATGGACATGCACGCTTTGCCGACTACCGAAGTGTATCGAGCCGTGATCGCTAGGGACCGAAAGGAAAGAAACAAAGACCTACAAGCTCCGGAAATGCTCACCATGATGATCGCCAACCTGCCCGGTGGACGGGGCGCCTCACCGCCCCTAGGAGCGATGTTCCGGTCTAAAGATTCCTTGGTCGTGGCGATTGACACCACTCACGCACCGTGCGACGTCATGAAGACCGGTGTCCAAACGTTAGCTATCCGCTTCTTCCACTCATGCGGCATTGTTCTCTTTCATGGCATAGATGGGCAATTAGTGCGGTTCTCGTCACGATCCGACGGCAACGCGAGGTCCGCGCCTTCGGGCGCCCCCGAGCGAGCCCACGCGACGCCGGCCCCGCCCTCATACGACTCATCTAAGGCCCCGAAGACCGCCGTGCTCCTAGTGGCCCCAAGATCGGCGCACGCTCTCGACTTGCGCGTCCAAGCGGGGTTCCTTGGCCCGTACGTGTCGTTCGAGCCCACGAGGCCTCCCTACGAACACCAACAAGCCTACCTCGTGGTCTACGAAAAGGGGGAATCCGCGCTGCTAGCGCATGATTTCAAATATGGAGACGCTGCCTTTGCCCCACTACACCGCAACCTCATCGCCCTCGAGAAGATCCTCCCCGCTCAAGACCCGGATGTGGCCGAACACGAGCGACCCATAGTGCAGCGCCTCCAAGCGGGAGCCGCCTTGGGGTCCACGGCCTTCGTGTCCCAACTTGTCACCGCCCTTCGTGAAAGGCCCGCTACGGGGCTGACTGAGCGCATCAGCGAGTGGAACGCGGCACCGGAGGACGCCGGCGCCGCTACGCCAACGCCGGGACCAAGCCGCATCGAAGAGATGTCCGAGACCAGCGTCCCGCTGCTTGCTCCACTAGGAGGCGAGGCGACCACCCTCCTACCCCCCGACCACGGTGCCCCCACCCCCGCCTCGGATATTCAAATCGACCCCCGCCTCCCCGCTGGTTTTTATTACGTCCGCGACGTATTCTCCGAAAGCCAAGAGGAAACGGTAAAAAAGATTCTCCACGACAACACGTGGGAGAAGTACCACGGGCGCTCAGTCCAACACTTCGGCCACGCATACCTCGGCCCGAGCAAAGTCGCCGCCACGTCCCCCATCCCGGAAGAGTTTTCCTCCATCCTCCAAACCTACAATGCCGCGCTGGAGCGGCTAGGCCTCTCACACCCTCCTCCCAACCAAATCACGGGCACAATGTATCTCCCGGGAGAGGGCATCGGCTACCACGGGGACGACCCCGTGCTAGGCGACCCAGTGTCCATTTTTGGTTCCCAATCGGACACCACAATGTTCTTTAAGAACCCCTCCAACGGGGACTCCTTTCGCATCCGCCTGTTTGCCCGCTCTCTCCTGGTCCTCACGGGGGCCGCACGCCATGAGTGGCACCACGGTGTACCTCGACGGAGAGAAGACGAAGTGTTTGGGCTAACCGTCCCTCGTACCGTCCCTCGCCTCGCTCTAATCCTCCGACACATACCACAGGCAAGCTAACCCACGAAAGCCAGAGGGCCGGGTACCCGCCTCCTGCACTGTCCAGCCCCCTCTACCTGAACACAAAAGGGCCAAGATTCAGTGAACCACTGGCCCAGTCACGGCTTCCACCATCACAGGCAAGGGACTAGACGACGAGCTCACCTCGGCCGGGATACCGGCCGACCAAATTCAGCACTTTCTTTGCCTTAGCCAGCCCAGCCAGCCCGGCTCCCCAGTGCCCCCCCAGCCCCCCCCTATCCCGCCCCCCCCGAGATCCAAAACGCGCCTACGGAAGGGTTACCAACGGCCTCACCGCCCCCCCATACCCCTCCCTTCAGAACTGCGTTTTCTATCCCACAACTTGCAGAAGAAACCCATAGTGAGCAGCCAAATTCTCCGACACCTCAAGAACGACTTCGACATCCTCTTCCTCCAAGAAATCAATCACGCCCCCATCCTCCCCCACGTATACGCCTACGGTTCGGGCACTAAAGCCACCATCGTTTCGAATATCAGCCAAGACAAACACTCCAGAGGCGAGCATGGTTCCGTCTTGGTCTGTTCCCCCCGGCTCTCCCGCTTCGTTACCCCCCTTCCCCGACTAGATACAGAAGGGATGCTGGCGGCAGCCGTTCTCACTCTCCCGGGGGCCCCGCCCACCTTGCTGGTCTCGGTATACGCCCCAAGCACGGACGTCCACCGCTCAAAAATTGAAAACATCCTACGGCCACTCATGCATCAGTATCCCAACCACGTCCTCGGTGGGGACACCAATTGCATAATGTGCCCTGAACTAGACGGATCGAACCTCCAAACGGACAACGAATGGCCGTGGCTTCGCAGACAGATCACGAGCGACCCGCCGCGTCTCATCGATACCTTTCGGCACTTTCACCCGACCGAGCGGTCCTTCTCCCGATACCCCACCCCGTACAGGGCAAGCAGTAGCCGCCTTGACCATATTTTGCTCTCCCCGGCGGCCTCGGAATTTTTTGCCCCCACCTCTGCAACCATCCAAACCGACGACAAAACGTCAGACCACCACCCAGTCACGTACACCTCTCAAGTCCCCCCTCACCCTTTCACCGGAGCTCCCACCACTAAGAGGAAAGTTTTCCGAAAACTGACGGAGCGGGAACGCTCCAAGCACCACGACTCCCTTGCCCCCCTGGCGCGGTGGTGCGAGTCTACCCTCCCCCGCTTTGAGTCCTTGTCCTCGGCGGACATCGAGCTTTTCACAGACGTGGTGCTGGAGGAAGTGGCGACCAGTTACCACAGTATCACCACGCCGTCACGCCCTACCTCCTCGGCTCTGGTAAAGAAAATCAAAGAGTCCCTGCAAACCCTGCCCCCCCCCAACCATCCCAACTACCCCGCTTCCATGGACACGCTCAACAAACTCGTCAAGGAGTGGGAAACCACAGTGAACAAGGCCGCAACCACCAAAGTCCATCGGTGCCTAGTGAGGAAAACTAGGATCAAACGCACCATCAACGAGGCGCTCAACCCCGTGGAACGAGGTGAAATAACGCTGAAGCGCCCGGGCACCACACAGCTCGTCTCCACCCCCAAAGAAGTGGGCTCTATTTTCTCTTCTACACTCCTCACCCTGGGGGGCAGCCTCGAATATGCACCGCCGAACACTCTAGTGGATCGCCTACTCGCACACTCCCCCGCCTGCCCCGAACCCACAAAACACGGCCTCCTCCCTGACATTACCTGGGAATCGTTACGCAACACGCTTAAGAGGTCCAAGCCCAACAAGGCGGGAGGGCGGGACTTCACAAACAACTACACTTTGCACGTCTCTCCCCCCCCTATCCAACAATTCATTTGGAAGGTATGCAACTACTACCTCCACCGGCCGTTGCCCGAGAAATGGCTCGAAGCCAACATTATCTTGCTTTTTAAGAAAGGGGACGTGATGAACCCGGTAAATTACAGGCCTATAGCCTTGCTGAACAGCGTTTACAAAATAATTGCAACACACGCCAACCGAGAACTACTGGCAGCGGCCATTGAACATTCCATCATACACCCCACCCAGTTCGGCGGGCTTCCGAACCGCAGATGCCAGGACCACATTTTCAACCTCTTATCCACGTTTCGGGAATCGGTCGGTAGCTACAGCCTCTACATTGATTTCAATAAGGCTTTTAACTCCGTCCCCCACACCACCCTCTTCACAGTTCTATCCCGCCTGAACTTTCCTACGCCCCTTGTAAACCTCATTCAATCCTTGTACCGTGCCCCTCGCGACTTCCCAGTGGTGTCAGGTCAAACCCACTCCTCACACCTGCAAACCAGAGGCGTTCGGCAAGGATGCCCCATGTCACCAATCCTTTTCTGCCTCTACCTGAATGTGCTCCTCTTCGCCTTGCCGTCCCACGTCACTGCACCCCCCTCCTCACACGAATCGGGCCACGCCTTTGTTGACGACCTCCTCTATCGATCAGAGAATGGGGACCGCATACAGCAAGTTTTAAACTTCTTCGACACGGTCGCCAGGGAGTGGGGTCTAGACCTTAACCTCAGCAAAACCGAGATCCACGCTATGGGAACAGCTCCCCCCAGAACCTTCACCTCCCCCTCGGGCACCCCCCTGTCGACAACAAACCAAAAGACGGGGCAACCACACAATTGCTACAAATACCTAGGGGTATACATCTTCACCGCCAACCATGAGGCACAAACACTGGCATTGGCCAAGTCGGAAATACGCTCATTTTTCACAACCCTCCAACCCCTCCAGCTCACCCTTTCGGAATACATTCTCTTGGTGAACGTCCAACTCATCCCTATTCTTTCCTACCGCCTCATGGCACACCCCCTGGCCCTGAACGAGTTGGGGGCCCTTCAGGCCATGATCTGGCAAAATGTTGCGCATGACCCCTCCCCGGACAGAGCCAACAGGATCTCCCGCCTCGTCTCCCCTAAGGCCCGCTACACCCCTCGCCACCAGGGAGGCTTAGGACTCCGCCACTTCACTTTTTCAATTTGCATGGCCCTGGTAAACACCGCAATAAGGTACCTCAACGGAGACGGCCCGGCCTCGACAAACGAATCTTTTTCCGAAGCAATGCTCTCCACCACACGCAACCCAATCCAAGACACCATCATGAACGCATGCCACACCATAGGCTTCCGATACCACAGCACCGGCCTCTGGGCCTCCTGCCCCCCCTCCCTTTTCCTCCCAAAAGAAAAAGTCCAGGTCCGGTTCCTAGCCACCAAGCCGGCACCACAATACAGCAAGTTCGGCAACAGATTAAAACGGACGCCCCAGGACCTGGGGTTCCACCTAGGTACAGTCACGGAAGTGCACTCAGAATCGGCCACACTCCAGTTTTCGGACGGCACCACCCACACCATCAAAAACCCCGGTCTCCGCCGCAACGAGAAAGAATACACCTTTCAAAACCCAGCCATTTCTGTCCTCCCTCAACTGGCGGGGCGCCACGAACTGCTCACCCCCCCCCTTCTTCACCCTCAAGAATACATCCTCAACCCCCCCCCCGGGCCATACGGCGGGGTCCTACTCGACTCGTCACTGCATGGCGAGCTGTACCGGCTCCCAGATGAACCTCACTCCCTTGACCCCGACGACCTCGAAGAATGGGGTTGTGAAGCAGCCCTTGCCCTCCTCCTCGCATCGTCCCCCGGCACGACATGGGTGTACTTGGATGGCTCAGCGGGCGCCTTGGGCTACGGATCGGCGGCCACCCTGTTTTTTCCAAATGGCTCCAGATGGGTACTGTGCCAAACGTCCCCGTACCAGTCATCAGAGGGATCGGAGTTCTGGGCCGCTATTATGTTCCTACGGTGGGCCCTTGCATCTCACCCGCACCTCACCTTCGCCGTGCTAGGGGACAACCTCCACGTTATCACTGTTCTCTCTCCGAACACCCCCCCAGGCCTCCCATCACGCTCGCCAGCCGGCACGTGGGAATCCTCTCTCCAGTCCATCCAGGCCTCCCTACGCCCAGGGATGATCCAGGGTTGGGGGTGGATCAAGGGGCACGCCGGGTTCGTGGGGAATGAAATCTCAGATGCTTACTCAAAGTGGGCCGCCCACGTGATGGTCTGGGACCCCTCCCTCCTTCCCCCCCCCCCCGATAGGGTGCATATCCAGGGGCCCCCTCCCAGTCATACACAAATTGACTACAACCTCAATCAAGCATCTCCTCCCTCGCCACAAACACGAAAACATCCACGCACCGTCCAGCTTCCATTTTTACAATCACACTTCGTGGTTCAAAGGCCTCCCTTTCAAATGGTCCTCCGGAAATTTCAACATGGCGCCATTTGCTTTCCACGACGACTTGCGCCCTCGCCATTGCCACGCTTGCCCCGACCCGCACCCGATGGATGTTATCTCTTTCGTCTCACACTGCCCAACGTGCGAACACCTGGTCCAAACCTACATTCAATGCTGGCGCCCCCCCTTCACCACGGTGGTGTCCCAATGGTGGTCCGCGACCACACACGTGGGGGAGAGACGCAATTTCGTCCGGGGGCTTGTTCCCATGACGCTGTACACCAAACTCACAACCCCCCCCTCCGGCCGAAGAAAACCAGCACACTGTCACGACTTAAAACTCGCCCTGAAGGATCGTGTTCCCCTGCTCCTCAGCGCCCTATACCGCACGCTGGAATGGCTAAAAGACCACCCCCCTCCAGCCCCGCTCACCCCCCCTACGGGCCCCAACTCATGGGGACGCCCCTGGTCGCCCTACAGCACGTCGCACACCGCCCAACAACGCCCCTCCCCCGCCTACCACCCTCCCCCCCCCCTCCCGGACAAAGTTGCACACAAGCCCCCAAAGCGCCCCCGCCCCCCATCTCCTGCGGCACACACCAAAACTCGAAAACACGGCCGCCAGCCCCCAAGGCCCGTCCGGCCTCTATCACTGAAACGCGGTACCGCAAGTCAACCCCAGCCAGAGCCTCCGCCCCCCAAACGGCCGCTCACAATCAGGGACATGTTCAACCTCCCCCCCCCCCCTAGACCAGCACCCCCCCTCGCCGCCTCCGCCCCCATTTCCGCCCCTTCTCCTCGCATAACAAGGTACTTCGCACCAGCCCCCCCCTCCCCCGCGAGCACAAACTCACAATCGTCCTCACACTCGTCCAACGTGTCATCTCTTTGAAAAAACCACACTTACACATTTTCTCACGCCGACCCTCGACAGCCCTAGCGGCGCAATCAATCAGTACTACCACACTGGCACTCACCAGTCACTTCTGCAAATGAATCCCTCCCCCAAGCCACCCCCCGTGCTCAAGCCGTCATGCTCTAACCCCCAATCCGCAACCACACCGCCTTCGGGTATCAAGCAGGGACCCCGGCCTGCGGTTGTCTATAACGGGGCTGCCAAGTCTCTTTGAGATGAAGCAGACGAGGACAGCAACGTGCAGCGGTACTCAGCCCGCGATTGAACTTGATTTCGGGCTCCCGCCCCTCCCCAAAAAAGCTTGGCGCGCAAGAGCCTTTCTCCCCGGCCTGGCCAGCCACAAAAGGCGCCGTTCAGTGCAAAAAATTCAATGCCATTCAAGGCAATCAAATAAGCTACTGACTCCAACGGAGTGGGACTCCCAATGATTTGAACCTTGCTAAATGTAATTCAAAATACCGCTTACCACCCAGTGCCACCCAAAGTCATTCAGCCCCGAGGGCTAGACCCACCGCCCCCACCCCCGCGCCCTGGGACGGCCTCCTACCGGAGCCTCCACCTCTCAAACTCGTCCATACCATACCATGGACATTTTCACCCCGCTTTCCGCTTACCCACAATCAGCCCCCCCAAACCCCCCCAGAGCCACGCCCACCGCTCAAACCCGTCCCTCCCCATCCCCTAAGCCCCATGCCACCCCGTTTTCCAAAAACATCTTCCATACCATGGACATTTTCACCCCGCTTTCCGCTTACCCACAATCAGCCCCCCCAAACCCCCCCAGAGCCACGCCCACCGCTCAAGCCCGTCCCTCTCCATCCCCTAAGCCCCATGCCACCCCGTTTTCCAAAAACATCTTCCATACCATGGACATTTTCACCCCGCTTTCCGCTTACCCACAATCAGCCCCCCCAAACCCCCCCAGAGCCACGCCCACCGCTCAAACCCGTCCCTCCCCATCCCCTAAGCCCCATGCCACCCCGTTTTCCAAAAACATCTTCCATACCATGGACATTTTCACCCCGCTTTCCGCTTACCCACAATCAGCCCCCCCAAACCCCCCCAGAGCCACGCCCACCGCTCAAACCCGTCCCTCCCCATCCCCTAAGCCCCATGCCACCCCGTTTTCCAAAAACATCTTCCATACCATGGACATTTTCACCCCGCTTTCCGCTTACCCACAATCAGCCCCCCCAAACCCCCCCGCTATGAAGCATTGGGGACCCCCGAGACGGCAGGGGTTAGGTAGCCACTATGCCCACATGTGGGCCATTTCTGATTTTGTCCCCCGCTATGAAGCATTGGGGACCCCCGAGACGGCAGGGGTTAGGTAGCCACTGTGCTCACATGTGGGCCACTTCCTATTTTCTCCCCCGCTATGAAGCATTGGGGACCCCCGAGACGGCAGGGGTTAGGTAGCCACTATGCCCACATGTGGGCCATTTCTGATTTTGTCCCCCGCTATGAAGCATTGGGGACCCCCGAGACGGCAGGGGTTAGGTAGCCACTGTGCTCACATGTGGGCCACTTTCTATTTTGTCCCCCGCTATGAAGCATTGGGGACCCCCGAGACGGCAGGGGTTAGGTAGCCACTGTGCTCACATGTGGGCCATTTCTGATTTTGTCCCCGTGCACAGCATTGGGGACCCCCCGAGACGGCAGGGGTCAGGCAGCCACTATGCTCACATGTGGGCCACTTCCTATTTTGTCCCCGTGCAGAGCATTAGGGACCCCCAAGACGGCAGGGGTTAGGTAGCCACTGCTCTCACATGTGGGCCACTTTCTATTTTGTCCCCCGCTATGAAGCATTGGGGACCCCCGAGACGGCAAAGGTTAGGTAGCCACTGTGCTCACATGTGGGCCACTTCCTATTTTGTCCCCCGCTATGAAACATTGGGGACCCCCGAGACGGCAGGGGTTAGGTAGCCACTGCTCTCACATGTGGGCCACTTTCTATTTTGTCCCCCGCTATGAAGCATTGGGGACCCCCGAGACGGCAAGGGTTAGGTAGCCATTGTGGTCACATGTGGGCCACTTTCTATTTTGTCCCCCGCTATGAAGCATTGGGGACCCCCGAGACGGCAGGGGTTAGGTAGCCACTGTGCTCACATGTGGGCCACTTCCTATTTTGTCCCCCGCTATGAAGCATTGGGGACCCCCGAGACGGCAGGGGTTAGGTAGCCACTATGCCCACATGTGGACCATTTCTGATGTTGTCCCCCGCTATGAAACATTGGGGACCCCCGAGACGGCAGGGGTTAGGTAGCCACTGTGCTCACATGTGGGCCACTTCCTATTTTGTCCCCCGCTATGAAGCATTGGGGACCCCCGAGACGGCAGGGGTTAGGTAGCCACTGTGCTCACATGTGGGCCACTTCCTATTTTGTCCCCCGCTATGAAGCATTGGGGACCCCCGAGACGGCAGGGGTTAGGTAGCCACTATGCCCACATGTGGGCCATTTCTGATTTTGTCCCCCGCTATGAAGCCTTGGGGACCCCCGAGACGGCAGGGGTTAGGTAGCCACTCTGCTCACATGTGGGCCACTTTCTATTTTGTCCCCCGCTATGAAGCATTGGGGACCCCCGAGACGGCAGGGGTTAGGTAGGCACTGTGCTCACATGTGGGCCATTTCTGATTTTGTCCCCGTGCAGAGCATTGGGGACCCCCCGAGACGGCAGGGGTTAGGCAGCCACTATGCCCACATGTGGGCCAGTTCTGATTTTGTCCCCGTGCAGAGCATTAGGGACCCCCAAGACGGCAGGGGTTAGGTAGCCACTGTGCTCACATGTGGGCCACTTCCTATTTTGTCCCCCGCTATGAAGCATTGGGGACCCCCGAGACGGCAAAGGTTAGGTAGCCATTGTGCTCACATGTGGGCCACTTCCTATTTTGTCCCCCGCTGTGAAACATTGGGGACACCCGAGACGGCAGGGGTTAGGTAGCCACTGCTCTCACATGTGGGCCACTTTCTATTTTGTCCCCCGCTATGAAGCATTGGGGACCCCCGAGACGGCAAGGGTTAGGTAGCCATTGTGCTCACATGTGGGCCACTTTCTATTTTGTCCCCCGCTATGAAGCATTGGGGACCCCCGCGACGGCAGGGGTTAGGTAGCCACTGTGCTCACATGTGGGCCACTTCCTATTTTGTCCCCCGCTATGAAGCATTGGGGACCCCCGAGACGGCAGGGGTTAGGTAGCCACTATGCCCACATGTGGGCCATTTTTGATGTTGTCCCCCGCTATGAAACATTGGGGACCCCCGAGACGGCAGGGGTTAGGTAGCCACTGTGCTCACATGTGGGCCACTTCCTATTTTGTCCCCCGCTATGAAGCATTGGGGACCCCCGAGACGGCAGGGGTTAGGTAGCCACTGTGCTCACATGTGGGCCATTTCTGATTTTGTCCCCCGCTATGAAGCATTGGGGACCCCCCGAGACGGCAGGGGTTAGGCAGCCACTATGCCCACATGTGGGCCAGTTATGATTTTGTCCCCATGCAGAGCATTAGGGACCCCCAAGACGGCAGGGGTTAGGTAGCCACTGCTCTCACATGTGGGCCACTTTCTATTTTGTCCCCCGCTATGAAGCATTGGGGACCCCCGAGACGGCAGGGGTTAGGTAGCCACTGTGCTCACATGTGGGCCACTTCCTATTTTGTCCCCCGCTATGAAACATTGGGGACCCCCGAGACGGCAGGGGTTAGGTAGCCACTGCTCTCACATGTGGGCCACTTTCTATTTTGTCCCCCGCTATGAAGCATTGGGGACCCCCGAGACGGCAGGGGTTAGGTAGCCACTGTGCTCACATGTGGGCCACTTCCTATTTTGTCCCCCGCTATGAAGCATTGGGGACCCCCGAGACGGCAGGGGTTAGGTAGCCACTATGCCCACATGTGGGCCATTTCTGATTTTGTCCCCCGCTATGAAGCATTGGGGACCCCCGAGACGGCAGGGGTTAGGTAGCCACTGTGCTCACATGTGGGCCACTTTCTATTTTGTCCCCCGCTATGAAGCATTGGGGACCCCCGAGACGGCAGGGGTTAGGTAGCCACTGTGCTCACATGTGGGCCATTTCTGATTTTGTCCCCGTGCAGAACATTGGGGACCCCCCGAGACGGCAGGGGTCAGGCAGCCACTATGCCCACATGTGGGCCAGTTCTGATTTTGTCCCCGTGCAGAGCATTAGGGACCCCAAAGACGGCAGGGGTTAGGTAGCCACTGCTCACACATGTGGGCCACTTTCTATTTTGTCCCCCGCTATGAAGCATTGGGGACCCCCGAGAAGGCAAAGGTTAGGTAGCTACGGTGCTCACATGTGGGCCACTTCCTATTTTGTCCCCCGCTATGAAACATTGGGGACCCCCGAGACGGCAGGGGTTAGGTAGCCACTGCTCTCACATGTGGGCCACTTCCTATTTTGTCCCCCGCTATGAAGCATTGGGGACCCCCGAGACGGCAAGCGTTAGGTAGCCATTGTGCTCACATGTGGGCCACTTTCTATTTTGTCCCCCGCTATGAAGCATTGGGGACCCCCGAGACGGCAGGGGTTAGGTAGCCACTGTGCTCACATGTGGGCCACTTCCTATTTTGTCCCCCGCTATGAAGCATTGGGGACCCCCGAGACGGCAGGGGTTAGGTAGCCACTATGCCCACACGTGGGCCATTTCTGATGTTGTCCCCCGCTATGAAACATTGGGGACCCCCGAGACGGCAGGGGTTAGGTAGCCACTGTGCTCACATGTGGGCCACTTCCTATTTTGTCCCCCGCTATGAAGCATTGGGGACCCCCGAGACGGCAGGGGTTAGGTAGCCACTGTGCTCACATGTGGGCCACTTCCTATTTTGTCCCCCGCTATGAAGCATTGGGGACCCCCGAGACGGCAGGGATTAGGTAGCCACTATGCCCACATGTGGGCCATTTCTGATTTTGTCCCCCGCTATGAAGCATTGGGGACCCCCGAGACGGCAGGGGTTAGGTAGCCACTGTGCTCACATGTGGGCCACTTTCTATTTTGTCCCCCGCTATGAAGCATTGGGGACCCCCGAGACGGCAGGGGTTAGGTAGCCACTGTGCTCACATGTGGGCCATTTCTGATTTTGTCCCCGTGCAGAGCATTGGGGACCCCCCGAGACGGCAGGGGTTAGGCAGCCACTATGCCCACATGTGGGCCAGTTCTGATTTTGTCCCCGTGCAGAGCATTAGGGACCCCCAAGACGGCAGGGGTTAGGTAGCCACTGTGCTCACATGTGGGCCACTTCCTATTTTGTCCCCCGCTATGAAACATTGGGGACCCCCGCGACGGCAGGGGTTAGGTAGCCACTGCTCTCACATGTGGGCCACTTTCTATTTTGTCCCCCGCTATGAAGCATTGGGGACCCCCGAGACGGCAAGGGTTAGGTAGCCATTGTGCTCACATGTGGGCCACTTTCTATTTTGTCCCCCGCTATGAAGCATTGGGGACCCCCGCGACGGCAGGGGTTAGGTAGCCACTGTGCTCACATGTGGGCCACTTCCTATTTTGTCCCCCGCTATGAAGCATTGGGGACCCCCGAGACGGCAGGGGTTAGGTAGCCACTATGCCCACATGTGGGCCATTTTTGATGTTGTCCCCCGCTATGAAACATTGGGGACCCCCGAGACGGCAGGGGTTAGGTAGCCACTGTGCTCACATGTGGGCCACTTCCTATTTTGTCCCCCGCTATGAAGCATTGGGGACCCCCGAGACGGCAGGGGTTAGGTAGCCACTGTGCTCACATGTGGGCCATTTCTGATTTTGTCCCCGTGCAGAGCATTGGGGACCCCCCGAGACGGCAGGGGTTAGGCAGCCACTATGCCCACATGTGGGCCAGTTGTGATTTTGTCCCCGTGCAGAGCATTAGGGACCCCCAAGACGGCAGGGGTTAGGTAGCCACTGCTCTCTCATGTGGGCCACTTTCTATTTTGTCCCCATGCTATGAAGCATTGGGGACCCCCGAGACGGCAGGGGTTAGGTAGCCACTGTGCTCACATGTGGGCCACTTCCTATTTTGTCCCCCGCTATGAAACATTGGGGACCCCCGAGACGGCAGGGGAGAGGTAGCCACGTTGCCCACTTGTGGGCCACTTCTGATTTTATCCCCCCGCTCTGAAGCGGTGGGGATCCCCGATACGGCAGGGGTGGGGTAGCCAATTCGCCCACTTGTGGGCCACTTCTGATTTTATCCCCCCGCTCTGAAGCGGTGGGGAATCTGGTACGGCAGGGGTGAGGTAACAACTTTGCCGACTTGTGGGCCACTTCTGATTGTATCCCCCCGCTCTGAAGCGGTGGGGATACCCGATACGGCAGGGCTGAGGTAGCCACTTTGCCCACTTGTGGGCAACTTCTGATTTCATCCCCCCGCTCTGCAGCGGTGGGGAGGAATACAACGAGAGGTCTCAAAAATGTGCTCAAAACACAATTTTGCAGCGTGTGCCCAAAATGCAGCCCTTGAAACGACATGGGAACCAGGCCTGCTTGACATGCCCCACCATCATGTGCAATGGCTCTTAGGTTATTGATGGAATCAAGCAGCCTGAAGGAGGCAAACATGGTGGAAGCTTTATTAATGATCCATGGAGGGCCAAAAGGTTGATGTGCTGTTTTGTGCCTGCTCTGTCATGGTGGGCTTTGCCCGCGGAGTGCTCGCTTTGCCTGTGGCTGTGTAGTCCCACAACTCACTTCATTTGCTTGCTACACGGACAAATACGGCCCAGCTGGGTCCCACTTAAACACTTCGGGAGAGCCGCATGGCTCCCATGGTTGTGGTGACACTTTGCCCGCATGTGGGCCACATAAATACTTTTGATTCATGTGCCCGCGCTTGGCTAGGGGACCCCCGAGCTAGGAGGGGTGATCGATGTAGCCACCTTGCCCACATGTTGACCACGTAGCTATTTTTGATTCATGTCCCCGCGTTTTGCGTTGGGGACCCCGAGCTGGCATGGGTGATGTAGCCACTTTCCCCACATGCGGGGCACATAGATACTTTTGACGAATCTTCGTGTGCTCGGCGTTGGGGACCAGTTAGCTGGCATGGGTGATGTAGGCAGTGTACCCACATGTGGGCCAGGTAGCTATTGGTAGATTTCACTAGATTGCGGAGAGAACGGGACCACAACCTACGAGCACCCGGCGACCCTCATTGCGCTAGGTCCTCCGCAAGACACCAAATGGGCCTCGCTTGCTTTGCTTGTTGCATCTATGCACTTGTGGCCTTGTGCATGTGTTTGATCTTTTAGGTCTTTGCGAGCAATGCAACAAGGCTACAAAAAAATCAATGTGAAGTTTATCCACCTCACACCTGCAGACCTCCTTGATGGGCGACTCAACGTGCCACAAGCATGGCAAGATGCTTTGTTGTATGTGACCCTCTTTTACACTAATTAGTTTCACGCATCCCATCCCACGCAGTGCTCCATTACACAAGCATTACTTCATCTATCCCACAGCGTCAAGGATGATGCTGGCAACTATGTGGCAAGCCGTGTAGCAATTATGACCATTAAGAACACTAATTTCCGTGATGAAGCATGGGCATCCTACGGAGGTCATCATGCCATGGACCCTGATGACCAATCACTTGCTGACGAGCTTCATGCATTTCATGAATGGCAAGAGGTATGGGACCATTAAATTCAGGATGGTGCCACGCGAGGTCTAAACTACTATCGGCCAATGGGTAAGCTGTGGAATTCATGTTCAAGAATTGTTGTGTGTGTGCCTCCAATTGTCCGAATTAGTAGTGTGCGGGAATTGTTCCTTGTGAGTAGTTATTGTTGCCTCAGCATCATGAAGGGGGGTTGTCCATTGCAAAGGACATAGCAAAGAACAAATTCCTAAATTGCCACCCTAAGTGAGAGACCCGGTATGCAGGAAAAGGTGCTACCATCTGAAACAAGAAATTTGTCAGCGCCAATGTGAATGTGTATCCATGTGGTGCGAGAGAGAAACAAAGGGGTGAAAAGAATGAAGAGTGGATGGATTGGGAGGTTTGCATGCATCATAAGGTTATATAAGGGACTGCCCCTTTTGCAAATGCCTTTGTGGAGTAGCACAAGCCTCCTCCCATGCACATGCCTTTGTAGGCACCCGAAGAAGAGCGTTCTCAATCCGACATGCCAAACGCGAAAATCATCAAGGATTACTACAAGGACATGGTATCCTTCTTAATGCGTCCTTGGAGGGGAGGCCCGTTGCCCGAGGGGATTTGGTGTATACTAATCAAAAAAATCCGCTCAACTTATCTTCCAGGGAAATGAAGCAAATGATTGCGAAAAAGAAGAAGAAGAAGAAGAAGACAGGGTTCAGCCAAAACGCAAGCGCCGGATCAATGATGAAGACGATACAGCAGTGTGTGCATGCCGCTTCCTCATATTTGACGCAAATCTAGACTTGACACAAATCTACGCCGCCACAATATTGCATTCCATTCTTGAAGGTACGCAGAAGAAAACGCACGAAAGCAGTAAGAAGAACAGAATCAAGAAACTCAAGGTATCTTTAGCGGCCCACACATAATTAACCCGTAAGGCACTCCACACACCACACCCTGAAAACACTAGCATCCACGTGAGATGTACAGCCTAAACCAAGGAAAATCGCATAACGCTGGGACTCAAGAGTACCCTCCGTCAAACTTCATAATGCACCCTTCGATTCAGCTCATAAATGTACCCAAAGTATATCATGCCTGGGTGGGGATCAATGCGAATGCAATTTTCATGTGATCTTTGCAACCCAGGGTTGAAAATGTCATCCAGCTGCACGACACCGAGGAACCATGGCAGAAACATCCATGGTTGAGGTATGCACTTGTGCTAACCAGCATGTGCCTCTAGCCCAAGCTGTTAATCAAGCAAACATGGCAAGCCAACTAGTTCTACTTTTGAACGGGCATGATAATCTACACGGCACAGCGTTGCCTCATTCTTGGCTGCTTTTTTTAGTGTGACCTTGCATGTAAGCCATTTTTGTTAATTTGTGTATGTGTAGTCTTGAAGATGCCTTACAATCATGGGCCACAAGGAAGGGGAGGTTGCAAGATGGCATGACCCCGTTGGAAGCTGCGATACGTGTCCTTGTGGCTGTGGTGCTCGGTGAGAGCGAAGAAGCTGTTAGGGAAGGTAACTCTCCCTTCTTCACCTTTGTTAAGCCTCATGCGCCTCACACAATCACTAGTGAAAAATTGAAAGTGCAAAGTCTGCAATGTGGAGTGAGAACAAGCCCTCATGTCAAGCATGTCAAACACACCTACAACCCATTTTGGCGGGTGACAGGTTGGAAAAGACCAACAGTGCAGTTGTAATTGGAACACTAGGGGGCTTTGAGGACAGCATGTCAATACTGTGTAAAGGAAGTGGAGAGCAAGCGTGACTTACCATCATGTTGCCATTGCCGACTGTGAACCAGTGACCGCAGCCAATCATGTCCCCCTTGTGAAGGCCGCAACAATGTAGTATACCTTGCTCTTTGGTGATGTAAGCCCCGAGATCAAACAAGGCTCTGCTAGCCCGCCATCCTTGCAAGCCATGGTGGATGTGATGTCATGCCCTCCCGCCACACATGCTCACTGCCTCGTTGTAAAAATGTAACATCACAAAAGTGATGGCTTGCATGGATGAGGAGGAATGGACAGTTGTATTGTATGTATGTATGCACACATGCATGCATGCATGTATGTATGCATGTATGTATGTATGTATGTATGCATGCATGCATGAACACACTCTCCATCCCTCTCATTAAGCCTCTCCGTCGGTCTCCCTACCCGTTCATCCCCCTCTGTGACCCTGTGTTGCAGGCGGGGATCTGGATTGTGCAAACACAATGCTCATGAAAGAAATTGATTGCAAGAGTTCCGAGCTACTTGGGATGATTGAAAAGCACGAGAACGATATGTGTGAATCGGCAGCATTGGTCGTTCAAGATAACGAACCTTGGGTACTAGTAACTCGGGGATGTGAGAGGATGATTGTCACTATAGGTGTGTGTGCTAGTGCACGCTGCATATTATTGGCTAGGCAGTAGATGTGTTTGAATGTTAAATTCTTCACCATCACGTGAATGAGTGAATGAATTAATAGCTGTGCTTGATACTTGTACTTGATACTATGACTATATCATTAAAATGAGAGAGTGTTGTGTTGCATACACCTACGCCCAAACCACAAAATGCAGAGCGTCCGTTTCCAACCACTTGCCCACAATCATTCATGCAAAAAAATGTGACTCTCACCCTATTGCTTACAGGCCCCGACAAGACATACAAAGTTGTCAAGCTAGGTATGCATTGTGGTAGTCAGATGGATCCCCAAGAAAAGTTTGAAATGGGCTAGTTGGGTCACAAAATCTACAGCTATTGTCATTCCTTCAGATATTGAGGTGCTTGGCAATGCACGGCTATTGCTATCCTTTGTTGGATCGGATCAACTGTTGGATCCCCCCGAGAATTTTAAGCGGGACATCATGGGCCCAATGTTGCAAGATTGTCCACAAGTAAAAAATGCTATCCATTGGAAGGACCTCAGAATTCAATATATTTCGATGCTGGAGCTGCACAAGAATTATGGAGGTATGTAGAATAAGGCCCTTGATGTTGCTGCATGTCGTTACATGGCTGCATGCACGTGCGAGTTACAGTGTGTCCAATCCGCAGTCTTGGCAGTGTGTCCAAAATTGATGGACTTGACTTTGCTCGTCAGCGGCTTCTAGGGGCTTCTATAAAATGTGTGGAACTGCACGTGAGGAAGTAAGAATCACTATTAGGTGAGAGGGGAAGAGAGAGAGACAGAGAGAGAGAGAGAGAGAGAGAGAGAGAGAGAGAGAGAGAGAGAGAGAGCGAGAGCGAGAGAGAGAGAGAGAGTTGGCGCTGGGCCCCAACCAGGTAAACACTTCAGTCCATCAGCTCATTGAAGCAAGAACTATGCACAGACGCGAGTATGTACAACTAAAAAGCGTAAGCCACCCGGGGCCAAACTGTTGTCCCCCTCCTCGGTTGGACCTTCACCTCATACACACCAATCATGAAGATACTCCCAGGCAAATTGGAACATCATCAACCATTGAGAGGCCCGACAAGCTGTACGCAATAGAAAACTAGAACCAACAGCGCAACCTGCTATGGCCAAACTGACAAGTTGACACAAAGGTGGTGACTTGCACTTTCAAAGTAGCGTCTCGCACCACGGAAACCTTCAAACAGTGAGGGGCAGCTCAATTGCACGCTACAGCGAAGACTGGCGTCACTCCCACGGCAGTTGAGGAGGCTCCCATCTAGTAGTATCCGCGGAGGGGAAGGACCTCAAACTAATCCCTGTAAGCCGCACAACAAATCACGTGGGGTGCCATCGTTGGGTGTGTGTGCTGCAAGGCAAGTTGTTACTGCGTTGGGGGTCGGGGCTGGGGGGTTGCTATCTTTCAGTAGTTTTGGCACATTTGCGATCTAGTGCCTCCACATCTCCTTGCAGAGCAATTCCTCATGGAGTTGAAAGATGCCGTGCAGATATTTGAGGGGAAACTAAAGGAAAGATTGATCTTTCTTGTTGACAAGCGCAGCAAGGTCTTCCTCTTCATGCCACTAATAGCCAAAATCTTCGCTCGACTGCATGTCATGTGAAATGTGTTGCTAGGAGCCCATTTTGCCTTTGGTATCCCCCTTCGCATCCACAAACTACCTATCTTTGCAGGAAAACCCGCAAATGTGCCGAGATGGTGCACGGGCACTGGCCAACGACTTCAAGGCACAGATACGATCAACTCAATGCAGCAATGTTCCAGACTTTGAAGCTGAATACAGAATTTGGCACAAGAGTATCACAGATGCGTGGCCACTGAAATATGTATGCGCCTCAAAGTGACAGCACCTCATCGTGGGGCCGTATGATGGGGATAGCAAGGGGCGAAATGAGGGCATGACACAGGGTTGTCTGAGGGTGTAGCGTTGGGCTTAAATAAGGGCATGATATGGGGTTGCTTGAGGGTGTAGTTTGGACTGTGGTGGGCTCTCTTTGACCCATGAAGATTGCCCCCCCCCCCCGGCCCCCACGGCGGTTCCACCTTAACGGCAATACCAAAAGTCTCTGAGCATTGTGCAACACCTCAAGTTAGCCGTTGATGCCAATGTGTGCACCACATGGTGTTCCTTATTGCACATTTCTTGGGGTTGAATACTCCTTGTTCTGCACAAATGTACTATGCACAGGTCATGGACGAGGTTACATTCAAGAGCTGGAAAGACCGTGCAGCTGAGGATTTCAAGAAACTCATGCAAGTATTCTTTGACAGTGCAATGGGTATACCCGGACCTGATGGTTCATGGTTAGTGCCCCGGGCCAGGTAAACCATCCCGTCACTTGGCTAACCCACATATTTGTTGCAAATCGGAAGTGGTTCGGTTTCTTGGTTGACCATGAACTACCATTGTTTGGCTACCAGTGCTCGAGTACCACACCATTGGTCGTGTCATAGAACGTTAATCAACAACGTCTGCACAACATGAATGTGCCCCCGCCACTTTGGTTTTCCATGCAGCTGTTTGCGGCTCGTTCCCTGCTCGACAACCATAGCAATAAGGCACACGACTCATTGGGGTAGTGAAGACAAATGGTACACACCTAGCAAAAAATGTGTTCCGGAGAGGGGGGGATTTGGAGGTTTTTTTTTTCATGCCGTTGCATTGATATGCCCAAGTAAACTATATGTTTTATTGCAATGCCCATTGTACAGATGTCCTGAATTATGCCTTGAGGTTGGCATGAAAGAGGCTGCAGGCTTGGGCTTTCCCTTGAGAAGCGTAGAACCAGGAGACTACCATGCAGTGAGTACTGCTCAAAACAAGGTGTGATTATGCAGCAGATTTAGATGTGCTTGCAACTTGTCAAACTATGGTAAGAATGTTGGTTCCTATGCATATAGACGACAATACGGCTTTCAGATTGGGATCAACATGTGGTCAACCACACTATTGCAGAGGTGATGTTTCCACTTTGCCGACAGGTGGGGCCGCAAGCATTTTCTGATTATAGTCACGTCGCTGAGCCCACATGCGGGGTACACAACCACTTTGAATCTTGAATGCACCTTCGAGCGTTGCAAAAGGCCCAAAACTGCAAGGGCTAGCTAGCCATTGTAGGTTTTTGTGCCTGAGCCAAGCATTGGGGTTCCCAAAGTCGGTCGGGTTGATGTACCCATTTAATCCACATATGGGCCAAGCAGCAATTGCTATCTTTTGGGCACCTAGTGAGCATTCGGGAGCCAACAAGTAACAACCGTGATTGACCCATTTTGCTTGCATGTGTGGTAGGTAGGCATTTCCAATTTTGGTCGCCACGCTGAGTAATGGTGACCCCTTACACGGCAGGCTCCTGGCTCGGCAGGTGTGATTTAGCCGCTTTGCGGAGATGTGGGCAACAAAGATATTTTTGATTATTGTCTCCATGCTACCCATGGGCGCCCAGAGATGGTAGGGGTAAAGCAGCCGCTATGCACATACATGCAATGAAGGCATTGCTTAGTCTTGGGGATTGGGCACACGGGAGACGGCACAGTTGATGTAGCCAATCAACACACATGGGCGGTGTAGGTTTGAGCCCCGCACAGAGGGGTCTAAGTTGCCATTTGCGATTTTGGTTGTGTACTACACAACGCAAGATGAGAGCTAGTTCGGATCACAATGCCTATCTGCTTTTTAGCTTTCATCTTTAAGAAAACCCATGTGCCCCTTGACGTTCTACCGCCTTGCAGAAACAGTGGATATATCCTTCTTTCCTCGTTGATGAGGAAACTTTGCACCAACGACATACCATCCAACGTACATACTTCAGTGACCAGCTTGAGGATTGGTCTCGTGGGCGTGGTGCGGGGACCCCATGTGCAGAGTTGAAACGGAAAGGCATTGCAAGGAAAGATGGCAAGGTTTGTCCCAAGTCTCAGAAACTAGGGTGCGCGTCATGTAGTGCATGGTGTACGTCCCAAACTCTCGTTATCTGACAGGGCGTAAATTGGTTGCGTTACAACTACTACATGGATGATTCTTCTTACCTTCCATCCTTGCCATCACCAACCAACTCAATCAAAATACTAGCATCGTCTCGTGTCTCAGCTGCGTTTTGTGTTTGTACTTGAACCTCCCTATTCATGTGCTCAGATCCGAAAAGGCACCAAAAGAACGAAAAAAGTCCTCCGACCCGGAGAATATAACCTTAGCCAACAATACAAGACCATCCAAGGTGAGTGCTAACGACAATTGATCACCCGGCGTCATGCTTGCGTGATCCTTGTCCCAATGAATAGTGCTAACATGCTGAAACTGTGTCTAGGTGAATTCAGAAATGGACCTCCAACCTATGCAAGAAAGGAGAAGGAAAAAGGAGCTGCAACAACCGGTGAATCTAAAGGTAAGACCAAAGACGATGCGGAAGCCGAAGCCGAAGCCGGAGGTACAGAAAGAGATGGAGTAGGACTTGGAGCAAGCGTTGGAGCAGAAGCTAGACCCGCAACTGGTGGTACATCTCAAGCTGCACACCAAAGCGGCGGTGAAGTTGAAGGTGACGGTGATAACAAGAAGTGGTTTGATGTCCTCAGCACCAACGTCCCGTTGGCAAGAACGGTTCAACAAATGTACTTAGGCCGTAAACTGCAGCTTGGCAGGTGTTGTTTTGAAAAGAAATAGATAGGGCGAAACTTTGACCCCCCACCTGGCCCGCTAGCTTTCTCCTGATTGCCTTGCGGCATACTTGGGGGAATATTTGCGCATTCCTCCAAAAATAAAGTTGTAAGCTATAAGAATCAACACGCCTCGGATGCATATCATTCTTATTCAGTGACGAGGAGACGGAGCATGGAGAGGAAGGAGAACTTTCTGGGCAAATCCTCAGATTGCTGCAGAACCTAATTGCGCAGGAGGAAGTGATTCTATTGAATCGCAACAAGTATGATTTTTGAAATGATGCGTGCAAAGAGCTTGTCAACAATGGCACTAATGACCGAACACCATGAGTTTCAATTGCAAGTAACTGGAAATGTGCTTCAAGGAGGGCAACTTAGGAATGAAGCTAAAAATGGCAGCATGCTCGAGGGTCGTTTCTTGTATGGCTGATAGTCGAATCGTTACGGATCATCAATTATGTGACGGCTGGTAGGGTGATAAATGATCAGTGGTTGAGATCCTTCAACGGATCGGTGATTGATTCATACCACGAAGGAAGCAAATGGCAGCAGGCAGCGCAACGATAAAATAAGAGCTGCAGACTAGCATTCTACTTTCTCACAGGGCTTGGCTACATGTTGCCAACCGCCTTGCGGCATTCATGAATGTCACCATCGACGACTTGAAGACCGAGGATATCATTGTATCTTTGAGTAATGGCCGAACGGCACTGAGCCGTAGTGTCAAACGACTCACATCTCAAATCGTGGTTTATGCAAAGTTGCAAAACCAATTTGCAGGTCTTTCATCCCTCGTTCGTGTGATTTGGTGCACAAACGTGCTGCATTTTGTTCTTCTGCCGGGGGTGAATTGGTATGCAACTGTTCTCGCTGCCATCTGAAAATGGGGTCAATGCCACAAAATTGCTAGATACAAATTGCTTGATACTACAAATTGCTTGTGCATTGTGCATGTGGATACACAGGTAATTTTCACCGCTCCTCCTCCAAGCACTCCTCAACGCATTGAATGTCCCACCTTGTCCCATATGGTTGTCAATCAGGGTTGGTGCACTGGATGATGCCATCTGTCAAAATTTTGGAATCAAGAAAAGAAGTATTGGAGGCACTACGGCAAATGCACAAAGTTTGGCGAGAACGAGCGCAAATGACGTTTGAGGAGTGGGAATATTCGTCCGAACTAGTAGGCATGATGGACAATATTGCATGGTATACAACCTCTCAAATACCTCTGAGCCCGCATTATTTGAAGAACATGAATGTGTTTGTCATGTAGTGACTTACTCCAAAGATGCATAGTCTGCGAGTGATTTGCTTTTGGAGTCTTGGATGATTCGGTATGTGAAGAACGTGGGAACCATGTGTTTGCCTTGTTTTGATGTAGGTCATCACCCAAAGGGGATGTTGTCAACGCGCTGGAAGAAAACATTGAGACAACTGTGGAGGGAAATGACTGCAGGTTTCGTCATGCACGCATGCTTGCGCATGTGTTGGATGGCTATCGGGCAACCTGTGTTCGCCTTATGATTCACCGCCATCTGTGGCATGGGTCGCATGGTGAAAGAAAATTTGAATTTTTGAAAAGAAAATTATGATCATTGTTGGCCGACTTGAAAGAGTGGCATTTTTCAAACAAGTCCTTAGTGTTAACAGCCGAGAAATGCTGTGTGTTTGGGGAAACATTGCAGAAATGAGAGGGCCGTTTAGCCCGAGCAATCTTGGGACAGCATACACTTGTTTCACAACACGTGCATACCCACTACCTCTCTTCACAGGTACCTCCGCATAATTGCCGGAATGAATCAGTGGATGGGCCCGAACACTCAAAAACTGATGGAGCCAGTGCCAGGATGTAAAGACGACACTATCACAGTGGTGGCATTTGGCAACTATCACCCCATATCCGCATGCGCATTGATCTTTGAGGAAACAACAGTGCGCTGCATAAGTGTACAACAACTCGACTGCAAAACGGACTTTGGACCTTTGTTGGCAAGCATTGTTTTCAATACTTGCAAGAAGATGGGGTATACCACATCTGGTATGCGCGCTAGTAGCTATTGTTTGCATTGATGACACATATATTGCTTCATTCATTGGTCTTGAATCATGCATCGCCCATAGTGTCTAGCTTTTTGCCTCGCGGCTAACTGTTCTCATGCGGTTGTATGCTTTGGGCTTTGTAGATGTATTTGACCCGCATGCACCGAAGCTATGGTGCTTGTTGTCCCGACAATACCATGTGGAGTGGGCTCGAAAGAGCTTGAATTACAAGATTGTCCGAATCAGAAAGCCATCACATTCAGCGCGGTGTGCTGTTGCATGCAAGATCGACCAAAATTTAGATATTTGCAACAATCCATGTGGCATGTGGTTGCACACACCTCGAACTTGCATTTTGCTGCCTTTCCTTTCAGGTGCCCCACACAAGAGAGGAGATGGAACGCATTGACTCAAATCATGGCTGAAAGCTTTGACGATGCTCGCCAAGATCAATTCCCTAAACATGAATGGCAAGGTGCAACTGCCAATTGCTCTGCATGGCGATGTTTATCGATGTTTGGTGCAGTTTCGGTGGATCGATGCATACTTATCGTATGGATGTGCACAAAGTGCCAATGAATGACTACTTGGCATGTGTGGTAAAGGCAAAATTACCAAAATGCAATGAATAGCATGTTATACCAAATGCATTTTTGTGTAGGTCTTGAGTTTGGAAAGAAGATCATCGCAGTAGCTGGCTACCAGCTGCATTCAACGACGCAATTCCCAGAACCATTTGAAGACCAAAACTTGCTTTCGTGGTTGGCTGTGCGTAGTTCCTATCGCAGGCATGGTTGGGGTCAACTCCTCCTCATGGAGCTTGAAAGCACGGTTTTGAAGGGAGAGCCATGCAGAACGGAGATGGCGAACAATGCAGCTTCCAGAGGATTTTGGAAGGCGCAGTGTACTTGGTACCCAACGGGAGAGAGAGTTGGACATCAGCATCGTGAGTTGTGTGTCTATCCTCGTGCTGACCCAAAGTGCGGCAATACCCTGTAGAAGAACCGCAACTGCGACCACCTCCCTTGCACACCCACACACAACTATGTGCGGCTTTGTGTTTGCTTGGGAGCGAAATTTGATTGGACGCCGTTTTGAAGGGCATAGGTTGCGGGGGGCATGCACGTTGGTGATCCTAACCAAGATAAGAGAGGAACTATGGTATTGTGTGCCCTTGTGTTCTTGAAATTTCACGAATTGTGTTTTATTGACCCGTCGGAGCCAGAACACCATACACGGAGTCTTTTTTATTTGATGCAGTGAAACCAAAGGATTGTTGTGCAAATGCATTCAAGAAGGATGGATAATCACCTCAATTTGGAAAGGGTGCTGTAATAGTTTCGGGGTTGGTGATGGAGATTGAGCATCACATTAGCACACATAATACAGTACTTTGTACGCATGTCATGATTGATGTACTGCTAACGACCATGGGTGCCAACACCCAAGCTATTGGATCCTGAACTGCGGAAGGTGGCAGTGGCAAGGCTTGAATTTCGCCCCTCTACATTATTAGTGTTTCTTGCACGTGTTTTTGTGCGGACGTTGCTCCGCAGGGTGTTGCAATCCGGTGATCAGAATACCCAGCCTCACCGATGGCAAATCGGGTGTGGATCCTTGTGGTCAAACACAAACAAACAAAACGCCACCTTGTACATAGTGTAATGGATTATGGCACAGAAAGAGGTTCCAAAGGGTATCACGTGGCTTTGTGTCACACCCAATAAAAAGCCGTCCAGGATGGACAAAAGTATAAGTTGGGAACAAAGGGAAGATCTGCGTATCCTGCTTTGATGTACATTGATTGCATTGGTCATAGGGTAAGCACATTGATGCATAATGTGTATGGGGGGCCAAGCACTGCATGACACTCCTTCTAAAATGGCAAACCTCCACCCACCCGCATTATTTGCTTCCTTTTGTTGTGTGATGTGCCCTCTGCATTATTTTTTCAGGTAGAGCCAGTGCGCTGGTTTCCTATAGGTTGTGTGCCCACTGGCCTCAGTGCCAAACTGGGAGTCGCTTCATCAATAGGAAGGTCACATAGAGATGGTTACTTGAGTCTCAAACACACTAGAGTTAGGGGTTTTCGGCTAACCACCATGGATAAATAGGGTTGTCCGAGCTCGCAACTGTATGTCGTGTTGACTGCCCCCCTCCAGACACACATGCACATACACACACACACACACACACTTGTGCAGGAACCAACAAGAAAACCACTGACCGCGAGCGCAGTGGAGAACGACGTTAGCACCAGGAACACCTCGTCAGGCCAGTTAGCATCAAACCAAGAACAAAGCAAAAAGCATTGAGAATGTCATGATGTCAAGGCTAGGCGCCTTTCTGAAGTGAAGTGATAGAGGAGACAGTCGTGTTATCTTCCTAGCACAGTGCTGGAGTCATATACGACACTACTCTAGGCACCCACTGACCATGGGGAGGGGAAACAATCGCATGTTCGCACTACGCAGCAGTCCTTTCATGCCGACGAGATATCCCTGTCCGTACTTAACGCGTGCCATCGCGCGGAGGAAAGGCGGGGACAAGGAGTAGGCTCGTATTACCAAACCCATCGGTGTTGACGCCAGAAGCCGGTGGCTGGTAGTGCCTGGCCCCTAGCCTGCAGGAGAAAGGAATAAACAGACAGGGGGGAACAAGAAGAAACATGGAGCCGGGTGTAACCACCCGCTCACAGACACACAATGACTGAACTGGGATGGCTGCTCGGAGCGGGGGGAGGGGGGGGGGGCGGGGGGGAAGGGGAAGGGTGGGTGGCAGGGGGGACAGAGGGGATGGAGGGAGGTGGGTGGCGGCACTCATCGGAACATTGGTGACCCG
The DNA here is from genome assembly GCA_964036045.1 of Eutreptiella sp. 'Long Island Sound 2002'. Taxonomy (NCBI): domain Eukaryota; phylum Euglenozoa; class Euglenophyceae; order Eutreptiales; family Eutreptiaceae; genus Eutreptiella; species Eutreptiella sp. 'Long Island Sound 2002'. The sequence continues at coordinate 178,604,556 of OZ038381.1, forward strand.
GGAGGGATATTGACTGGCGGTGATAATCCAGTGCATGCCAGTCTCCATTCCAGGCGCCCGAGACTCCCGACACGCGCAAATGAGGCGGCAAAGCCCAGCTGCTGTATTGGTCCCCCACCCATGTTGCCCGGTGGCGGAGCCATTGGAGACAGAGGTGGAGGATGCAACAGCGGCGTCTTGGGAGGTGGGGCACACACACACACACACACACACACACTAGAGAATAACACCCTAACAATTATCGACATAGGTAGGTCTCCAAGGATTGTTTTTCAAGATAAAGAAGAACTGACTGCCAAGGCACCACGTTTCTTCATTGTTTGCAGCACAAAAACCGTGCACAAGATTTGCCACGCACGTGGGATGCGCACAAGGAAGCAACCAAGCCGCAACTTGGACCCTAAACAAGCAGTATTACCTCAAAAAAGTCAAAACTCGGCTTTTCATGTGGTAAACCGTAAAGCAGAGACAACAATATGGGTTTCGGGAAAACTTTTTCACAATTTGGTGTGTACATCCCTGTCAGCTAGCCCTCCTGTGCTTGGTTTGCAAACTCCCCCATGAAATGTGTAAATGTGGTTGAAGTGCTAAAAGGTTGAAGGGGATGCAGGGAGCAAGGAACACAACGAGCGATTTGATGCAGCCACCATGTTCACGCTCAAACCACCCACCCCAAACCAAAAGAAAATAGGCAGGCAAAGATGAACATAATAGGATGGCATTGACAAGGATATTATGATCAAACGTCAAAAATATTTGACGGATATCTGGGTGTTACGTGAGCCAAATGTAGCGCTAGGTTTCGGATGTGTCGGCGGAAAAGCTGTGCTATGTTTCCATGGTGAGGCATGTTGAATGATTCCTTTTGTCTCGCAAACATTCAACTTCGTACCTGATGAAGCTAAGATACACCAGTGTGCGACAATGTGCCCATCAGGTGCACACAGTCAACTATTGGTATTTGTGAGGGGCTATAGCAAGGTGGAGTTGAAAAAGAACGAGATTTATTTGAAGAAAGATCGATGTATGAGCACGTAATGAATTGACGCCCGAACACGAAACGCCAATAGCCGTTGCCGAAAATAGCTGCGCAAAGAAATAATGGATAGGTCGCACACACAAATACAAACATGAAAGTCAAGAATCAAGTCTAAATTGAGTCACCTTGCTCGTGTGTGCGTAACATAATAAAGTTCTGTTTGTGATAACGATCTGGTAGCCATTGGGGTTGTGTGTGTCCGTTGGTCGGTCTTGGCAATGTGGTAGACAATTCCAATGCTTAGATAGCCCGGGGGCCGAGGATTGAGTTGTCTATGGGCCTTGGCAGCAAGGGGCAAGTGGTTGCGGGCATTGCTTGTTGGAGCTCCAGCTCTACAATGCATTAGGACCCCCAATCGGTTCAATCTAGGTGTTCTGAGCATCTTTTTTATTGCTCTCCTCCACCTCCTCGTCTCAGCGATTTTGATTGGGTGCCGGTTGGGGCAGTGGTGTAGGGCAATCTTCGCGCATTTCTTCCTTTTCTTGCAAGACCATCTTGTGAGGAGATTCCCGATTCACAGTAGCAGTCGCCATATTTGTGCGTGTGCTGGCGATAGCAAAATTGTATTTGTTCCCCAATTTTACGAACAATGAACGTCTTGTCTTACATATTTCTACGAGAGATAAGACAAGTTGACTTTTCAATGCATCAACAGTTTGGCCTTTACCTCCCGCTAGGCCACTTAGAGCATTTGGGATTCGCAGACGGGTCCAAATCCGTTGTGGTGCTAGAGCCAATGAGGCCTCCAAGGTTAGGGTTAGGGTCCGCCTCCAAATACTTTCTCCATGGGACTCATCTATGTGGACAAGGTCAGTAGTCTTCCATAGCACCATGCTGAAGCACACATTGGACTGCAGGATATGCCCAATGGTTTCGATGTTGCCAATTAATTACCTCCATGAGGTACAGACGATGGCTGCATAGCCCTCCAAACACCATTTGTGAAATCACATGTCTGTTTAGGCGCGGCGGGTCAATGAAGTCCACCACTTACCACTAGAGCCATGGTAAAAACCAGGTATGGTGTTTGGCCGGCACAAGCGGCAGGGGTTTGCTGGGGTTTGCTGCTTACGTCTTGGATGGGATAAAAGGATGGGGGGGCAGACCATGGGGCGGTTCGCTGCCTATTCATGTCATGTTGGTGCTTGTGGCGTAGCCCTAGTTTCAAAGTGGGCTGAGCTAGCCATGGTTAGGTGAACTTCTTTCTCCATGTATCCACCCACCAAAAACGAAACGGCTCTAGCTAAATTTTGGTGGAGTTGCACGACGTTGAGTGGTTCGGTAAAAGTATGGATCACTACTTGACTCCAGCTGCCCCATGGCAGCCCCGATAGTGATGATCGACCTTGGGAAAAACTTGAAACACGCATCCCCTTCTCTCCGGCATGTACCCTACCCTCCCTAGCCGCTTGCAACTTTGTCGTACGCACTGGACATGTCTTTGTGATGTCAAATGTGTCTTAAATCTTTTCAAGGAGAGTGCAACACTGACTGTGACATTTT